>CM053508.1:67893596-67918308 GCA_028627145.1 Eidolon dupreanum | reverse complement strand
GGAAGGGAAAGGAAGGGTAGGGTTGCGATAAGATCAATGGAATGGGAAAGGAGGGGAAGGAAAGGAGTCATTGTCCAGAGACATTCTTTTTATTGTCACCCTTCACTATCTCTTTGCAGTTGAGAAATTGATTTTAGACTTGTTCTATACTTGCAAGAAAGAAAAGTAAATTCTCTCTCCTTTGGCTTCTCTGATGCAGGAAGTCAGTAACTGAGAATTATTGTTAAGAGATCAGCATCCCTTCTGCTTATTGTTGGATTGTATTTCTGAAGCCAGAGCTTTAACAGCTTTGTGCAAAGGTAAATTATCAGGCAGGGAATAGATATCAGTACCACCATATGCCAGTAAAATCAATTAAATTTTAAAAATTGAATGCCTCTTAACAAAATTGTTGCCATGTCTATTCAAAAAATTGTTTAAGTGTAGCATTGTTTTCTATTCAAAATAATACAGTTTTGTGAAGGCAGTGATACTTAGATTCTTCTGGGGAAATATTGTCCTGAATTCTGAAAATGGATTTAATATCATAAGGAAGATAACGTCACGAGGTAGTCATCATATAAAGATTATGATCCAGTTTGTGTAGGTTCAAATCCTGACTATGTCACCATGGGCAAGCTCTTTAGCCTTGTGTGCTTGTTTCTTCATCTATAAAATGAAAATAGCAGTTGGTCATTTGTATAAATTTTTTGAAGTGTCTACTCAGGTCCTATACCCAATTTTCATAGTTGTCTGTTTATTACTGAGTTGTAATTTAATATCTTTTAGATACAAGTCATTCATCAGAGTGAGGATTAAATGATTTAAGACATGTGAAGTTTTTAGAATTGAGCCTAATGTATGGTGTTCACTAGATAAGTTATTATGAAGCTTGGACCAGGTTCTCTTAGTAACCTAAAAGTCATTAAATGCTTCCCTCCTGATCCTTAAATATTTTTCATCTATTAAAGAACCACTGATAGTTCATTGAGTCCAAGGACCATATAATACAATTTGCTCAGAAGGAAGTAAAGAAAGAAACTATTAATGGCCAAAGAATTGATACCCGTCCTGTCACAGGAAACGACGTTAGCTACACTTCAGTCATTCATTCACTTTTCACCTTCATAACTTTGCTCTAATCCCCAAATACCCATAGTATATTTTTATAAAAATTTTCTTTATATTGAGCTAAGTAAATATATTTTTTAAAGAAATCTTATACACGTTTAATGTTTTAATTTAAACATATATATAAATCTGCGATTTTCACAGCTTTTAATTTGACGTACATATAAATGTCTGCATTAATTGGTTATCAAAAAAAGAGTTTCTTCAATTTCCAATTGAGCCAAGAATACTGTCAGTCACTAACAGCAGCAAAATAAATATCTGCAACATTTTCTGTTATCACTTTAGACTGAAAAACTTTCAGAACTAGAAAGTCAACACCATAATTGGATGCACACTAATATTAACTTAGCTAAGAGTTCATTGATAACTTTAAGCTAAGCATGATAAATATCAAAGTGATGAAACTTGTGTCCTGTCATGGATATTTCCAGGACTTTTTTCAAATCTGCAAAACACAAAACTGAGTGATAGGGCTAGAAATATAGATAGCCAAGGAATTAGCAGATATAAAACATTTGAGAAGATTATTAAAAAGAATTAAGTACCTCAACAGGTATTTAATAAAAATGAATCTGATCTATTTGGTAAAAAAAAAAATCAGGTAAAATTTATGTCAAAATGTCATGAATATACCCTTTTAGTGTCCTTGGGCTTATCAAACTAATGGACTCAGAGCAGCCTTTCAGTAGTAAAGGTGTTTATGTATTAATATTTTGTCATCTGCAAAGTTAAATTCTAAGACATCTTAAAAATATTACTTAGAAGCAACAGGCCATTTGTCCTAGCAAATATAAACTGATGATTCTTCCATACTGAAGATTAATTTTCAATCCCAAGTTCCTTATCTTCTGAATAATATAGAAAATTAGTTACTCTTATTTGAAAAGTTGAGAGAAAAAATATGCTCTCTAACTTTTTTAAATTGGACCTCAAGTTCAATAATGGGATTATAGATTTATCTTCATCATTAGTACATAACACACTTGTCATTGGCCTACATTTTATCTAACTGGTTATTTGTAATAATGAAATAAGTACCTGTGAGCACATCATCCCAAACAAAAGAGAGGGCCTTGACCTTTAGCCTACATTTTACCATAGGATTTCAACCCCATTTTATCCCCTTGCTTCTCCCCAGGAGGTAAACATTATCCTGAATTTCATGGTCCCTATTCCATTGTCTTCCTTTTTACATAGTGTTAATGCATCTAGAAGTGGTCCTGAAAAGTATGTTGTTAAACTTTAGGGTTTTGTTTTGTTTTGTTTTTTAACTTTATAGAAAGTGTATCTGGCTGAGAGTTATCATCTGGAACGTATTCTCTTTAGTTGAGATTCATTCATAACTTGACTGCTGAAATTATTTCAGCTTGTGAATATAATGCTATTTGTTTATTGACTTTTCTTTAATGAGTTTTTGAATTGTTTCCAGGTTTTTATTATTGCAAACAACACTGCTATGAATATTTCTGTACATCTCCATTGTATATGTGTGAAAGTTTCTTTTGGTTGCATAAATTACTTGGTCATAGGGTATGTAAATGTAAACCCATACTCTCTCCAAAACTTTGTATCATACATTTATATTTCAACCATGAAAGAATATTTCACTGTTGTCTTGATATCCATTTTATTAATCACATACAATTACTAGCCATATGTTTTTTTCTTCAAGGAAGTTCACTTTTCTATTTGTTTAAGCTTTTCTTAATGGTTTATGGAGTTCTTTACACATCCTTGATATTAATCCTTTACTGGTTTTCTGTATCATGAATATCTTCTATTGAATACAAGATATTCAATATCTTGTAATTGTTTTTTCAGTTTCATAAAAGTGTTCTTTAATAAATAAATGTTCTTAATTTTAATATAAACAAACATATCTATCTTTTCTTGTTTAAGAAATGCCTTTTAAATCATACTTAAGAAATATTTCTCTATCACAAATCTAAAAGGTATACGGCAAATTTTCTTCCTGAGTTTAAAAGATATTATCGAGTTTCTCCAATTCTCTTCCTCCTTCTCCTTCTCCCTTCAGTCCATTTATCCTAATCCCATGTGTGAGAATGGAATTCAGTTTTGTCTTTATCCACATGGACAACTATTTTTTCCAGTTTTATTCATTGAAGAGTTCCTCTTTTCCCTACCTCTGTCTATATCAAAGTTCCATAAATGAATGACCATTATTTCTAAGCTCTCTATTCTATTCTATAGAAAATGGTAGGTTTTTATTTATCCCTCCCCCCCCCCAAAAAAAACCTTTTTCTTAATTAGTTTATAGTAAGTTCTGATAGTTGATCTGGTAAGTCTTTCTCTCTGCTCTTATTCTTCTGTAGTTTCCTGGTTATTATATTATTTCTTTACATTTCTATATGTATTTTAGAATGATCTTTCAAATTTCCTAGCCAATTTGCTTATCCTCTTCCTTCTAGTTGAGAGGTCAGCAAACTAGGGGCCAAACTGGCCTGAATGCTGTTTTTGTATGGCCAGAGGCTAAGAATGTTTTTTACATTTAATTTTTTTTAATTATATATATAACAAAGACCACATGTGGCCCGCAAAACTTAAAATCTATCGGGCTATGTGCAGAAAAATTTACCAACTTCTAATCTAAAAGATTTCCTCAATCTAGACTTCTAATGCATTTATTTATTCTTTAATTATATTTCTAGATATTTGCTTCATATATTTTATTCATTTTTTCAAAAAAATATGCCTAATATTTTTTTTTGGTCTTTTCTCATGTTTTCTTATTCATAGACATATTGCTAATCCCTTCCTAATAACTATTAGAATGTTTCATTAAGCTAGTTTTGTATTCTTGATCCATCTTTCTAATGTGTCTGTTACTATTGGAAATCTGTAATCCAGTATGCCTCTTTCTTCTTTTAAATAGTTATGCTCCTCAAATATCTTATCATTTATGATGAAGAATCCCAGGCATCAGAAAAACAGTCACCAGCTTCTCAGTCTATAAAACATTTACAGATTTGGATTTTACTCTTCACTTACCAAAAAAAAAGCCACATTAGACACTCCTTAGATTATAATTTGCCAGCCTTGGGACTTTGGAGGAGAAGGTATGAGGAAGCAGATGGTAGAGGTCGGTTAGTATGCACTTATTTTTCTGGAATCTTCATTTGCATGTGTCTATCCTAAGGCAGTGGTGGAGTTAAGCAAGAGCATAACTCCAATAAATGTCTCCTTTACAACTTTAGCCATACGCCTTTAAAGCTGTCTTGCTCAGGTCAAAGTCATCACCCTACCCAGTTATCTCAAAACACCCTGCCCCCTCCTCATTGCCTTAAGGGTTTCCCACAGTTTTGGTCATCCTTTTCATTTTTAATCCTTCCAGGGTTCATCTTGGAAGAGGGAGTCTGTAATAGCTGCTAAGAGAATATTTTAAAATTTTAAACTAATATACTCTATATGAATTTGGAAATTATATAGGAAGAGTTTATATTTAGTATGAAAAATATGCACAAGCCATTTGACATGCTTATTTAAATCCTTGATTAACTCATATGCTGACAAAGTTTAATATGTTAAGCTAAACCAGCTCTGCCTAGTTAGCTGTGAGAATTGAGTAGACAAATTCAATACCTTTCTTAAAATTACTTGTGGTTACATAATATATACACAATAAGGGTCCCATCTGAGTTACAAGATTTGATTGATTTCACAAAGTAAAAGGAACCCCCCTCCCCAAAACAACAACAAAATGAGTAACTAGCCAGAAAAAGTTGTGTTCCTGATAGAGGAAAGAATTGAAACAAATAGCTAACTGGAAGCTACTTGAAGCATCAATACCTGACAGAAACCCTGGCAAGACAAAATAGATTCCTTTAGCTAAATATAACCTAGTCATAACCTGTAGGTAACCTGTAGGTTCTCTATTCCTGAGAACTGATCTTCGTAATTTTATAGTCGCAAGTGATTGTCTGCAATAGAATGTTCTATAAATATATTTAAATCCTGTGTGTCTACCTCTTGGCTACTCAAGAAATCCATGTATCTATTCACATGTTGAAAATGTGGTAGTACTAGCTAATGAAACTGCAACTGAATGGGAAAAGACAGTGATTTGTTACATGCTTCGTAGCAGTTGCATTAAGGCAATTTGCAGAAGTTGACGAGTCAAAAGTCTGATGGAAAAATCACATTTTCTTGAAAGATACTGACAGGAAAGTGGCTACTTGTTATTTTAGTGGTGCCATAAAGGTAAACAGGAGAGGCCATTGAAATTGAAATGAACATTTAATATACAGACTTATTCAACTTATTTTGTAATGATTCAGGAAGAAGAGTCTATTGCTTTCATAGTTTGGGGGCATCATTAAACTTTGGAATAATTATAACTAATAATCACTACCATATTACTCTAATGTGAAATGACATGGATGGACATTTTTTAAAACCATTGTCCCAATTGGCAGTTTTTGAGCAATCACATGTATAAGCCATGTGCGGACCTTTACAGAAAGCAAAATAGATGGAGCTGGTCACCCATATTTACATACTAAAATCATCAGCCTATCTGTATTTACATTTTGTCCTAGCTACTGACTCTAGCTACATAGTTCATCAGTTTACTATAGCACTCTTATTTGAAAAGGAATGATATTAATATGTTTTATCTTCTCTAAAGTTTGAGAAAGTCGCAGAATTTAAGTAGATATTTTCTGCAATTGGTGAACTGTTACTCTGGGGAAAAGGGTAATTTTCACATGCATTTAATTTTAAAAAATTAGTAATCAGTTACTTTTTGCCTTCATTAATGAATCTTCTGATATTTAATTTACACTTCATCTAAATTTCTTTTGTGACCTTGAGAAATGCGGTATTTAAACCAAAACTCACAACATTTTTAAATGGATTTGAAAAGAAGTGGAAGTGGGAAAAAAATCAGCAAAAGAAATGTTCTATTGTTAACATATGTTCTCTTTTCTAAAAAAAAAAAAAATTCTGACATTTTGCATGTATATCATTCTTGTGTCCAAAATAAACCAAAACAAACAAAAACATCCCCATGTTCCCTCTAAGCAAGGTAAGAAAGAGAAGTTACACTGATGGCAAAATATTTTTCCCCACTTCTTTATCACTGGCATGGAAAGATATTCTAATAAGTCTTTTTAAGAGTAAATATATATACATCTCCTACCACCACCACAAAAGTTATTTGAAGACATGAGAGCCAGCCTAGCCTCAGAATTTGGAATGTGAGCTCTGGAACCAAATATTCTAGAATAAAATCTTTATCATATGGCTCATTAGCACTGTGACCCTCATCAATGTTTATAATTTCTCTGTTGCTAAGTTTATGAGGATACTAATAATAACCACTTCATATGGTTGTTTATAGAAATTATATACAATATTACTATTAAAATATTTTAAGTGTTTTTGCATATATAGCAATATTGTGATGTTTTAATTTATATAAAATACTTTTACCATTAAATTCATATCATAATTGCTACAGGTGCAAGAAAGAGTTGGAAGGAGGCAGACAACGGTGATGACGCTGAGTGCTTTTATGGTTTAATTAACTCCTGTTAGACACCATCACCCCCTTGCGGCTTCCCAGGATCTAGAAACACCTCACATTATAAAAGCTAAAAATGCCACATACTTGCTCCTCTAGCCTCTTGTTGCAGCTAGAACATAGGCTGGATTTTGAATCAAGAGCTAGTGATGTCCAGGAAAGGAGTTTGTGCATCCCCTTTGGCAGCTGCAGTTTTAAGACAGAGGAAGCAATGGTGCTAGTTGTGGTGTCTGGTTCACTGGAAGCAGTGTCCTCTCAGTGGGATGTTTCAGGCATTTCTTCTGGCTCCACAGGCTCTAAACCTGTTTCCCAGTTTCTTAGAGGTTCTATGAGCTACCCATTCTCCTTTCAGTATTGTTGTTTTTTTTTTTTCCTGCTTAGAACAATCAGCCAGAATCCCTTTCTGTTTACATATAACTAAGATCTGTGAAAATAATATTCAACAAAGGAGCCAAAAACATGCAATGGAGAAAGAAAAGCCTTTCAATAAATGGTGCTAGGAAAATTAGAAAGCCACCTGCAAAAGAATGAAACTAGGCTGCTGACACTATTACTAAAATCAACTCAAAATGGATCAAAGACCTAAATATAAGACTTGAAACAATAAAATGCATAAAAGAAAACATAGGTACCAAACTCATGGACCTTGGCCTTAAAAAGGATTCTATGAATTTGACTTTCAAAGCAAGGGAAGTATAAGCAAAAATAAATGAATGGGATTATATCAAACTAAAAAGCTTCTGCACAGCAAAGGAAACCATCAACAGGACAAAAGGCAACCAACTGAATGAGAGAATATGTTTTCAAACAATCCCTCAGATAAGGAGCTAATATCCAAAATATATAAATAACTCATACAACTCAACAACAGCAACAACAAAAAATCTAATTTAAAAATAGGCAGAGGAACTGAGCAGACATTTCTCCCAAGATGTACAAACAGCCAACAGACATGATAGATGCTCAACTTCACTGGCTAATAAGGAAATGCAAATCAAAACCACAATGAGATACCACCTCACATCTATTAGAATAGCCGTCATCAATAGGACAAGTAATAAATGAGTGTTGCAAAAGTTCTGGGAAAAAAGGAACCCTCCTACACTGCTGGTAGAAATGTAAATTGGTGCAACCACTATGGAAAACAGTATGGAGGTTCTTCAAAAAAACTAAGAATAGAATTAACATATGGCCCAGCAATCCCTCTTCTGGATATTTACTCAAAAAATTTGAAAATATTTATCTGTAAAGATATTTGCACCCCAGTGTTCCTAGCAGCATTATTCACAGTGACCAAGACATGGAAACAACCAAAGTGCCCTATGATAGATGATTGAATAAAGAAGATGTGGTACATATATACAATGGAATATTACTCAGCCATAAGAAAAGATGAAATACTGCCATTTGTGACAGTATGGATCTCGAGATAATCATGCTAAGCAAAATAAGTCAGATAGAAAAAGTTGAGAACCATATAATTTCTCTTATATGTGGGATGTAAATTTAAAACCAACAAATAAACAAGACAAATAAACAGTAACTCATGGACACAGACAACAGTTTAGAGGTTACCAGAAGAAAAAAGAGTGGGAAGGGAGATAGATAAGGGTAAAGAGAGTTAAATATATAGTGATGGAAAGAAATTTAGCTTTGGGTTGTGAACACAGATGCAATATGCAGATGATGTATTATAGAATTGTACACTCAAAACCTATATAATTTTATTAACCAATATCACCCCAATAAATTTAATATAAATAAATAAATAAATAAATAAATAAATAGGGAAGTGACATAATAAAAAAAGAGATCTGTGCCTGATAGAACTTTGGTGTTATTAAAACTCTTTTCACAATAATGTATTAACTGTTTGCTTTAAAAAGAGCATCTCTTACATGGGAAAAAAAGAGCCCTAAATACTCAGTTCCCAAATAAAGTATATATTCAGTACATATAAAACAGCAGTTCTCTTTATCATCTTTTAATATCACTTTTTATACTTGTTACACAAGTAAAACCTGATTCTTAAAAAAAAAAAAAAAGGGATAAACACACACACAGAGGCTTTAAAATTGCATTACCCAGAGATAAATGTTAAGAGTAATTCCTTCCAAGCTTTTCTATATTAATGTGTATATAACTATATATAATTATGGACATATCCATTTTAGCACTATTCTTTTCTCAATGTATCATAAATATCCTTTCACTTCAATAAAAAAGTCTAAATCAAATTTCAATGCTTGCCTAATAGTGTTGGATACATTATTTACTTAATCAACACTGTAATATTATTGAACAAAACATCATCTCCAATATTTCAATATTATAAATAATACTATAATAAACCCTTCTCTACATATACTTTTTTACATCTACCCGACTATTTTCTTCAAATAGTAGAACATTTGAAAGACTGAATGTGTCCATCTATGAAAGAGGAAAAGACTCCATATGTGATTCTGATATGTTCATTTTATCTTTTATCAATATTAATTCACACTTTAGAACAGCACTGTGAAACAAAATTTTCTGCCACAATGGAAATGTTCTATATGCTTTATAATACAGTAGCCACGCACAGCTATTGATCACTTGAAATGTTGCTAGTGTCACTGAGGAACTACACTTTTAACTTTAAAGTATTTAAATGATTTTAAACTTAAATATATACAGGTATCCAGGGGCTACATTGTTGAATAATGCAGCTCTGCAACCTTTATGACTTTTTTTTTGGACTATACATTATCTTATATAAACATTATGAGACTATCTCTGTTTTTATATGTTCTTGCATGATACCGCTTACCATTTCTTTTATTGGTAACAATTTTGTGATATTTTACATCATATACACTTGATTTTCTGCAGGGAGGTGGATATAATATATCCTAATTAAGAAAAATGAAAATAACTGAACAAGTGACGTTATTACCTTTATGTTTTCAAAGGTTATCATTACCCTACATTTCTGAAACAAGTTAGTGTCAAGAGTGTCAAAAGTGACAAAGAATCTTTGTGTCAAATCTATTTTAAACAAGGCATTTAGAACATTTTTATCTTTTTCATTGCTCCTTAGCCATCAACTTTTTAGTTTTTGAATATTTCAATATAGAAATATTTTATTACATTTTAAATTACTTCCTAGAAAACTTTTTAATATTGATTCTTAGTTTTATAATGAATTGTATAACAGTAATTTAAATTTGTCCTTAATCTTCATTAATGTTATATCTTTCTTATTCAGGTGCTTTTATTTAAAATTTTTGTCTATGTTTTTCTAACAACTGAAGTACTAACATGTATATAAATGAGAACATTTTCCCATTAAAACTTTTAAAATCTTGCTCTACTCTCTTCTGAATTCAAGGTTGCTCATTGAACTATGATAGTAGTTGTTTTGTTTTTTCTAAAATCTGTTTGTTTTTTTTTTATGAATAGATGTCTTTATGGGTTGAGTTGTGTCCACCCCAAAATTCATATTGTTGGGGCTCTAACTCACAATGGGATTATATTAGGAGATAAGCCCTTTACATAAAGTAAGGCTAAATGAGGCCATAAGGATGGGGCTGTAATACAGTAGGACTAGTATCCTTATAAGAGTAAGAGAGTCCAGACATTCTCTCTCCACATGCACAGAGAGAGAGACTATGTGAGGACACAGCAAAATGGTAGCTGTCTGTAAACAAGGAAGAAGCCTTGCAAGAAATCAACTTTGACGGTCCTAGCAGACTAATGAATACATGTATTCTTGAGATTTCTCTTTATTCTTTGTCTTAAACTAAATTTAGAATATCTGTTGTGCATATGAACACTGTATTTTCTGTCATCTCATTATTTTAATTTTATGTCTTGCTCTGCATTCAAGAAACAGTATTACAGTTGCTCTCCACGTCACCATTTGATTTCTTTAGAAGTATTTTTATTCTTTATTGTCAGCATGAATTTCCACTTTAATATTATGTCTTTAATTATTTCAAATCTTTACTTTTTTACTTACTTTCTCTTTTGTCCTATTCTGTTATCTACGCTTCCATATTGTTCACTTTCATATCAGTTTTTTTCTCCATCTGACCTGTGGCCTTGTTTCCAAAGAGGCTATAGCTTTATTTATTCCGTAGATTGTTCCAAACATTTTTCCTGAAATTTTTTTAATAGATTGTGGAATAGATCGTTTTGAGTTTTGTTTTTCCCACCAGGAGAGATTTTCCCCTCTTTATTCTGCAGTGATTTTAATAACCTATATAGTTTTTATTCTTATTCCTGAGCCAAAGAGATTTATACAGACATGGAGTCATTTCGTTTTCGTCATTCCTTCATCCTGCTGTCTATCCTCAGATCTGCAGTTGGAATGCTATTGATGTCAATAGCGTCATGTTGAATTTCTTGTTTCTCATAAGCTTTCTCCTAGTTTATCTTCTTTCCTTCACTGCCCTCTTCTCTGGCACCTCAAATAACATAATGCAGGAAAAAATAAGTTCCCCAGCTTGTCTTTCTCTTGGGTCTAAACTTCCCAGAATGTTCTCAGCCATGTACTTCACTCCTACTTCCTTTCCAGTACTTTGCTGGAATTTTTGCATTTCTCTCAAGGTGAATAAAACTAACAAAGAGAGAGATGAGGAACAGGAGAAATGGTGTCTACTTTTTCCTGGATATCATTTTAAAGATGCAGAAAAATATTTATCTTTCTCTCTACATATAAATTCTAAATTTCTGAGTCAGAGAAGTGATACTTTGGAGGTATTAACAAAGATTTTCTCTTTAAACTCTAGTGAGCCTTCTCTAAATTCTCTTCTCAACTAGGCCCTGCCTTTTAGGCTTTTGTATTCACCACTGCATTGTCTAATTTTAGCAGGAATCCTGCTAAGTCAGTTTAGCCTGATTCCCTCACTCTCAATATCTGATTACCCTCAACACCTAATCAGGTTCCTCACCCTCCACCATCCCCTTGGTGATGTCTGATCACCTCGGTTTGCCTACAACAAAAATTCTGTTGAGTCAGTTTAGCCAAAATCCCCCCTTACCCTTGATGTTTCTTCTTTGTAATTTCCCACCCTCTGATCCATCACATATACCTTGTTTCTTCGCTATAAATTTCCATTTTTTCTTGGCTTTGTAGTTGAGTCCAGTGTTGCAGTGGCCTTCCTGAATAAAGTCTGCATCACTATTCTTTAATGAGTTTCATGAATAATTTTTCTTTTCAGGTGGTCTGTTTCATGAAGCAAAGATGCAATGTTTCATATGCTGTATATAGCCTGAATAGGGTGTATGTGAGTGTACGCGCTTGAGCGTGTGTGTGTGTGTGTGTGTGTGTGTGTGTGTGTGTGTGAAATTACATTAGTTAATTGCTTCCTAATGTAAGAAAAATTTTGCACCAGACTTGGTAAAAATGGCAAAATAGATTTTATTTAAACTACTGTAGTAAATAAGGGTGACTTCAGTTGAGAACTAAGCTCAACCCTGAAGACAGCAAAGACAGCTGCAGATGTGTTACCTAGGAGCAGAGTGAAGGGGTCAGTGGATGAAAAATTACTAAGAGGAGACAGCAAGAGTACCGGGATTCTTGCTAACCTGGTTTAACAGGTTTCTTGCTAAAGGCAGACTTAGATATCAGGATGGGAGGTTGAAGAACTGGATCACATGTCAAGGATCAGAGAATTCTCGATAAAACCAGGCTCAGCGAGCCAAAGACAAAGAAGACCGTGATGGAGTCCTAGTTGAGAAGAGGTCCCGGAGGAGCCTGACCAAAGTTTGGTTAAGGAGTGAGTCTTTGTCACTAAAAGCATTAACTTCTTCCAGATTGTGTCATCAAGGTATTTCATCAGTCTGACTTTTCAATATTGTACATGTTCATCCTGTACTACATTTTTATGGAATTTTAGTAAGAATGGAAACACATAATTCACTGAGAACAGATAATCAGAAATCTTCTTTCAGAACTTTCTTGATTTTATTTCAAGGTAACAGGTTTGCAGTCAGTGCCATATTTCTTTCACTGAGATTTAAAATGGGAACTCCAAGTTCAATAATGCACCCAATTATTCTAAAAATTTTATACTTTTTTCCACTATTTATTCTTTTTTGTAATTTATTAAATAAATATCTTACCTTTTAAAATAGTCCTCGAGTCATTAAATCACTTTTTTACAGAAATATTTCGTATAACTTAAAACTGTAAATAAAATACAATGTGATGTATAAATAGTATAGATAGAATATATTTAGGTAGAGATATAATTGAAAAAAATCATATATATGCATGCATGTGACTATATACATATATACACATGTATATATGAAAGAGTTCAACATCCATACTTAGTAATTTGATGTCAGTTTTTGTATTAAACTTTTTCTAGGCACCATTTCAAAAAAGTGAAAACTGGTCAATTCAAGTGCCCACTAGATAAAAACATACCAAGTTCTCAGAAAAATGGCACCTATTTGGGGTGATAATACTGGATAGAGATTTCTCCTAGGGATCTGTTTTCAAAACATGAAAATCGATATAATACGTATTGGTATAGTTGGAACTATTAGGATCCTTCACCTGCTCTAAATCATCTACTCTGCCAAGTCATTCAATATGGACCACACAGGGCAAATCATAGAGGCTTACATTACTGCTTCAATATATCCCCCATGTTCTCTGTAATAATATTCAAGTACTTTAAACTTAGGTAATAGTTACTATTATTCTCATCTGAATAATTTTTCTTGGTAGACATGCTTAGCAAGGACCAATAGGTATTCCTAGCATTACTCAAAAAATCTGTCTCACAGTTGTCTTCCTGTTAATTCCTAATATAGATTACTATGCATTGTTATGATTCTCTATGGCCATGAGTATAATTTCTTTCCATTCAAATATCTATGCTCCAAGAATATAATTAATATTGGTTGGAGCTGAGCAATTCTTTGGAATTTAGTAAATATTAATTTGAATAGTAATATAATAACAGTTCTCATTTGATTTGTAATTTTGATTGATCGATTATTTCACTTTTAGTTGCAAGTGAGAAATCAAATTCAAATTGGCTTCAACAACGTGAAATTTATTAGAACATGTATTTCCTGAAATAGTCTTTGCCTCAAGCATCTCTAAGTCCATGGACTCAGATAAATTATTAGAAACTGGTTCATTGACATAACTTGGCATTGCTTTCCTGCTTGTTGGATCTGTCCTTAAGTAAGCTGTCTACTTGTGGTAGCAGTTGCCAGCACCTCCAGCTTAGATCTGGTTCTTATTAACATCCCCATCAAAAGTTGTTTTTCACTCTACCCAATAGTCCCTCCAAAATTGGGAATCAGTGCTCTGCTTGTGCAGGTCTAGGTCACGTGGGCACCTCAAGAGCTAAGGTGAATCCAGTTCCACTCAAGTTACCTAGCTTTTAGAGCAAGGAAGACATAGTTTCCTGAAGAAAATCAGAGTGGCTATGCTAAAAAAGTCCACACTCATGCACAAACTAGCAAGCACATGAAAATATGTTCGTTTAGCATTGTTTAAAATGTGGGCAGAGAATACAAGCAATCAATAAAGCAATGGTTAAACAAACTATGACATTCCGTTCTATAAAACACTGTAGCTCAATTTCTTCAACAACCTCTTATCAGTCTCTTTGTATCCCCTTTGAGCTCTTCCTCCAACACTGTGGCATCAGTGATTTATTAAAATGAAATTTCAGTCATGTCCTTTCCAACTTTAAATCCTTTAATTGGGCCTTTGGGCCACATTTCTCTTGCTCAGGACCGCTTCCACATCTGGAAGTGTACTTTCCCTTCTAATAAAGCTTTTCTTTTATGCTGGAAAAAAATTTTTTTAATTGTTTCCTATTGCTCTTGGGAAAAATACCAAAATCCAAGACAGATCCTTGGCTTTCTCCTAGAGCCTACCTCTTACCCTCTCTCTTTTATTTCTCTGTGCCCCTCCCATATAGGCTTTGTTTCATTCCAGATGCCATGCTTCCCTATGGTCACAGGGAATTTCCACGTGTTGTTCCCAGTGTCTATAAATTTCTCCACCCTATCCCCCTCTTCAATTTGTTAACACCTGCTCAGCTTTCAAGTCTTAGGTGAAGCTTGATTTCCTCAGGAAAACTGCCCTTAAAATCCAAAGTCAAAATCAGGTGAATGTTCCTTTTTTCAGACATTTATCTCAGTTGCATTTATGCATACACTAGTATGAACATTTGATGAAAGTCTGTATTACAACACCACAAACACAGGGACTATGTCTGCTTTTATGAATCCCTATGCCTGGTAGATAGTAGGCATTCAAAATATCATTGTTAAATGAGTAGCAATTAAATAAATGAAAGAATGAATTCGACAAGTATCTATTGCATTATTGCTAGTGAAAAAAGTGGTGTGATGATTCATAGGAAAGCTTCTTACTACTTTTGAACTAACAGACTGGTTCAATGTGTTGGGAGTAGACAGACTTGGACAGTGACAGGATAGTGCAAAGCAGAAATGAATAAAGACTGTATAAAAGGAACAATCATAAGAGGGGGACAGCTTTTTAAGATAAAAAGAGATAACATGGTATATTTAAATAAAAAGGAATCAGTTTATAAAGCACCTGAGGTCTAATCCTCACTCTCAAATTTGTATAATCTTAACCCAAAGCATCTGACCTTGTTAAAATGCAGTGTTCTGGATAATTTCCAGCTTCCATTTTCTATCCACTGGTTCTTCTCCACTCTGCTCTGTAATTTAGTGTGATAACTATTATGGACTGTATTAGCGACCTTCCTTAACCCCTGACTTCCACCTGAGTTCGGCTTATGGGAGCAATGGCAATAGATCAAAGGGAGCTAGTAGATGGTCAGATATTTGTTCCCTTGGCTTCAGTCCTGTTGACTGAATGGCTGCAGTCTTAAACCAGGTAACAGTCCTGTCAGGCAGCCCTCTCTCTGCAGATTCAGGTGACCCTCTCCTACCGCTCTTAGCCCCTCAGGCCAGAGGGGACCAATGGTTTCTGCTGTTACTAGCTCTGGGGTATAGTGCTATTCTTTGTGGTTTCCTCATTTACAAACCATACAATTATAAATAGTGTATTTATTAAATTCTCCTCACATTACCTAAATTGAATAAGTTATGCTTTCTGCCAGAACCCCGACTGCCATACTCAATTTTATCATCTTCTAAATGGGGATATTTCTGCTCTGCCTAACTGCTGGGATTGTCAGGAGAAAAATCACATAACATGTTTTTTAATGAAATTTGAGAATGATAAAAACCTGTACTAAAGTCAAGAGCTGTTATTATAAAGAAGATCATGCCTGTTATTTTAAAGATCATACATAGAAAGTATTCAATTTGCTGAGTGCATTACTGATGTAAAGCACTGACATTTAATCAAAGAGGTCTCATAAATTGTGTGAATAGACCAGCCTTTAAGCCTTTTGTAGGAGCACCAAAAATATCTTATCCACTGGCCTACTTCAAATTCCTGAGATTATCAGCCAAAATAATAACCCAGAATAAAGTCCCTAGGACTATGCCAGACACTGTGCTGGCACTTCACATACAATGTCTCTGCTCCACACGACAACCCCATTTCACAAATGAGAAAACTGATATTCAGAAAAATTGAACCACTTGCTGGTAATGAGTAGAAATTTTAAAACAAAGATCTAGCTGGTTGCAAAGACATTACTCTGTCTACTGCTTACACTACCATTGTGGCATTACTTATTCAAGTCAGAATTATCCTGCTCTCTGAATAGAGTGCATTCATTTTATGCATCAGTACATGTGAGTTAAATAGATTAGTATGCAGAGAAGGTATTCTCTCCTGAGTTACTGAGAATATGACTGCAGGAGAAAATATGAAACTAGAGATATGGATACTGGTTTTCATGAAGAAATAAGGTGTCTGGCTTCTGGGACTGCACAAAGGGTATGGCTCAAAGGATGCAGAGACAAGTTTTGCCTCTTTTCTGTTATCTCAAAGCTGGTTTTGCTTTTAGCTAGGCGTATACCTTTTAATATCCAGGTAGAGCTTTAGATCTTAATATAAGATGATTGTCCCAATGTATTTCATCTGCACTACATTTTCTTAATGCTTTCAGAATTTTAAAACGATGCAAGGATAATTTAAAAATCTCTACTATTGCTGCATTCTTCAAACTCAATCTAAATAGTTGAGTTCTAAGCACTTAAAGTAGCCACAGATTAAAATCACAAACTTCTTCCAGGATGACATTAGCTATACAAAATTAAGAAACATGTCAGATACATTTGGAAGAATTAAAGCTGCTTTGAAATGTAGTGAATAGAAGCAAGTAGTAGCTAGACCAAATGGCCTCAAGCTTTATTCCTCTTTTGCTTTTTATCTGATGAAATAATTAGTACATATCAACTGGTGGAAAAGTTTTGCCCTTTGAACTTTGCAATGATCTACTCTTCTTTGTTCACATTATTAATACAGTTACAATAGTACTGATGATTAATGCAGTGTTTAAAAGCAAACAGAACTTTTTAGGATTATGAAGTTTTAGAAATTGTTTTAATATTTCAACTCAAAGGGCTAACTTGTCTCAAAATTTTAAATAATGGCAAACAATCATTTTTTATTTGCTCATTTTCTATATTCCTTCATTAATTTTAGATGGCAATTTTTTTAAGTCTCGAAATTGCTATAAATTCAAATTTGCTTAAAAGAAAAAGATTGATTTAATTAACAGCAAGATGGAAAAAAAAAAACAGTAAGAACATATATATTACCCTAGATGTCCAAAGACCTGGGTTATGCTTCACTGCCTCTTCCTACATGAGCGTATCAGCTAACATCACAGTTTTATCACCTAGAGTTGTGAGTGAAGTGAATGACACTTGCAAACTGTGAAGCACAATATAAATAATTCATTTTATTATTACAAAATATACACATTTTGCTAACGGTTCTGGGGTATTTGCTGCTAATTATTCATTCTGCTTTCAATCACACAGTGAATAAGTAGTGGAACCAGAATTTAAGCTTACTTTTAACCTAAGTCTTCATGCTCGATTCTCCATACTGTTTATATAAAGAGCTCAGGAAGATTAATTTCTCTTAACCTCAATTTACCCTGCATAAAATGGAGGAAATAATATCTAGCTTGCATGGTTATTCTGTAGTTCAAATCTGCCCAAACAAAACAGAAAAGCAGAGGTCGGGAACACAGTGGATGCTCACTGTTGGTTGAATTTTAAATTCAGAACTCTAAAAGATTGTATTTAACAAAGATGACTGAACCAATATATGTTCCATCCCACATGCTCTCATTATGGTCTGACATTGGCATAATTCCATCAAGCAGTGGTGAGTTCCTTCACTTTTTTAACTGTCCGAACCAATAGTATACAACAGAAGTGACCTGTGTGACTTCTGAGATTGCTTCTACCTTGTCCACTCTCTCTTAGATCTCTCTGGGTAAAGATAGCCTCCATGTTGTGCAGACACTCAAGCAACCCTGTGAAAAGAACTGAGGCCTACATGCATGGCCAATGTCAAATTGTCAGCCATGGGAGAGAGCCATTTTGAAAGTGGATACTTCAACCTCACTAAAGTCTTCACATATCTGCAGCCCTACCCAGCATATTCCTGTGACTGCCTAAGAGATTCTGCTTATTAAAGAACTGTCAGCCCAACCCTCTCTAGACTCTTAACCAACAGTAACCATGAGAAACAAGTAAATGATTATTATCTTAAGCCACTAAGCTCTTGAGTGATCTGCTATAATAGATACAAGAACTATTGTTCAATTTTTAACTTCTATATGAAAATCGCAAAGTTATACCTAGCTAAAATCCAAGAGCAAGTAAGGCAGTTTAAATCCCTTAAAATCCTTAATTCTTACTTTATATGCCCAATACAAGGTGAAGTTTTACTCCTCTAAGTCTAACCCTCTAAAAAGAGGGAATCAACTTTATATAAATAAGTTCTTATAAAGTTCTTTTTATTTTGTAGGCACTAGATGGTTCTAAAAAGTTTCAATAACATTGTTTCATGACATGGGAAACTAGAAAAAGTTTCTATATTAGTATCTTATTTATATAACATGCTATTTGAAATACACATGTATTATCAAAATTAATACAATATTTTATGTAGACATTTGACTACTTCATCTATATTCCCTAAATTCATATATTAAACTTAACAAAAAAATTAGAGGTCTTTTCATTAGGATATGAGGAATGGCTTTTTAAATTGAGCATATACAGTACTTCAAATCAGTAAATAAACCAACTAGTCCCATTAAAAAAGATTTCATCTTTGAAAGACATTAGTTAAAAAAAGAAAAGCAAATCACAATCTGAAAGATTCTGATAAATTACAATTTGTATTTGGAAGAAAATATTCACAGTACATTTATCTGACAAAGGACTTATATCTAAAAAATATAAATAACTTTTAAAACTCAAATAATGAAAGACAAACAACCAATTAGTAATGGTAAAAGATTTTAACAAACACTACAAAAAAATTAATATGTAAAAGACCAATAAGTACACAAAAAGATGTTCATTATCATAACTAATTAGAATAATGCAAATTAAAACTACAATATAACATCACACACCTACTAGAACAGCTAAAATGTAAACATCTGATAATAGCAAGGGTTAGCAAAAATATTGAGCAACCAAAACTTTCACACATTTATACAGCTAAATAAATACTTAGCAAATGACATAGTTATTCCACTTCTAGTTATTTACCCAAGAAAAATAAAAACATAGGTCTATAAAAAGGCTCATACAAAATGTTCATAGTGTTTTATTTCTAATAGTCCCCCAAACTGGAAAAATATTGCAAATATCCACCAATAAGTGAATAAATTTTGGCATACCCATGTAATGGAATACTACTCAGCAATAAAAAGTAACCTATTTCTAAAAGACACAACATGAACAAATGCTAACAAACACCTTTCTGGGCAAACAAAGCCAGATAAAGTACTGTTGTAAAGCACTATACTGTATGATTTCATTTAATGAAATTCTAGAATTGACAAAATTAATCTAGAATGACAGAATGTAGTAAGAGGATTACCTGGGCCCTTGCATGAGACTGCGGGTTGCAGAGAGAGGGGAAAGGACAGTGAAGGGAATTGACTAAAAAAAAAAAAAAAAGAAAGAAAAGAAATTCTGGGAGTTGTGAAATATTCTAGATTTCAATTGTTCAATTGTTGTGGTCATTACACATAGTGTACATTTGTCAAAACTCACCTGTATAATTAAAATACCTATGCTCTATGTAAATTATATCTAAGTAAAGTTGTTTTAAAAATAAAGAAGAAAATAGAGACAAGCTGGCAGCTACTGACACCAAATTTGACTTCACTGGTATGATGGGGCCTTAAGCCACAGTGTTCCAATCTACACATAGCTATATTGTTTTTCAACATATATAAGAATAAAATTTCTAAATGAAATAAAATTTTTCTCTAGAATGAAAGAAGTTACTCCAGTACCAAAGTGTGTTTTTTTATGTTATAATAAAAAATCTGAAACTATAAAAATGCAAAAAGAATCAACAAGTCCATGTGTTAAGTAAAAAATTCAAGGATAGAGCAAAAAAATTATTTATTTGGAGATTGGGTCATGAACTCTCCAGCCTGTAAGGAAATTGGATATTTTTTAGAGCACTTATTATATGCAGGCACTATACAAACATCTCATTTAATCCATTTAATACAACAACCAAATTATATGTATATGATATATGTGTGTATATATATATTTATTTATTTATTTATTTATTTATTTATTTTTATTTTTATTTTTTTTACATATGGAGTAATCAAGATTTAGCAAGCTAAGGAACTCTAGTTGGATAATGCTAGGGAATGACATAGCAAGGATTGGAACTCAAGATTATGTTACTCCAAAGACATTTTCTTTCCACAATATCACATTGCCTCTTAAGTGCAGTCTTGTCTGTTTCATTGAGAAATTGATATAAAATAATCTGCAAGAAATTTGCTTCCCAGAGTTCATTCATTATAACAATTAATGTTGGCATTATCTGGCTATTTCCAAATTGAAAAACACTACCCTAAAAGAATGTATTATTGTTCCTGGAAGAGAATATTTTCTATTTATTGCCATTACATTTTTTTCCTTCACTTCTAAGAACAAATATATTAAATTTGCTCAAATTTTTAGGGAGGAAGTAGACACTCACATGAAAGACTTCATGAATCAGTGTTACAAATTTGTAACTGTGAAATTTCCACTGCCACTGATTTAATATCATAATTGAGTAATATAATTCCCAAGTTTCATTATGTCTTCTGGCTATGTGCATAAGGAAAAGTTAACTAAGATAGGCTACCCTATTTAATCAAGTTATAATCATAACAAAACATTTTTTAAATTATTCAGTAATCCATGTAAAATATATAAAATAATTCTTAGCTTTGAGAACATTTCTTTGCTGCATTTCTAGTGAAAATTTCTGGGACAAATTTTCCAAATGAAAATAAACCTGTTTCAAACATCATGTAGAGAAAGCAAAATAAAAGTCTCTCTAACTTGTACCTAAAACTCAATTTGTTTTTCTGTGGTGAACTTCCCAAATGTCTGCCTCAAATGATTTCTGTAATTTAAAGCCTAAGAGGTAGTGAAAGATTTCAGGGCAAAGATAATTGGTCACAAAAATTAATGTAAAATAAATTTATAAAACTTTGCTATCCATGAGATTGAGCTAAAGATCCTATATCATATTTACATCAATTTATTATATTGCTATAACTGAATCATTTTTGCAACTGATTTTTGAAGTTCTGAATTTTGTTTCTATCTGAATATCCCTTCCATTATAGACAAAAGTGTGTTCAAAGTAGTCAAAACCTCTCCTGTCAAGAGAGGGTGCAAGCAGAGAAGGCAGGATCTGTGTGTATGCCTTTATTAGGGTGCAGTGATTTGAGGTTTCTGGCTAAAGGTGGATTGGATAATTCAAACCCAAAAAGCATTGGTTTGGGGAGTTTTATTTAAGGGACACACAAGAAGAAGGTCCTGGGAGACAGGTGAAACTGTTAATCACAAGGGCTGTTGGAGAAGTCATACCAGGAATTTACATTAACTCCTGACTCTGCAGGCTCTTATTTAGGGCGTGCATTTGCATGATGGGTCTGGTCAGTTTAAGGCCCTGATGGCCACTGGGCCAAATAAAATGGATGCCAAAGTAACAATACCATAGCGTAGCTTAAACTGTCAACAGTCAAGGTTTTTATTTTTTAATTTTTACATCTCTGTTTTTTAGTATACATTGAGCAAAATAAACTTCCTTATTTTGGTAGAGTCCTATGAATTTTGACCATGTATAGCTGTGTGTGACACCACTACAATGAAGATACGAAAGAGCTTCACTGCCCCCAAAAGTTCCCTCCTGTTGTCCCTTTAGAGTCAGCCTCTCCTTCATCCCCAGCCCTTGACAGCCACTGATATGTTCTTCATCTCTGTAGTTTACTTTATCTAGAATACCATGTAAATGGAATTGTAAAGTATATAGCCTTTCGCACCTGATACTTTCATTTAGCATATGTTGTTGAGATTCATCAATAGTCTGTTTCTTTTTATTGCTGAATAATATTTCATTTTATGGATGAGCCACCATTTATCTATTCCCAAATGAGAACATTTGGAGTTTCTCTCACTTTGAGTAATGATGAAAAAAGCTGCTACAAATATCCATATACAGATTCATGTATGAACATAAACTTTAATTTTCCTTGGATAAATTTCTAAAAGAGGGATTGTTGGGTCATATGGTGAGTACATATTTAACTTTATAAGGAAGTGCTAAACAGAAATTGTTTTCGAAATAGTCCCATTTTTCCTTCCATCAGCAATGCGTTAGTGTTCCAGTTGCCCCTCAGTTCTTACTGCAACTTGATCTCGTCAGGGGGTTTGTTGTTTTTGTTACACTTTGATTTCTTGGGTTTGCCATTCTAATAGGTAATTATATTTCGTTATGTTTTTTAATTCGCACTTCCCAGTGACTACTGATATAGAGCATCTTTGCATGTGCTTGTCTGCCAATTGTATACCTTCTCTGATCGTGTATCTCTTCAAGTCTTTTGCCCTTATTTTTAACTTTGTTGCTTGTTTTCTTATTTTTGATATTTGAGAGTTCTTTTTATATTCTAGATATAAATATTTTGGAAAATATGTGATTAGAAAATATCTTCTCTTGGTCTGTGGCTTATCTTTTATTCTCTTGACAGTAACTTACATGTAAAAATTTTTAATTTCGATAGTCATTTTTAGTAATTATATTGGGTGGAGAATCCTATAAACATCAAATAGGAAAAGTTGGTTGATAGTGTTATTTGTGTCTTCTATACCCTTACTGATTTTCTGTCTGCTCGTTCAACTGATTACCACAAAAGGGTGTTAAAATTATCAAGCATAACTTGTTTTTACTGCCTTCTGGCTTCCATGATTACCAAATTTAGAGCCATTCAAGTCATTGTTTCTCTGTAATGTGTCATTTTTCTATTGATACTTTAAGTTTTTTTCTTTTTCTTTATCTTCGGGTTTTAGCAGTTTTGCTATGATGTGGCTGACCTCGGATTGTTTTGAGTTTATCCTGTTTGGTACACACTGAGTTTCTTCAACCTACAAGTTGATGTCTTTTATCACATTTGAGAATTTTTAGCTATTATTTTGTCCAACATTTTACTTCACCAATTTCTCCTCTGTGATTCCAATGACATTCTTATACTGTTTAGTATTTTTCTTTCTTTTGTATTTATCCATTTGATTGTTTTCATTGTTTCTCTCTATTTGCTAAAAATTTATATCTTTTCATGTCTTTACCTTTATTTCATTGTAACATTATTCTTCTCTAAAGTCATTGTCTGAAATCAGCATCTGGGTCATCTCAGGGTCAGAATATGTTTATTGTCTTTTCCCTTGAGAATTAGTCACATTTTGCTGGTTCTTATGTTGAGTAATTTTAGATTGTATCTTGAACATTTTGAATAATTTGTTGTAAGATTCTAGATCCTAATAAAATCTTCTGCAGAATCTGGTGTTTGTATTTTAGCAAGGAATCAAGTCAGTTTAGGTTCAGCCCACAAGTTCTATGTTGCCTTCTGTACAATAGTTACAATGTTTGTTCAGTTTTTAAAACCTTCCTATATAATTTTGGGCTCTCCTACTTATGTGCCATTAAGGTGGTGGTCTGAAATTTTATTATGGTTTATGTTTCAATGCCTTTGCTATGTTGTTTTGGGTTTGTCCCATGTATATGCAGTCTGAGACTTGCCCTGGTACCCAGTATTAGGGCATACCCTTCTTCACCTCCAAGATTTTGCCTGCATTCCTGGATCTCAGGAGCCTCTTTCTCCAGGCCTCTGGCAAGAAAGATGAGATGTCACTCAGAGTTTTAGCTACTCATGCTGCCAACGAACAGTTCAGTGTGACTATGGCTGCCCTAAGGCAAAGCAAAGCAGCAACAGAAAAGAAAGAAAAAATAACACTCTCTCTCTCTCTCTCTCTCTCTCTCTCTCTCTCTCTCTCTCTTTCTCTTGGAACACAGGGATCTTCCTTCCTGGTTTCTCTGGCCAGAAAGATGAGGTTTCTCTGAGTTTTAGCTGCCTTCACTGCTACTGTGCAGTTCTGTTACTGGGGCTACCTTTAGGCAGGCCATAGAGAAAAGAGAGAAAAAATGGGTATTACATCCACACTCTTCACACACAGTAGCCCTTTTCCTGGTCCTTTGGTCAGAAAAATAGATAAATAAATAACAGTCTCTTACGGAATTTTTGCTGTCAGTGCCTACTGTACAATTCTGCAACTTATACTACCATCAGGTCAACACCAAGTGAGCAAAGAGGAAAAAAGCAAACAAAATATCTTTATACAATTGTTTCTTCCAGTTTTGACTCTCCTTGATATGCCTGCTCTTACATACCTTTCAAAGTTCTCAGAAAGTATTTTTTATTTTGTCCCAAGTTTCTAGTTATCACCAGCTGGAGAGACAGATTGAAGTAGGCTTACTCTTTCCTAACCCAGAGTTCCATTTTGAGGCAGTTTCCCATGCCTCATCCC
>CM053508.1:67720739-67893496 GCA_028627145.1 Eidolon dupreanum | reverse complement strand
AGGAGGAGGAGGAGGAGGAGGAGGAGGAAATTACTCACTAGCCTGAAATGTAAGCAAGTGTCCCCAGAGTAGAAGGAAAATTTACTATCCTAGAATGTCTCCAGGGATCTCTACCTTTAGAGAGACACAATCTCTAGGTCTAAGGTGTGTTTGCTGTTCAAACATAACCTTTGTTCAGAAGTTCCAAATCACCCAGGTATGTGAGAAATTGGTGGAGAATTATCTCCCAACAAGAAAGAAGGAAGGGAGGGAAGGAGGAAGGAAGGATGAAAGGAAGGTAGAAAGGAAGGCAGGCAGGCAGCCAAAAAAAAATTATAAAATGAACAGATCTAGGAGGAATTTGGTATTTATCAGAATGACAGCCAAAATTGTGGCACACAAAACCATGAAGATATTGAAGATGCCACCAATGAATCCTGAATTCATATCATTTCTCCCATTGCTTCTGGACACCAATGTTAGAATGCTAGAAGTGATGAAACTACGGAATGTCTGTTCTGGGATATTTGATATTGCTGCCACTTCTAACACCATCTGCCCAAGAATGGATTCTCTGCTAGCTCTACACTTTTGCACCCAAAACTCTAGAATCAAAATCTAAGGAGAGTGCACCGCAAAAGAGGAATATAGATCATATATTCCTGTCCAGACAAAAAGTGAACATCTGCCATTTTCAGGTTCCATAGACAAAGGAAAGCTCTGCATTATGCCAAGAAACAAGGCTCACAGTTGGGGAATTCCAGCCAAAAAAGAAATGCATTTATGAAGGGCCAAATATCTGTTAACAAATGCATACTCAATTACTCAAATTGTTTAAACATAGGTTGAAACCAAAATATTACCATCAATAGTCTCATTTAAGAATAAAAATAATTGTTTTGGCAGTCTGAGGATGTTATTAGAGAGAAGAAAATATTTATAAACATAGCCAAGAAAATTAGAAGCTAAGAAGCCAGTTAGAAGTTAATATTTACTTATCTTTACTTGATCTTATATATTTTATTTTGCTATACCGATGGCTAATGACTGATAGTCAAATTATATTTTACTGGCAGGATAGTTCTCTAGAGAATTCAGGTACTTTTCTAATTTTTGAGACCAGGATAAAAAAATAAATGAAAACCAAAAATATATAATATACTTCTTAGATATTTTATTTAGAAAACTATCAATTATTCATAAAATATATATTACATATGCATAATATGCATATACATACATATCTATCTATCTCTATATGCACATACACAACACGCACACAGCACATCATACTTGTTTGTAAGCAGGTCAATACGATCCTTTCAAAAATGTTTAAAAGTTAATATACCTCTTGAGTCGAAGTTCAGTACAAAAAGTTTTCCTCCCTTAGCTGCTCCAAAATAGTTTTGATTGAATTATCTAAATAAAATCCTTAAGCTCTCTATATCTAGTTTTTGCCTGGAGTTTTGTTCAATTCTGTACTATTCTTTCAGATTAGGAGAGAGAAAGAAACAAAAGAAACTATGTTAAAAATATCAGCTAAATGAAAAGATAAGTGTAGTCCTTGCCTGTTCAAACCATGACAGAATAGAGATTTCCATTTTATAGTCCATGTTTTATTGACTCGAATTTCTGCAATGAATTTATATTATAATTCCCTTAGAAATTCTACATTTACTTATTTCAATGTATTTACATTGTATATGTATTTTTAAAAGGCTGACATGACCTAATAGACAATTACAAAATTCTTATCCCTGAATAAATTAGCATTTAAATATCTTTTAAAAATATTCTTGATAAGCAATAAACACAGTCATGTAAAGTTTATTTTTTCTGGAATGAAGTTTTGTTTCTTTTTTTTTAGCGGAATGGGGGGCCAGACATATGAACATCAGTAAAATATTTAATACCTCACTTTAGAGATTCAAAAAGAAACAATTTTAAGCTAGTCATTTAAAAATGGGATGCTGTGCAGATAAGTTGAGCGGGAGTGATCTTGCTGAAAGCGATGATGAACTGCATTACTTACTTTAAAAAAACAAGGCATGAAAGAATCCTCTATATGGAAGGATTAGGGAAAAAAACCTAACATTGATAAGTGTCTTTTATGTACAGGCATCACACATGTAACAACTCATAAAATCATCTCAACATCTCAAAGAGTTGATATAGTTTTGTCATTATACAGATAGACAAATAGAGCTTCAGTGAGGTGAGATACCTTGCCGAGTGTTATCTAACCAGCAAATGACAGAGGTAAGATTCGAACACAGAACAGGGCCAAACTCAGAGTCTTTACAGTGTATATTGCCTTCAAGAATAGAACACAAGTTGGTCTTGCATTCCTCATTCTTTTTATTTTCCCCCATATAAGGTCTCACCTCTGTGTTAACAACCAATTTCTATATGGTGAATTGTTAATACTATATTTGGAAGATGTGGTATTTACCTGTAACTTGTAACTATTTGACCAAAACATCTCATGATGATTATGAGGGATGCAACCTAGACTGTTTACAATAGTGTTTAAAAAAATAACTTGTGCTCAATTTATCTAAAAAGAAATATTCCAGCCCATACTCTACCCTTGCTAGTAGAAAAATGTCAGTTTCATATAGAAACATGGAAAAAAAGCTGGTTTCATCTAAATTTACTCCTTAAGTTGAAGTCTTGTTGGCACAGCTACACAAAGCATTGGTTTGGAGTTATGGGTTCACATAGCAAGTGAAAAACCAGTTTTACTGAGCAAAGTTACCTAATTTCACTGACATAGTAATCGAATTTCACTAGGAGTAACAAATAGAACAGGTACAGGAAAAGCCGCATGCATCCTAGAATTTAACTTCATTATTGGGAAAGTTCAGAGAATGCGCAATTTTACACTGGGGAGGTTAGGGAGACATGTTTTAACAAGTGAATATGTACATTTGTTTTGTCATAGTAGGAAAACTTAAAATTGAACATTCAAAGAAAAAAGAGTTCATTTTAAAAACAAGTGAAGTAACTAGGCAATCTTGACAGTTTAGAACTTTAGATTTGTTTCATAATCTCACTTTTTATGTTCTTCCTCCATACTCATACACGCTGACTCCTCATTCTCATGCCACTCCAACCCTGAGAGTCTCAACCTGCCTCTCTACAACCATCACTCCACTAATGAAAGAATCCTTTATGTATCTTCAAGCCACCCCTGTGACATGTATTGATATACTGATTTACTTTATTTTCTATTACTTACTTAAACGTTTTGGTAATTGTCAATTGCTGCAATCCAACTACTGCTTTTATAGATGTCCCCTTTCTACATGATTTACTGCTACATGATTATAATAGCTAATTTTACTGAGCAATTATTACATTGTCATACACTATTGCACTAGGCTCTGAAGGCTTAAATTATCTTATTTAGTCTTCACAACAACCCTAAAAGTTTATATGATTACTAGCCCATTTTGTAGATGAGTCTAGAAATGTTAAGAAACTTGCCTAAAGTTAGAGAACTGGTAAAGGGCAGAGCTAAGACCAGAATCCAAATCAGTCTGTCCCCAGGGATAGAACTAGTACACTACACTATTTTCCTATGCCCTTTGTACAAGGCTTACACAGTTAAAGCAGCATTTGAAATAATTTTTAGGTAGTATCATCTTTGGATTTAGTTAATTAGTACCAATATTATTCTTCCCATCTGTCAGTTTCCTGTTGATCTCTCAGCCTCTTAGCCAAATCCCAAAAGTGATTTTTAAATTCCTCAAGATAAACTTTGAGATCAGAAACTGTTTAACCCCGTACAGATACTTTTATTTTTACAGAATTGAAAGAAAGAGTATAAATAAATAAACTGGAAAATTGGAGCTTTAGAGTACTTTGGAATACGTACCATTACAATAGCTGTGTTTCCTTTAAAAAAAACTAATCATTTTAGTTTTATATGAAATTATCAGCTTAAGTGTGTTTTTGCCTTAATTTAAATTGTACACATTATCATAAATACACAGAGCAAAGAGAAGTAAGTAATTTGCATTTTATAAATGTAATTAGCATTAATAGGATGTATGTACTCTGAAAGTCTAGATGATATAGCTGCATTAATTCTCTTCCCCTGATAGATTGAAGTGATTCCAGAATATATTCCTTTCTAATTAGATTGTTCTAACAAGGATAACTCAGTTTGATGAACATTTAGAGCTCAATAGAATAGAACTTCTGGAACTTTAACAACATAATGAGGTATTTTTTGGCTTTCTGTACATCAGGCTTTCAAAGATATCTTTAAAATTATTACTATAATACTTGTTTGCTCCTACTTAGAAATTCCATTCTGAATAAAGTAAATTTTTTTAACACACCAAAGTACAGCCTGTACCCAAAGAATGACTAAGTAATTGTGTGATTTTTCAAATAGGTTTTATGCTCTTATGTAAGGAAAAAAAAATCCATTTAAAAAAACTCAGTTACTAATATCTAATTCAATGCGAACAGTGAGTAGAGTATAATGTTTTTAATCTATAATTCCTAGGAAATACATTTAATCACCCAAATGTGTGTCTTATTTCTTAATGTATTATATTCCTTTGTGTTCTATTATACTTTATTATTATTTTTTTTGGTATGGTTCAGAGTTTTAGAGAGTGTTTTGACTTTAACAAACTATGGTCTTTTTATTTATTAAAGTGATTTTTCCCTCTAAGGAACACAGTAGCTATATCACCAAAGCTGGTAAATCCTTAGCTGTTAATTGTTTAATAGAGAGAAGAGAGAACTAAGTTATATTTTTTAAAATGTTATTTACCAAAAAGAAAAATTTATTCCATATTGTGATCAAAAATTTGAATTTTCAATCCATTGACCAGAAGGTAAATGTGCCTCTATCTAGATTTTTATGAGGTTAAACTTCCTCTGATCCCTATTTTTTTTAAGTTTTCTAGAATGGATCCTCAAGAAACTTTGCCTACCACCTAACAGCAAACTTTCATTGTAGAGATACTTTAATTGAAAATAATGACCTGCAATCAATTACCTTAGAAAGTTGACTCCACTTTTTACATTGGACAACTTATAAGAAAAAAATATAGTGAGAAATACATTCATGTATACACATATGGAGTTTTTGTATAAATTATCAAATAATTCTAGATCATAAATGTGATGATATTGGCTAAATTATTTCCTTGCTTTTCAGCTTTGTTTTTTCTTGTTTTTCTCTTTCTTGCTTATTTCCCAAATGGGTTCTATAATGCTACACAAATCAGTAAAATAGCCACAGAAACTTTCATGAAGAGATTTTATACTTGTCTTAGTCAACTAGAGCTGTCATAATAGACTGAGTAGATAAAACAACAGAAACTTATTTTTTCACAGGCCAGGAATCCAAAGTCAAGGTGCATGCAGGCTTGCTTTCTTCTGAGTCCTCTCTCTGTGACTTACAGATGGCCACCCTCTTAATCCTTCTTTACGTGGTTGTCCCTCTGTGCACACATGGCCCTGGTATGTTCTAATCTATTCTCATAAAGATACCTGTTAGATTGAATCAGGCCCACCCCTATAGCTTCATTTAACCTTAATTACCCCTTTAAAGGCCTTATCTCCTAATATCATTCTAAGGTATTAGCAGTTAAGACTTCAACATATGAAATGGACATAATTCAGTCTACAACATGACCAAACTTGTTTTCTAGCCAAATAATCCACTTTTTCTCACTCCATCACTCCAGTACCCTTTCTTAGAGGGAAATTATCTTTATATATCCCTGACTCTTGGTTTTTGGTATGAAACAGAAGCAGAATAAAATATAAGCAGAATGAAATATAAGCAGAAATTTAAAAGCCACCTTGTGGCTCATGTGATCTCTTTTCCCTGGGCAAAAGTTTTTTTTATCACTCTGGGTCCTAGAGTAAAGATGACATAGATCCCACCTGAATCTTACTTTCAGTAGATATCTAAGGTGAGCAAGAAATATATCTTTGTTGACATTTTTGGGATCATTTGTTTCTGCAGTATACAGCTTATTCTGATTAGTACATATGAGTATATACATCATTAATATACTATTAAATCCTTTGTGGTTTTTATACTGTAAGAGTAAAAATTGAGTATTTGGTTCCTCATTTTATTCACACTGACTTAGAAAATAGAAAATTAAATTGCTTTTTGATTAATGAAATGTGTAAATGAAGTTTTATGAATTAGAAGTTTCATTTTAAATTCAGAAATCGTGTTCACTCAATCTCATTCTTCAAGACATAAAGAAAACAAATTATAATTTCCACTGGTGATTTCATGGTTAAAAGTTAATATAATTACGAAAGAAATTGAGTATCAGCATGCCAATCACTGTTCCTTTAATTGTATGTTTAAACCACTACAGAATATTTAAGGCTGTTTGATGATTGCCTTTTCAACTGTGTGAGGTATACTTAATCTAAATTATGACATATGTACTTAATGAAATATTACATAATGGCATAGAAAATTCTGTGCTAAAGAATAATATACACAAAATAATAACCAATTTATATGTAAGAAACTTTGAGAAATAGGAAGAAAATTAGAAAAATTCAGAAAGCACAATTTTAATTGCAGTGTCTTTGTATGATAACTTGTTTTTTTTTCTTTTTTAACTGTCTTTTGTGTTCCAAAATTTGTACATTGAATACCTATGACTTTAGGTAATGACTTTTAATAAATTAAAATAATACCTGTACAAAACACAGAAATTCAAAACACATAAAAATTCCAGAGAGGTGGGGGGAAATCATCTAAAACTACAATCACAGATTAAAAACCACCTTAAACATTTGTAAAACAAACAAAATATTTCTTTACTCATACATATTGAACATGAGGAAAAGAAAAAAAGTAAAATAAGATATGAGAAGAATGTTTTAATACTATATATGCTCTTTTTAAGTTAAATCCTATTAAATTTTATTAATTTTATTTCACAAAAGAAAATGGAGTATGCCTGAATATATGTTAAGATAAATGTTCTTAAACATCATGAGTTTTTAGCTCCTTAAAAAAATGCCTCTGAGATTAAGAATAAAGGATATCATTGTGATTTTTAACTACATGTTGATTGTTTTTCTACTATAAAAGATGAGATGATTGGCACTGCTATATTTTCCTTTCTCTCCTATCATCCTGTTATGTATGTCATATTATGTCTACTTTAGTGACATTTTAATGTTTATATTTGGTTACGCAACCAACAATTTTCAAATTATTAAAGTTTGCTTTTGATTTAAAGGGATTCAATGCTCTCCACCAGCCCTTTGCGACAAACTTTCCATTTCTGAGTTCTCTTGGTTGACTGGGAGTTTTACCATCAAGTAGGTTGTTTTGTTTTTGTTTTTGTTTTTGTTTTTGTTTTTGTTTCTTTTTCTTTTTCTTTTTCTTTTTCTTTTTCTTTTTCTTTTTCTTTTTCTTTTTCTTTTTCTTTTTCTTTTTCTTTTTCTTTTTCTTTTTCTTTTAAGAGGGGTAGGGGCTTGTCCATGATCTATTATCTAAGATCTTTCATGTGCAAGGAAATATACCTCTTGCGTTTATACTTACTCTATGGTCAGACTTTCTTTCCTTCTTTGCTTCATTCCCTTCTCGCAGTGAGTGTTACTGTGTAAAAGTCAGAGGCCAGTCAGAGTTTCACTGCTTGGAGGTGACTTTTTATTCCTAGAATCCTAAGGAAGTCTTTCATTATCATAAATATTCAGTTACTTAACAGGATACAGATCAATGACAATAATATTTATTGGTATGAATGATGCCCTTTAGAATCAGTTTTTCTTATTTCTGGAAAATTATGCCCTATTATATCTGATTATTTTTTGTGTTCATTTTTCATAATCAGTACTTCAGAAATCCCATTTTTCTTTATGTTTTTTTTTTTATTCATGGTATGCTTATTTGTTCTTTGCCATCAGCTTTTGTTTTATTTAATTCATATTTTTAAAGGAAAAGTCTCTTTCCTTGATCTATTTTTAAAGCATGCTCCTTTTTATTATTTTTTCTTTTTTATTATTGTGTCTGTGGTATGTTTACATAATTACCATATTATATATACATCTTATTTATGATTAAATAATGCAGTTCTGTGCAGACCTACTTTTTGTAGGTCTTCAAGCTGCCATTTGAAGACTGGGTGTTTGTTATTCCATCCATTTTTCCATAGCACAGTCAGTTTTCTTCTGCTTTTGCTCCTACTCCATCCACAGCTGTCTTATCTTCACCCCTATTTAAGTGAACGAATGCAATGCTGCCACCTTCAGGTCCCAGGCTATATACAACTGGAAATTATAAATTAATGCTTTCCATTAAAAAATATATATATACTTTATATATAAATGTATTTCCTCGTGGAGTATAAATTTAAGTCTGATTCAAAAATAATGTTGTTAAAGTTCATGCTATCCTTCGAATTCCTGACAGTTTTTCCAGCCTTCTTAATTTAGTACCTGCTTTGTGCAGTCCTTGCTAGGTGTAAGTTCGCCCTCTATTTTCTCACATTTTGACTGGTTCTTCCCTTGTTCTGACCTAGCACTGACCTACAGAGGGTTATGCATTTGACTCCAGAGGGTCTATGCTCTCTTTTGTCTGTGGAGTTTGCATTATTCTTGCAAACTCTGTTACTTCATAGCCTAGGAATATCAGGCACATGAACAGAGACAAAGGCCACTTATGATCTCGTGCTGATGTAATATATCCTGTTTATAGAATAATTCTCTCCACTTTTCCAAATCCTTTTCATGAGTCACATTTTAACTCAAATCCCCACTCTCCCCTAAGCCCGATTTCCCCTGAAACCTATCATCACATTAATCTCCACTTATCAGTAATGAATATAATTTAATACTTAATTGTTCTCTAGTTGCCTCATTTACGCTCATTTAGATTTATGATTATTTTATAAAGCCACTGAAGCAAATGCTTCTTTTGTTTTCTCCACATTTTCTAACACAATAGAAGACACTCAGTACATAATAACTCCATAAAAGTTATTTATGTGAGATACATCTAAGTGTTCAGTAAAATTAGATTTCACATATCTATCCCTTTCTTATTCCTTAGTAGGACATAGATAAAAAATAAAATCAGTCATGAGCACCTTGCTCTTCATAATTTGGCAATATGCTATATTATTCTTGGAACATGCAAACCAGTTGCTTAATATAGGCAGTTCTTGCTTTGCACAGTAGTGCAGAGTCGTGAACGTGACTGTGCAAGCTGAAACTATGTAAGGCAATCTTTGTCAATGGGAAAACTTATGATTTTTCAATGACCTATAACATTTTTGTCAAATGTTAAAAATCCTTACTATTGGTTATAACTAAGGAAATTAAAACTAGTAAAAGGTGTGTGTTATACATTATAATTTAAAACATTAGGAAAATGAGAAGTATTTTATGTCTTTGCAAAAAAATTATCAAGAGTAATTTGAACAGTGCTTCCTTTCTTTTCATGGTATAGTTTATGATTTGGAATGAGCATCTTTTCTATACCATGTTATACTGAAATACTCCATTCTAAGTTTGGATCAGCTACTTTATCTTTTGCACTTTCAGTGTCAGAAAATATTTCCCAGAATTCCTTGAAAGTAAAGGGGTTTTTTTGCCAGCATCACTTCCTCTAGGACACTTTTATTTCTTTTGTCACAACCACATTTCTCCTTTGCATCTATAAGATCACCTTTGTGAAGTTCCTCTGGTCACATATCTAGAATCTGGAACAGCAGCAATGTCAACATTCCCATTACCACCTAATGTTCAATTTGAATTTCACTTTCAGTATTATCACTTTTTGTTTCTTCAGTGAACTTTTACCTCTATTGGAAAATTCTCTTTTGATCACCATTTTTGTAAAATGTCACATAGGTTTATCACTGGGAGACAAGGAAGCAACATAACTACACACTTTGCTATCTGTGCAGGAATTGAATAACAGATGCATAGTGATCAATTACTCACAGACTATGAAAGAAGTGATGTAATTGGTCATTGATCATGATGCACATCTATTATTTATGTAGTAGTTTGTGAACTGAAGAGCTAGCAGCTAAGTTTGTACTTTATGAATATAGTAGTACTTGAACCATGAACCATGTTATTGGGAGACTGGTTTTTTATTTTATTTTATTTATTTTATTTTGTTTTATCTTATTTCATTATTTTATTGTATTCAGTTTATTTTTTAGGCAAGGCAACCCTCTGTTGGCCTCATAGACTACAAGGACCTTGTCAGCTTACAATCCTTTATCTTTTTAGTTTTTACACCTACAGCACCTGGTCTTCCTAGGTGGTCTCCCATTCAAGTACTAATCAGGACCGTACCTGCTTAGCTTTTGAGATCAGACAGGATTGGGCTTATTCAGGGTAGCATGGCTGTTGACCAGGACTGGTATTATTTAACTAAAATGTGGTAACCAAAATGCAAGTATATCTGGATTATAAAAAGCAAGGGCATCTTCTGTTTGGTTTTTACATTTTTTGATTGATCATTCTATAATTTTAAAGACTAATCCTCTCTTCCTCTTCTACATTTTTTCTAATATAAACATTATTTTCCTTTTACCAATTTTCAAGAATTTATTCTATACTCTTTTTCTCAAAAATTGAAGTTAATAGCAATGCAAATATATCTGCAGTTGCTTAGGTGTGCTTTTCAAATTTCTATATGTTTTCCTAATAGCTTAAATCTTGTGTCTTTTGAATGTGGTTGAAACATGATTCAGCCAATCATCTAACACATAATCTTATCTAAAGAGGTAGAAACCTATATATTGAAAATCTTCAGTATGTGTCCCACCACACATTATTTGTTTTTCCTTCTTCCTGACAGAGCAATAAAATACTTTCTTCTTCATTGCCTCTCATATTTAAGGAATATTTTACTGATTTTATTGTTTGCTTAGTTTTATTTTTTTATTTCAATCCTCAGTTTGTTTTATATCTTTCTTACTTCAGTGGTCTGACCTAATTACTACTTGATTTTTTTCCAATTAACCTGAAAATATAGACTTTAAACTTATCAAAATATTGTTTTCCAAAGCTTTTGAGTATCTTTAAAACCAAATAATTTGCCTTGCTATTTACTCCTTTTAATATGTTGGTGAGTGGACATAATAAAGTTTGAAAACATGGTTATTTTCAATCTTAATAATTTCTTCTCTAGCATCCATGCCACCTAATTATTATTCCATTATCAGCACAACTTTCTTCAAAAAGCTATAGCACCTATTTCCCTAAGAAAATTCTATCTCCCTACCTTTGCATGCAAAACATATCCAAGTTATCCTGTTATTTTTTCTAAATTCTATCTCCCATGTTAGATGTTTCTAAGAATCACATATTTTTGGCACTATTGTCTTAAAATTTCAAAGCAAACTTCATCTAGTTTATTATCTGGTCTTACTTTATTCTTATCATTAAACTAGTCAATAGATGTCAGTCAATAGATCTGACAAAGATGTTTTTCTTACTAAAAAGAAGAGTAGCTATATGGAGTTGTTGAAATGCACTCATCTAGAATTCAGGTGATTTGAATTCTGCTCCTACCTTTTATCTAAGCAGTGTGGCCTTTAGAAAATCAATTTTCCTGAGCATCGGTTCCATTATCTGTAAAACGGTGTATATTTGGGAAGAGAAGAAAGATTTTAAGTAGACAATTTCTGTTTTTTGGGCTTTGTGTTCTATCCTGATTGAAATATTTCTGTCACTGTGGTAGCCTTGTCCCCTCAACTAGGAATATGAGTATGTTGACTATGAGACTCCTCCCCCCTCCCATAATCTCAATTATTGTTTCTAAAGTCTCCCCACAATTGAAAATAGAGTGTATCTGATTCTAGTCTATCCCCAAACAAATCAGACATATTAAGTAGTAAAGATTAATTCTGATGTGACTGACAATCATATATTATAAAGTTTTGTGGTCTTGTTGGTGCTTTCACAGTTGAAAGAAAAGATTTGCCTTTTTTTTTTTTTTTGTATTGTTTTACTAGAGTGCTGTATTAGAGGCTTTAATCAGAAAGAGTCCTCAACAAGTATTTACAACAGAAAGAATCAATTACAGAGATTTCTTTTTCACATGGATGATGGAAGGGATAGACAGCAAACAGGTGATAGTGAGTAATCTCAGATTTTAGGAACAACAAGAAACCACCCTCAGCCCTAGGCAAGAGGGACTAAGAGAAGAGGCACTGTTACCAGAGGGCAAGAGCCAGAGTCACATCCAGATGAAGCTGAATCACAGCAGGAGTGTCCATTAGGAGCTGGAACCACAGAGAAGTCACAGCCCCCACCAGATTGTTGCCTGGAGGAGGAGGGGGAGGGGAAGGAGGAAAGGAAGGAGGAGGGGAAGAAGAAGGGGAAAGAGGAGGAGGAACAACATACTAGTTCGCTCCTATTTCACCCTTCCTCCCCATTATCAACCTGCAATTCCCAGTAGTGACTCCCATTAGTTGTACCCAGCTGCAGGCCTGCTTATACTAAAGCTTGGGAGATGCAGCCTGCAGAGGCCAGTGTGGACCTGAGGGCTCATAGGCCCAGGACAACACAAGTAAGGATGGGTACACTGGTTTTTTCCTTCTACAAAATAATACATCCTTTGCCTGAAAGAGCTGCTGTTCAGTTTTATGTGTGGTAAGCAAATCACTCCCTTCTACAATAAAGATAACCTTCATCGAAAATGATATATTGCTTTTTATTATTAAGCAAAATGCAAGAAATTTGCCAAAGCCATCTGATGCATTAGCTAGATTTGTATTACAAATTAGAATGAGTCTCTAGGAAATTCAAAGGTCTACCTGAATTTCTAGTGGAGAGATAGAATTACAGATCTATTCCATAACCACTGAACATTTCTCTCTCTGCTTATACTCTATGTCAAATATGGCTGATTATCCTGGGAAGTGATTCCCTAACCTTTCTGTGCTCTATTCTCTCCAGCTAATTCACAAGGCAGAAGCTGGAGAAACAAGGGCTAAACGTCATCTAGGAACATAAAGCATTTTTTAGCTTCTAGCCATCGATATTAGTTAAAGAGTACAGGTCCAACATGCTAGGCTTTATTCTAGTAGTTTTAGCTCTTCTAAATGATTTACATTTACTTATATATTAACAACTTTAATATTCTTTAGTGTGGCCAATTCCATCTAACTACTTAGAGTTACTCCAAATCACTATGCAGTTTCATGTTTGTAGGCTTTTGCATATAGTTGCTGCTTACTGAAATGCCTTTACCCCTAACTTATCTGGCTACTCCTTATTCATTTATTTATTTGTAAAATATGTGTTGAGTACTTACTACATAGAAGTCTATTTGCCACCATCTTGAAGCTTATCTGGTTATAGATATATGCAAGTTGACTCTGAGAGCATGGAGGAAAGGTATCTCAATGCTATTTGGGTAACGTGATGGTATAAAGGGCAATAGGAGTTAGCACTAACTTAAGAAATGTCGACTCTTTGAGGTCTTCCTTGATTTATTTGCATTTTGTTATTTGAAGAGCTTGTATAGATAGAAGCTTCTCAACGCAATTCCAGAAAGTAGAATGAAGGCCAGTGCTAAAAAGGTAACAAACTTCCTAATTTGTTTTTACCTTAAAGATTAAATATTTGAATGTTAAGAGAGACCCAAATCTGAAGACTTGAAGTGTTAGGAGCCCTGTTATCAGAAGTATTAAAATAGAAACTAGGCAGCCCCACAAATATTACAGGTAATGCATTGAGTAGGAGTTTGATATAGTGACTAAACGAATTACTTCGGACACAAATTATTTAACTTTTAATATACCACTTGATATGTCTAGGAGGTTTTATCCTTGCATATAATTAAAATATGCAAAATGTGCAAAGATACAAAAATAAGGGAGTTGATTGTCCAGTGATAATACTTTCCCCTCTTCACCAAGATTTTTTAATACACTGTAAAAAAGATAAAACTGATAATAGTGACCACCACTTTTGAACCCCTACTATGTTCTATGCACAGTGCTAGATGCTAGGTAAATATAATCTTTAATCCTCATAAAAGTTTTGCAAAGTAGGCATTATTTTAAAAATAAGAATTAGAGTGGTTAAATCACTTATCCAAAGTCACAGATTGAATCAAAGAGCTAAAACTGTACCCGAGTTTGACACCAGATTCTGTACTACTTTACTGTGTTGTATGAGTACCACTTATAGACATCAACTTTAAAAAAATGAATCACTAAATATTTATTGAATTCTTGTACTTCAACAGCATTAGGAAGGTGTAATAAAATTTAAAAATAAATATAAAATATAGCTTTTGCTCTCAGAAATTGATCTACCTAGTTAGAAAAAGAAGGTGCCATATATTGAAAGGCTAACTAACAAGTAAAAAACATGAGCACAACAGATAAACCTTAAATTAATTTTATATCTAGAATATAAAATATAGGTTTCCTTCTTAGTAATCAATTAGCCAGTTATAATCTTTATACTTCTAATTAGATTTGGAAAGCAAGATTTAAGAATGTCTAAGTATCACCCTTTCATGGCCAAAGGACTATACTAATGGTTTTTACTAAAAAGGACAATAATATGCTAGAACCTCTTCAGTGATTTTTGCACATAAAATTTGCCCTTTGATTTACAAGTCCAGCTGCTATTTGCACAACACAGTATTATTTGCACTTCCTTCTCTTTAAACTCATAGCATGCTTGAAATCTTTGTTCAAGAATCACCCCATCATACCAGCCTGCTGCTCTACCAGCTGCTCTGCTCTCTGCTGCTGCTGCTTTCTTCACAATTTCTACTAGGCTGTGTTGTTTCCAGTGGGCTTTCAGTGTGCCATATGCAGTCAATTAATTTTAGGCCTGAATTCCTTCATAGTATATGGATGTCATCTGGAGTCTATTGTCTAAATTGTGTGAGTGACATGTAACAATGTTTTATTTAACAGGTAACAAAATTATGTACCTTAGATGTAGGATACCTATGTAACAATGAGCTACTTCTAGTCTATCCAGCTACTTCTAGTCTTCCAGCCTATGGGCAGCATATCTCTAATGTTCTAAAGACATATGACAAGCAGTTCCCAAACTCATATTCATGACATAAGCAGAATAAATAACGTGTCATAAGCATATATACACTACTATTTTCATATATGTATGATTAAGAAAATAAATTTATTTTTATCGCCTTTTAAAATCAGTTGATACTTAAAGTTATCTGTGGCAGATTAGCTTTTCTGGGAAATTGACTCTAGGATGAAGTTTAGCCTGCAGGATGTTTATTAAGGGGTATCTGTGGAAGTGAGATGAAGGAGCAAGAGAGAAGTGAGCTCTGGTGCAGGACAAATGACAGCCTGAGCTAACTCCATGGGGGACTCTGGGACTAGAAGTTCCCTTTAGAGTACTAACAAGTCAGCTTGAGATTAGTCATTACATGTGAGCTAATCAGGAGGGTTTGCGATGTTGGGCAAAGAGGCTTTCACGGGCCAAGGCAATTCACGAAGATGATTGGCTAACGAAGGCTTTCTCAATAGCTTTTTCAACAGCTAAAATAACAAATATTTCATTGAGGGCAGCACAACACAGTGTCCACAAAAGGCCCATGCTTGTCACTCTTGGAGCAACAATTTATACACATACAACAGTTTAACATCTCCTTCAAGAATCCAATGGACCACTCTTCTAGAGAGAAACTTAAAGAGAAAGGTTGGTAGTGAAACAACTATAGCCTTTCCACTGGTTTCAGAACTAGAACTAATATTGATCATTTTCCTCTTTTATCCCTGCCCCCATGACCACTTCAACGTATGTCATATAAGTGTGGGGATGACTGATGACAGAGCCTGTCTAACATTAATTGGCCAATTTTTTTTGTCAAGTTGGTGCCTCTCCCATGATGGATGCTCACTGGTGGATACTAGCATACAATATGAATATTAACTTGTGCCCATTGCCTGTGTCCAACCATATATCTTTAACCTAGACTTGCTTTCCCAAGTATCCCTACTCCCTGTCAAACTTTGTGAACAAAACTCAAGCTTAGCCATAGATCCTCAATTTGTCTATAGGTACAAGCTAAAAAAGAGGTGCTCATCTCAAAGAAGATGGCATGGGTGTCTGGGATACCTGCTCTTGTGCCCTTTGGTCCTTTTCATGCTAGAACCCAGGTGTGCCACTTCTAAATTACAGTGGCCAACCTAACCTTATGACTTGGTGTGCCTGACAGAAATTCACTCATAATGAGTAGTTACTGCTCCATGGTCACTAGCACCTGTATTAATTTTCTATGGCTGCTCTCACAAAGTACCACAAATCTGGTGGCTTAAAGAACACATATTTATTCTATTACACTTTTGGAGGCCAGAAATCCAAAATCAGTATCTTTGGGCCAAGATTAAAGAGTTTGCAGAACTACACTCTCAAGAGGCTCTAAGGAAGAATCCATTCCTTGTCTCTTCCAGTTTCTGGTGACTGCCATTGTTCCTTGGTTGTGGCTGCATCTCTCCAATCTCTACTTCCATGTTTTCACTGTCTCCTCCTTCTCAGTGTGTATTAAATTTCTCTGCCTCCCTCTTATAAGGGATACATGTGACTATATTTGAAGCTCACCCAAATAATCCAGGATAATCTCAAGACCCTTAATTCAATTATATCTACAGAGACTATAAAATAATATTCACGGGTTCCAGGAATTGGGATGTGGGTATCTTTTTGGGAACCATTGTTCAGCCTGTCACAGTACCTCATAGTTACGCACTCCATTTCTACCTGCATTCAGTAGCAGGCCTGGAAGCTATCGTTCACAAGTGAACATTTGTCTGCTGAAGATGGTGTGACTTTTTTACAGAAACCAGCAATCTAAATTGTGAGTCTCCATTATGGATAGTATCTTTTCCTACCACTGATATGACTTATGATATGGGGTCTGTAGGGTCAGTTGGCCCAAGTGACAGAGAAGCTTGTAACATGGTCTGGACCTGCTGCAGAGCCCCTTTCTTCTCTGGGTGACTCTAAAACCTGTCAACATTTAGTATTATCCAGATAATGGATTAGAACATTATCCCAGGTGTGGAAAATGCTGCCTTAAGAGCACAAAGAATTCTACATGGTTTCGTAGAACTCTCCTTTTGCCATTATGAAAGATGAGAATTACAATAATCTTTCCTTTGTCTTTGATGAAATGTTTTAGCATGCTCCTGACCACTGGACTCCTATAAATGTTATTGATGAGGCAGGCTTTTGACTCTTTGTAGAGCTTATCTCTTACCACTTTACCAAGGTTTCTCACACTCAAATCATCTTTTGCACATTCTATCTGACCAGCATTACGTCATGGCCCAATGTTCCATCTGGATATTCTGCATGCGACACCATGAAGAATATCCAGACAGAACAGACCACTTTATGCTATACTATGACAGAGGATGGGAGAGATAATGCAGTTCTACAGCAAAACTGCAAATACATATTGCTGTTCTTTCTGTGTAAATGCAAACCATTTCTGGTTCTCTTTTCTGATAAGAATGGAAAATAACCTATTTATCAAATCAGTCGTTGCATACCATGAACCCAAGGCCATATTAAACTCTTCTAGCAAAAGTAGAGCATAGTGAGTGCAATTGGGGATTCCTTTTGATTGAGTTATGGCTGTCATTTTCCAGAATCCTTCCGGTTGTGGCATGGGCACACAACAGGTAAACTAAATGAAGATATGATAGAAACCAGCACTCCTGCACCCTTTTGAAATCCCTAGGCTTAGGATATCCAAATTTTTTGTAATGCTTAACTTTTGTCCCAGAGGTAGACACTATTTCTATCTTCCAAGGTTATTCACTACAAAAACATCCTTAAAAGATACTCTAGAACAAAGGAAATCAGTGCTTCTTCTCACAAAACTTACAGAAACACTATAGGTGTGGAAGGAATAGTCTCAGTGAATGAGACTTTGAAAAAAGCAATTCAGTGGAATGATGGGATTGAAAGTCTAATCGGAAGTAATTCTATAGACTAGAGAATGGGAATAGAAGAATTAGAGAAGAATCAGGAAAGAATTAGACAATTCTTTTGAAGAATTTTGCCACAAAGCAGGGCAGATGGCTAGAAGGAAAATATGTTCAAGACAAATTTCTTCTTTTAATTTGTTAACGTAGAAGAGACAAAAGTATGTATGCTGATGAGAATGACCTATTAAAGAAGAAAAAAATGCTAATATGGGAAAGGGGAGGCAAAATTACTGAAATGGTGCCTTTGAGTAGAAAAACAGGATAAGATTTATATGAAAGTATAGGTTTCAATTTTGAGATTATAGCTTTCGGAGAGAAGAGATCATAAAAATATGGATTGAATAGATTAATAGATGTGGTGGTGAGTGTGTGGAAGCTTCCTTTTGATTACTTCAATTTTCTCAGCAAAGTAGAAAACAAGAGCAAAAGTTTAAAGTGAAAATAAGAAAGCATTAGAGATTTAAGTAGAAAGGAGTGGGTGTAAAATCGTATCTAGGAGAACGGGAGAGGGCATAGACCAGAAAACTATAGTATTGTTGCCAACGAATCCAGTCGAGGCATCTAGCCATGAATTTAAAGTTAAAGCACTCAGCATGGTTTTGTTTCTTTCCAACCTTGATTAGTTGCCCAAGTGCTGGTGTGCATTAAATGGAAACTTGGAAATAACCAGTGTTTTAGATTTTCCCATCTTTTCTGTAGATCATCTGCATTATCAAGGTTGGAGACAATGAAAAATATACGGGTCCTGATTTGTCCTCATGCATTCCAGTTTTACTTGTTTTTCTCCCCTTCAAGCTTTTTCTGCCAATCGTTGACCCTGCTGACCTACAGCAGCTTTTAGCCATCACCAGATGCAGAGACTAGAGTCTTCCAGAGACTTCTTCACCAGTTCCTAAAATGTGTAAGATCTAATCCATATAATAAATTCCTAATTCCATATCACTCATAGTGTTTCTCTTTACCTAACTGAACCTCAGCTGATACAGGTGGCTCTTTATTTTTTCCCACAGACCTTCTTAAACTGGGTCTGGAGGTCAGCTAGGTGTTTTTCTTATTTCTCATTGCTGTTTGCAAATTATTTTCCCTACTCTCCCCTAACTTTCACCCCCCATCTCATGACATCAGATTATATCACCCACTTCTTTGCATTATTGCTTTTATCTTGATGCTTTCATTCCTGGTTCACTGTCAACCTCTCCAAATACAAAGCCGGTCTCTCTTTCTCCCTTTTCTTCCTCTCTCTCTTTCTCTCTCTCTTTCATATCTGAAATTCTTTAAAATTTTTTTAATATATTTTGCATACTGAGGCACACTTTTCTATACAATAAAATGCAAAGGTTGAAGTATGCAGTTAAATGAGTTTTTTAGACCAGTACATCTGTCGGTACATCACTAAATCAGATACAGAACTTTTATTTTCCCAGAAAATTCTGTGCCCATTCCCAGTGAGTCTGCCCATAGCTGATCCTGCTGACCTACAGCAACTTTTAGCTATTCCCACATGCAGAGACTAGAGCCTTCCATAGACTTCTTCGCCAGTTCCTAAAATGTGTAATGTCTAATCTGCATTCTATCACTCAACATAATTTACAATCCAATATTAATTTTGGTAATTTCAACATCCATATAGATAATATTTCTGGCACCCTGTATTTTGAATTCTTTTCCTTCAAATATTTTGTTTTCTAACCCATTTCAACCACTTTGATCTTATGAAGACAAACCATTTGTTAATCCTACTATCATTTACTTTTCCTCATCTCCAGAATGTCCTCTCCCTCCTCCTTGCCCACTTTAGATTATCTAGGCATTGTCATAATCATCCCCTTGCATGTGCCCTCTAGTCCTTTGACACCCTCTTTCATCACTTCCAACATTGACAAAGCAGATGACCTGCAGAAGGTGGAGACTTTCTCCATGGAACAGCACATATATGTGGCACAGAACTTAGAGAAATGGAAAGAGGTGATTAATAAAGATTTTTGAGAAGCTGAGAGCCCAATCTGCTGTTACACATAAACGAGGTGAGCCAGGAGAGCAGTGAAACTGTTTCACTGGCACATTTCACTGACCTTCAGAGCACTCTGTCTTCCAAATAAATATCTTGTGACTTTCTCCTGTAGCCAGTTTTAACCCAGAGCCTTACAGGCAAGAGAATTCTGAGAAACTTAGTTCCAGTTTAGCTTAGTTGACCCAGTGCAAAGCAACCACATGACCTCTAGAGAGAGCTAAAAGGGGAAGCAAGGTTCTTAAGAGAAAGCCAGGTTGCCTTTAGAGCAAGAGGATGAAAAGAACATTCAAAGGAATTATGACAAACCATGAATTCCAGTGGGACTAGCAGAAGCATTTATGTAGATGAAGAGGTGTTGCAGATTAGGACAAAATAGTGAATGAAACCAGTTAATTGGAGGTTAGAGTATAACTCTGGAAAGTGATGTGAGAGATTGTTGTTTATTAAAGCCACATTAATAAGGATAATGGGATATAATGAGATTAGTTCTGGTGGACTCCAGGCTGACCATGGTAGAGAGGCTCTGATTGTGGAGGACAGGCAGATTGAGTATCTGGGAGCTACATTTCAAGTATAAAGAGTCCTGGAGTAACCTTGATGGAAGTGAACAGGTCCAGACGAGGGGAACTCAGGCTTTATCTTATTTTATACTTAATGAAAATTTAATTTTCCAAAGAGCCCCTATTTTGTAAGTCATTTGTTCTCAATTTATAACCAAAGTTCCCACAGACTCTTCTTTCCCTATGGAATTCACATTTTTAAAGTACTCTTTTTAAATCAAATACATTGGAATTTTTTTACTCAAAGATCTAACTTTCTATCTTTATAAACTAGTCATTGTTATCACAAAGAAAAGAAAATCAGCATTTCAGCTGGTCTGAGAAAGTTCATAAAGGAAACATACATATTTTTTAATTTGCTCAGCTTCCAGAAGTATTAAAAATAGTGCAGGCTCCAGTTAAAACTAATAGATTGATCATGCCTTTTTTGAATTCCTCTTTAAAAACAAAATGCCTCACTAAATATCATTAAATAGATTTTTTAAAGTTATTAATTGACAACAACAAGAAGAATGGGGCATGAAACATCAGTAGATAAATTATTTTTACAAAGTTTTGAAACTCGAAAAGTCTCATTATTTATTCTCTAGTCATTCATGGTAAGCCTTCAGCAATTGCCAAAATGGAAGAATCTCCATTTTCTTTTCTTTCAAATGGTCACTAGCCTTAGCCCCATTAACAATTTCCAAAAATAATAAAACAAACAAACTTTTAAAAGTACAAAATTTAAGTCTTCTATTATAGTTAAAATTCCAAGTAACAATTTTCCTCTACTTATTCTCTCTACCTTACCAGGCCCATTCAAGTTTAAGACTGAGACAGTTTATGAAAATAATAAAAAAACTTATCTGCCTTTCATTTCCTTTGTCGATTTTGATGTCTCTACACTCTTTCACCCTGAACTTCAGTCACAAAAAAACAACAAGGCTTTTCACTCATTTCTTCCCCCTTTTGAAGTTTTTCTTAACCCATTTCTCTTCCTGGAGTTACTTTCTCTTCATTCCTTAATTAAATCTATGAATATACTCTCAAGACTTAAATATGTACCTTTTCTTCCATGAATTCTTTGCACCCAAAGTCTGGACCAATTGTTCTGTCTTTGGTACACACATGATACTTTGCTTATGTACTTCACTTTTGCAATTGGTAAAACTCAACACATTTATTATGCTCAGGAAGTCTTAACTTCTTGGAAAGCTGGACAATGTCATGCTCATCTCTGAATAAATAGTGTTTCACAAACAGTAGCTGCTTAGCAAATATAGATTGATCTGGAAAGGTGGTAGGTTTTCTTTTCATCTTTTCAAGTTGGTCACAATATTTTCAGAGCAGGTAGGAAGAAGCCAGGCTGATTTTGGCAATGGTCCTCAGTCTGAATAAGACTTTCACCAGCACCTCAAAGTGTTAAAGTCTGCAAATCACTCTCTTCTACTCCTGTCTTCCTCCAGCAAATGGCAATAATAGAAATGATAGATAACACTTACTGAATGTTCACTGTATATCTAACAGAATGCTGATTGCTTTTCTTGTTTTCTTTTATTACTCATTTAAGTTGTTCTTTCTATCAAAGTCATACTGATACAAAGTTAAAAATCAAATTGTATTTGAAAACATACTTAACCATAGTTTCATATCCTACTCGACTATACCTTCCTCCAGTCTTGATCCCTAGAAGTAACCACTGACAACTTTCAACCTATCCTTCTGATATTTATCTCCATATTTCTAGAAATATACTCATCATGCTATTTCCTGATTTTTCAATTTTAGTTACCATCTATTGATTTCTGTTTTTATGAGGATTTAATTCTTTTATGCTAATTCTCACATTTTACCATCCATCCTCTCAATATAATTATATCACAATTTTTACTGAAAGTAACAGAGTTTAGAATATTTAGACAGTTTACCACTAAGCCAAATAGTAAACTATGGTTGTGTCTTCTTTTATACGTTTTTTTCCTGGAGTCTATAAATTTCTTATTCTTTACTTGCTTAGTTTTAAATATACACTTTTATAATTTCTCCCAATTCCCCACAATGATATGCCTTGATAATTTTTTTAAATTAATATGCTGGGCCCTCAGAGTGAGCCTTAAATCTAGGGACTCAAACACTTCACCAAATTTGACTGATGCATAAAATTTGCCATTTTGAGTGATTTTGTGAAAGACTTAAAAATTGTTAGGTGCATGATCTTACCGCTGTAAAATTTCCACAAGTAAAAGCATCTAGGACAGAAAAGGGAAGTAGAATGTATTTTTTTTTTTACACAGCTGACTATCTAGGCACATACTGGTTTCTTATTTCCACTTTTATTTGGCACATCTGCCAACATGTTATGTCATATAGTTTCCATTTTCCCTTCTAATTAAATATTTTAAAAGAAACTTGGAGAACCTAAGCTATTTCTTCAATACTCCATTATTCTTTCTGGGTCTCAGCTTTTCCATCAATATAAATTAGTCTTTTTCTGCAAAAAAAATTTTGTAGGATAAATAAAATATATACACAAAGTCTTTGATTATATTAATGCAGTTTCAGTAGGCTCAATAATGATCCCTCAAAGATGTCCATAGTCTAAACTCCAGAACCTGGGATGAATGTGTTACCTTCTATGGCAAAGGGACTTTGCAGACATGACTAGGTTAAAGATCCTAAGATGGAGAAATTATTCTGAATGATCCACATGGGTCCAATCTAATCACAGCAGACATTATAAGAGAGAGGTAGGAGGGCCAGAATGAGAAGAGATATAATGATGGAATCTGAGGTCTGAGAGAGAAAAAGAGGGATTTGAATATGCTATGCTGTTGGCTTTGAAAATGCGGGAAGGGGCCACCAGCTAAACAGTTTAGACAGCCTCTAGAAACTGGAAATGAAACACTAGAGCTTCCAGAAGGAGCCAGCCCCACTGACAACTTGATTTTAGCCCAGTAAGTCTTCTGACTTCTAGAACTATAATAAATTTTATTGTTTTAAACCATTAAAATTGTGATAATTTGTTACAGCAGCAATAGGAAATAATATACCAGTTTACTAGCACATGATTTTTGGAATTCAATCTGATTTTAACATATAATTGACTTATAATACTTATTGACCAATTATGTAACAATCTTTAATGGGAGGGATATATACTGAACTCTCACTTTATAAACCAAGATCGAGATCCTTGTGTGCCTAGGCTGTAGGACCCAAGAGGTATGGATATATAATTTTTTTTTTTTTTATAAAAGAACACACAGTTTATTTATCTCCATCCACTGTTTCACACTAGAGTCTAGTCAGGCACACAATGCTTCCAGCAAAGACAAGTCTTTAATACTACAGAGTAATTGTTAATAGTGTAGGCCTCAGAGACAGGCTACCTGGGTTCAAATGCTGACTCTACCACTTGCCCACTTTCTATTTTTCTAAGCTTCAGTTTCCTCAATTGCAAAATAAAGATCATTAAAATTCCTCTTTCATAGAAGTTTTGTGAGAATTAAATAAATTAATCCATGTAAATGACTTAGCATAATTTTTGACACAAAGTAGAAATAAGTCTCATTCAGCAAGGATAAGTTATTATTAATATTAATTATCAAATTTTTATTAACATTAGTTTATTTATTTGCTCAAATGAAAATACATTCCCATTACTGCTTTATTGTTATTGCTTGCTCTTAACACTATGGCCCAAGATGCCGAACTGAATTCTTCTGTTAATGGCAACATTTGAGCTATATTTCTGAAACGTCTTTCTTTTTTGTAATCCATGTGTTTTCTATTTTAAAAGAGTTAGAGACTTGCCAAACAATAGTATTTCAACATCCATTAAACAAATAACAGAAATCTTATTGCCAAATGGCAAATGACAAGAGTCTGGAAATATTGCTTCCCATATTATGAAAATATGACAGATTTCCCTCCATCCACCATGCTTATGAAATATCCATTGGAATAAATCATCTCTGTTATCAACATAAGAACTGACTTGACTTCATGTTTTCTTATATAATTCAGGTCCTTTGCCATAGCTCCTTTTTGTGATGAAATACTTTAGGAATACTTCTTCCAAATAAGACATCAAGGTCAGTAAATTAAACTGCAGTCAATTCTAGAAAGAATAAAAGGAAAAAAGGAAGGAAAGAAAGAAGAAGGAAGGAAGGTAGGAAGGAAGGAAGGAAGGAAGGAAGGAAGGAAGGAAGGAAGGAAGGAGGGAAGGAAGCTGTCTGATGGTCAAGATTTTTATCTATTCTTACAGCATTGTGCCAAGTCTAGTTGCTTTGGGACTTATTTTTAGTTTTGCACTTATTTTTCCCCCAAATGGTTTGGGTTTCCATTATCATGCAGATTACTTTTCTTAATTAAAGTGAGAAGGTTCATAAACTGGAATTGAAAGTATTTGGCTCCTCCATGAAACTCTCTGTTCTGCTGTTCATTTTTTGAAGTATTCTCTTTCACATTCATACTACCATTAATCATAGGGCAAAAATGCTTCTAATTTAGACAGACTATATTTAGACAATTAATCTTATGAAATATAAAAAGTCACTCACTAGTTACTCAATGTTTGTTAAATAATAAAAATAATGAGTAATCGACAATCAGACAATATATAAAAATAAGCATTATCTATTGCAACAAATATATGTCCAAATGAGTCTATGGTCTTAACAGTAGGATATTACATTAGAAAGTTTGTAGTATTTAAGTTTAATTTTAAGGAGTGAAATGTTTAATTTTATGCTCTTTTTAGTACAATTTGTTGAAAATTGATAAAAATCTTAATAAAATTTGATCAAATTTTTGAAATATGAAGCTCTCTAAAATTCTTCTTGTCATGGTACCAATGCTTAGATTCCCTTCTTCCCTTACACCAATAGTCAGTGTCACTAATTAATACCTGCACTTCCCTTGGGAGCCCAGACTTTGTGAACAAAGAACTCTGGGAAGCCCCTATCAGTAGTTCTGAGTTATCACTTAAGATTATACCTATTTGCTATAATTTATCTGAATCCAATCACATTATTTTAAAAATGAAACTGCTGAGGAACAAAGAAGTAAATTGATTTGTGTAAGGTCATAAAAGTTATTCCCAAAATTAATATAAAACTTACCAGAACAGTGTTCTTCATACCTCATCAAGCTAACCTCTATGCCATTCTTTCCTACTCTGTTGCCATCACACATGCCCATACACTCACAGAGTCAAATGTGATTATATATATGCACACACCTATTAAGGCTAAGGTGAATAACAACCTCTAAATGATTGTGAGAGCTGTCTGATATTTAGTATGAGGCAAAAACAACAACAACAACAATACAACATTCACATTTGAGGCTTGCACACAGCTGTTGGATGATTGTACTTCCTTGCAAAATGATCAAATTCAACAACATATACCTCTAAGAGAGACTTCTTTGTATTTTAGTTTATACTGCACATTACACAATTGCTAAACATCACATTAAATAATTGTTAAATATCAGCTGTACCATAAACATTTTACCTTCAATTATATAATTATATAGTTTTGTCTTTGATTTTTTTTTTCCCTGAGACAGAAGTAACAGATTTCTACCAATGTTATAGATACATAGTGGAGGTATGTCTTCTTGCAATAAGAGTGTAATGATACAGTTTTAAATTTCATTTTTATTTTTAATTGATACATAATTCAATGAAATAAAATGTACCTTTTTAAAGTATATCATGTAATGGTTTTTACTATGTTCATAAAGTTTTGCTACCATCACCATATCTTCATGACTCAAAAAACTAAAAAAAAAAATGCCTGTATGCATTACCAATCATTCCTCATTTTCTCTTTTCTCAGCCTTTCAATCTCAGTATATTTACCTGTTCTGTGGATTTCACATACATGGAGTCATACAATATGTAGCCTTTTCTGTCTGGCTTCTTTCACTTACCATAATGATTGTGCTTATATCTTGAAAACTCCTAGTTTTATGATTTATTTAATATTTTTATAATTTTTAACTTGTATCATTTAAAAGAAAGTATTTTATACAATAATATATGCTTTTAATTTTCTGTCTCTTATTATTACAGTAATCTCAAATTATACATGTTATGGTTTATCCTTACAGTGTTTGATGTCTAGAAAAAAAACAAGTAAAAAATTAAATAGAAAATAGAAAAATAAAGAGAAATAGAAAAAAATTTTAATGTTATTAGGCCCTTTTAAAATATTTATTTGTTCTTTGTAATGAGGAAATATTTTATATGTAATATAAATATATCTATTAATATAATATATTATTATAATATATTAATACATAGACAGAATATATTAATATGTAGATATAATAATATACTTAATATGTAGAATATTGTGTGTGTATGTATACACACACACACACACACACACACACACATATGTATATATACACACACATAAGGAATTTTCTTTTTAACTAATTGAATTGAATTAGAATATCATCAAGTCACTTCTCCTTATCAAAAAATACTTCCAGTTTCCATAATATTTATGTTCTTTTCTTTTTTTTTTATATAACTGTAGGAGACATTAAATAAGCTACATATTTGTACAAATGGCTACCAGTCATGGCAGTACATTTGAATTTTGAGAGAAAAATATAGAGCTAAAGCAGCTTTAAGTCACTAAAGGTTTATTCAAGGATACATACTTAAAAGAGTATGTACTATTAGTACATATTATTAGTTCATACTTAAAAGAGTATGTAAGGAATGCTAATAATCCCTCATCTTTTCATAAACCTTAACATAAGTTTTATGCTCTAATTTGCATCTAAATATGAAGAAAGAATTCCATAAAAATAGAATCAATCTAAACTATATCATTCTCTCTTCTCTATTTGAAAATGTTTATTGAATTATGCCCATAACACTACAAGACTATCCTAAATTTGAATCAATAAATGTCATCTCTGTATGCAAATAAGACACAAAATAGCATTTGCTTATACAACAAAGACATTAGTACAACAATGTTGTGTAGTCCTGTATTTTGGCTAATTGATTTGGCTCTCCGCTCACTCTCATATACACATTTGCTGACATAAGATTTATCACTCATCTTTTAATTAAATTGTTGAAGCATGATGGAAAAGTCATGGTTTTGAGAACGATTGCATTTTATTCTCTTATTTGGCTAATTTTAGGACAGTTTTAAAACGTTCTTTGGAGATAAAGCCCTAATTAAAACTTATTAAATATTGTAAAGATGTTAATGTCTTTTGATATTAATCTCAGCATTATATATTATATAATTATAAATTTTCATAGTTCTTTCTTGTGTTGTAGTTATATGAGCTTTCAATTAGTCTATTACTCATAAATTATAACACTCTGAAGCTATAACAGACGCAGTGGTTATATAGTTCTGGAAAGATCTATTACTATCATCAAAGGTAATTGTATGCTTATCCTATTTTTAAACATTTCTATGCATAAAAATTTTCTAGTTCTTTGACTAGCTTAATCACTATAGAATAATAGTCTTGGCACGTGGTTATAGCTACTATAACTTTCAATATACCTAGAAGGAGAAACTGGGATACTTATGGATAAAAGAATTAGGAGACTATGCTCACTGGTGGATCTAAAACCTGCCACTTCACTGATGTTCTTCTTGCAGACCACCTTCAACCCCCTTCCCACCCAGTTTACCTAATTGGATTCAGACAATGGATTCTGAGATTTTTATCCTTCCAATTTAATTCTTATCCTTTCATCTCCAAAGTTTTCTCTAGTCACAAGATTTTTTTGTTAATCACGTTTTAGATGAATTCAAATTCAACAGCACTCCCTTCCTGCAGTGCATTATGGAAACATTGAGAGACAAAAGACAATAAGTTATGTTCTCTGTCAATAAGGGTTCCTGATTTTGTAAGTAGATAGACATGTTTAAATATCTTTGACATCATGAAAACTGAGATTAATGCTACAGTAAAATTGGACTTTACTTTTAGCTTCAACATTATGACCTTGAGTAAGATATTAAACCTTTGAAAGTATTCATCGCCTCATTTATAAATGAAGTAATTCATGCAAACCACTTGGCCCAGTGCCTGATATAGTTCTAAAAAGATTTTTGGCTACTTTTAGCTACTTGCTACTTGAATGTTAGCAATCTATATTTCTACAAAATCAGAAGAGGTCTACAGGATGCCATGAAACATCCCTTTCTCTAAAATGTATGAAATCTCTAAATCGCAGCAAACAACATTTGTATTGCATATACCTGGGAATATAGGGATATCTAAATAATAGAGGAGATTCATAGGTTTACTCCTCTGTAATTTTGCTCATGCATTCACATTTCTCTCTATCTGATTCCAGCCTGCAACCTATTATTGACTGATTATAATTTCAGTTAAATGCTTTTGTTAATATGGGGGGAAAAAAGCATACTTCCTCAGCTCAGCATTTGTAGTGTTTAAAGAAAACCCTAACCCATTATTTTTTTCTTTGAAAATAACAAAGCTAAAATAAACATTTATTCAGTGAAATAAAATATTGGCATATGAATACAAACATAGATATCTTATTTGGTGAGTTTAGAAAATAAATTAGGAAGAAAGTTGTGTACTTTGAGATCCAGTATAGAGTTTATTCATTAATTTTAAAAGTTCAATTTAACCTTTTATATATAATTCAAAAGAAAAGATAATTGAAAGGAAGTAAAAAAAAAGTTAAATTGTTCATTTATATCCTAACAAATTATAGCATTTTAAGCCATAAGAACTGCAAATCAAAATAACACTGTTAAGTATTCTGCAGCAAACTCACATCTGTCCAAACTCAGACAATTTTTTTGGTATAATAAGGATAGTGAAATTATCTCTTCTGCTCACCTGGCTGCATAGTTTCCTTTCCAGTGTTTTCTTGGCTCTATAGAACACTTCTTCAATTATTCCCAGAATCTCAGAGATAGTCTCTACACACTCCTGTGACCCTCGTGGATTCTTTTGCCTTTTTAAGAAATGGCTACAGATTGCCTGAATTAAATAGCTTCAATCATTTGTCCATATCCCTACTTTCCTTCTATGAAATTTCATTAAGATAAGTGGAATGTTCTTATGAGTCTAGAAAACTCTGGCTGCATTCTGTCAAAAAACAGCTAGACTTTATAGACTTTGACCTTAGAGTGTCTAATATACAAGAATTTAAAAAAGTAATGCCCTTCCCCATCCTCCCCTCAGTAAACCAATGAATGGTTCTTTGAAATGATATTTCTTAACCCCATCATATGTTTCACTGGTCTCTCCAGGTACTTGGAACATGTTGAACAAACAAGTGAAATGCTGTTTGAGATAACCAAATGTTCAATATAATCACATCCTATGCTGGGGGTCATTCTGAAAACATCCCAAACACAAACATAGATTCTAAAATGTAATTGCACAGATGTGCGCTCCTTAGTACATTTCATAAATATTTTACTAGACTATTCTTTAATATTGTATTTTAAATATTAATTTATATTGACTTTGATAAATATTCTAGGGCAGAAATCAAACAATGAAGAGATCACATGCAATGGATTTTAATAAATGCTACTAAATCATATAAATAAAAAGAAATATTTTAATTTAATACTATGGAAAGTGGCATTAGGTTGAAGTTTAACAATATTTATAAAAATAATATAATTCTTATTGATTACATAGCTATAGTACTTCAAGATGTCAGTTATTATTAAGATACAGTTTAAAATAATATACAAAATTATTCTTATTCTAGAATATTTCTAAGAAACACATTACAGAAAACTTGGTTTAAATATCCAATTGTTTGAAAAATACTTAAATTACTTACTAACAATAAATATGTTTAGGGAATGAGAAAGGGCAGCTAAGATTAAATGTTAATGCCTAATATTTCGAACCATTGGTTTTGAAACGGTGTTTTGTGCAGCTCTAAAGGTTTTCCCTTTATACTTTCCTCGGTATAATCTATATGAGCCTCTGTGTAATAGTTCTGGTGAAAGAACTTTTTATGCTCCTGTATTGCATCATATAGAATAGTAGGAATATGGAGCTAAAGTCTGCTCATATCCTCTTCTTGAGTAGTCTATTTTTCGCACAGCAGCTAGAGAGACACTTTGACATGCTGCCCAAAGGGAAACATGCTGAATATCTATGCGTGTTTCATACATAAGGATTGTGAGAATCTTTTCTCTCTTGCCCCTACTCCTGTAACTACCCTTGTGTCTGATAAACTAGAGGTGCTCATGTCTAGATTCAGTTAAATATTTATTTAGCACCTATAACCATAATGGGAGTGAATATATATTAGAATTTATAATGTGTTAGTTACTGTTCTAAATGTTGCATGTATTCATTTCTTTCATCTTCATGGTACTATTATTATCCTAATCTTATAAATGCAGAAACTGAGGCACAGAGAGGTGATGTAATCTACCTAAGGTCACACAGCTACTTAAGAAGTAGGGCAAAGAGTCCAACACCAGAGCTCATGCTCCCACTCTGCTTTGTATAGTGTCAGTGTAGGGGGTACGAATTGGTTCATGGGGTACAAAAATAATAAAAGCATAGTCCTTGTTCTCAAAGTGTTTACTATTTAGCAGAAGGGAAACAAACATATTTTTAATGTAAAGTAAATGATAATCTCGATACTAGTAAATATTTATTGAGTTTATATATTCTGAGCTTTGTAACAATTCTCTTACATGTATTGTTTATTTTAATTCTCACAAGAAACTATGATTTTTTTTTTATTAGAAAATTAAGATTATCTTGCCCAAGATGAGAAAGAACAAATCAGCCCTTGGCTTCAGTCAGCTTGGAGCTGATCTAGTTCTAATAACAGGCCTTAGTATTCCTTTGTTGAATATAAAAAATTTTCACAGAATGCAAACATCCAAGGACACTCTGTGACAGTGACAAAGCAAGACAAAAATGATTTCCTTCCATAATCAGAGCAAAGACAAGAACAAAACACCATATAAGCCATGAAAATTAGCAAACATCTGCCTCTCTCAGCTAATAAAGTGATTTCTCCTTTTTTGATCAATTTTATCTTTAGCTTACTTTGTTCCTCTAACCTTCTTGACAAAAATTGATTCCACTTCAGGTGTATATTTTGGCTGGAAGATATTGACAGAAATGGAGGTTCCATCAAGTTTCAACTGAGACCCTCACTATTGGACCAGAACACTAGACTCAGTAATAACATGCACATTGGGAACCCCTTGAAGTCATCATCTGTTCAGGTGTTCAAGGTGTCACCTGGCCACAGATGAGAGATTATTTTTACTCTGAATTGAGCTCTGGTTAATATTGCATTGTGATTCTTCAGCATTGAATTTATTTTGTTTTGTTTACTTAGGAATAAGTTCTCTTGGAGCTTTCTGGTCATATGAGCAGATTTATATTGATTTTTAGTAACTTGTTTTCTGGCTTTGTTGTATTCACTGCTATGATCTGCTCTTGTCGTCTGCATAAGGAACAGTCTATAATGAAGAGATAGACGTAGACCTGGGAAGTCCATCCTTGAACTAGAGCTGAGAAAGGAGGAATTCAGAAGATGTCCTCAGACTGTTGTCCTTTGGGTAAAAAAGGTGCTTTAGGTCACCATTTCAAAACTTTGTAAGTTTTCCTTCAGTTGTGTGAGAAATGATTTATTTAGTTTCATCTACCCAGAGTCAGGGAGTTTTGTCTGGCCCCTGAGCAGAACAAGTTCCAGAGACACAAGGTCGCATAGGTATGAACCTTACTGACTGCTGGAGTTCTCATGGGAACTTCTCAATCTAACACTTCTTTCAGGCCAAACCCCTGTTTGCTTTATGTTTTTCTAAATATAATCTGATCTTCCCCTCCGACTGGTGACATTTCCCAGAGACAATTCAGAATTGCAGTGACTACTGGGGGAACTTTTGACATTAGCAAGATGTTTATTTGATAGCTCCTTTGGAACAAAAGGGAAAGAAACACTCCGGAGAGATTGTCTTGTCTACAACAGAGATTATCTCATATAGATGACTCCTCTTCCATTTGTTTCTATACTTCAGGGTTCAATAAACCCTGGCTTTTAAATTTTATGGCTTGATAAAATTGTTAAGAACTCTGTTTTTTGTGTGTATATATGTCAAAATGGTTTTTCCTACATCTAAATTTTGTTTTCTCTCCTTGCAGATAGGATATAATAAATCCTTTACAATGACAATTTAATATTAGTCTGAAGTTGGCTTCTTCTCACTTCTTATTTTCTATTTTTGTTTTTCTCCCTCTATTTTTCTGGTGCTTGGAAAACTTTACAGAGTAACAGATTAGAAAAATCATTTTGTTGGTATGTGTGCACTCCGGGAATATCTAGTGTACACAAATACCATGTTCATTGCAACATTATTTACAATAGCCGAAATATGGAACCACCCTAAGTGTCCATTGATAGACGATTAGATAAAGAAGATGTGGTACATATATACAATGGAATATAACTCAGTCATAAAAAAGAATGAAATTTTACTATTTGCAACAACAAGGATGGACCTAGAGAGCATTATGGTAAGTGAAATAAATCAGACAGAAAAAGACAAATGCCATATGATTTCACTTACGTGTGGAATCTAAAAAGCAAAAGAAATAATCAAAACAAAAACAAACTCATAGATACAGAGAACAAACTGATGGTTGCGAGATGGGAGGGAGGTTAGGAGACTGGGTAAAAAAGGTGAAGGGATTAAAAAGTACAAATTGGTAGTTATGGGGATGTAAAGTACAGCCTAGGGAATATAGTCAATAATACTGTATTAAATATGTATGGTGCCAGGTGTGTACTACACTTATCGGGGAGATGACTTCATAAGTTATATAAGTATCTAACCACTATACTGTGTACCTGAAACTAATGTAACATTGAGTGTCAACTGTGATTAAAAAATTAATTCTTTAAAAAAGGTGGAAAGAAAATAGATAAAAGAATTAAAAAGTAATAAGCAAAAGAAAAAAAATGGTACTGTGTTACATTTATTTGAAAAATCATGAGATTGAAAAGTACATTTACTTAATAACCTTCATTAATATAATTCTGAGATTTTTTTTAAAAAAACCTTAGTTCCAATAAAAGAGAATAACTTTTTTGCATTATTTAAAGATTCTGTAAAATTTAGTTTACCAGATAAAAATAATATCATCTCAATATTTAGATTTATACAGAACCAGGATTATAGTTCACATGGTGTAAATTTCTCAAACTCGTTTCATGAGTTAAGTAAATTATTACTCTTTTCATGATTAAAAAATTTTTAAACATAAAAATTTGTATATATATAAATAAGTAGAATGATAATAATGGATGTCTAATTTTTAAAAGTGTAATTTTATGAAATTCTTGCAATGCTGCGAATCACAAAGACTTAATGTGTTAATGTAGATTATATTCCAGGTTCTTGACTAACATTGAGGCCTTAGACTATTCAGGATTATAAGAACTACTGTAATAGCCACAGTAGCTGTTTAAGTTTAAATTAATTAAAATTAAATAAATTAAATATCCAGTTCCTCAGTTGCCCTAAGCACAGTACAAGAGCCCAATAATCACATATGGCCAGTGGCTACCTACTGGAGAACACAGATGTAGAACATTGCCACAATTACAGAGAGTTATATTATAACTGCCTTAAAGATATAATTAAGCTAACTAGTAAATAATCTTTGGGTGCCTGGATAATTTTTAAGAAATAGGAAAAAATATTGATCACTAAAATGATTCTGCACCTAATTCCATCATGTGGTGAGGATTTTTCCACAGCATTAAGGAATCGTTCAACACCAATTGATTTTCCTACAATTTAGTTCAATTCTGATTCTCCACCTGTGTCAGATTCCACGGGTTAAGGGCTCAGTCCTGCAAGACAGCCTCCCCCAAGCCTTCCCTTCAGACCTCAGTCGCAAGGCCATGTTAATACCTGTTAACAAAAATTCCAAAAAGAAACAATTTGCAAGTCAGAGAACATAGCCCTCGGTATGAACTGAGGACAAGCTCTTAGGTTGGAGTGGGGACTGTAGAGTGGGATGCAGGTTTTTTAAAAGGCATAAGTTGCAGATGCTGATCTTAGAGAACTGCTAGAGAAACAAAATTATACACTTACATGATTCATTTTCTGACTGGTGGGGTCAAATGAACTTTCAATGGTAAAAACTGGGTAACATAAGATAAAGCATTTATCAACATTCTAGTTTCAGTTCAGGCTCACAAAATAATGGCTTTTGGTAGAGCAGTTCCAGTACAGGGGGAACTAGTTATCAAACAGTGCAATCAATATGGGGGGCTGCTGACCCTGCAGGTGGTTTTGGAGCCCCAAAGGGCAAAGTTATGCCTTGTAAGCAGTTTCAGAGCTCAAGCTGCAAAAGTCCCAAATGTTGGGTCACAAGGTATGATATTAAAGTTCTCATAGTCCTCACACCTGTGTTTCTGACCAATTGGCTATAGATTGGAGGTTCCAACAACCCCCTCCTCAGGTTTGATTGATTTGCTAGAGTGGCTCACAGAATTCAGAGAAGCATTTCACTTACTAGATTATCAGTTTATTATAAAAGGATATATTTAGGACTAGCCAGATGGAAGAGATGCATAGTGCAAGGTATAGTGAAAGGAATACAGAGCTTCCATGTCCTCTCCAAGCATGCCATTCTCCTGGAATTTCCATGTGTTTTCTAACACAGAAAACCTGTGCACCTAGTCCTTTTAGATTTTTGTGGAGGCTTCATTACATAGGCATGGTTGATGAAATCATTGGCTCTTGGTAATAATTGATTCAACCTCCAGCCCCTCTTCCCTCCCTGGAGGTCAGGGAGTAGACCTGAAATTTCCAATCCTTTAATGACATGGTTGGTTACCAGGGGACCCCCATCCTCAGGTGGTCCCAAAGCAACCTCTGTTAACAGTTGGCAACCTCGGTTAATAACCGACAGTTTCCCTAATTTGCCCTTGTTTCTAATTTAGGACCAACTAGAAAAAGCCAAATATGCACCACTATCCAATCACATAAGGTGCCCTTATTCTAGTTAGCCTACCTGCAGCTTCCTTATGCCAATGGCCTCTAATAGCCTTAGGGCACACATTCAGCCTTTCCCTTTTTCTATTATTAATCTTTTCTATTCCTCTGCCTGCTTTTGAGTCTCTACCAAAATTTAGGCAATAGTGGCTGACTTCCTTACTATAGCAAGCTCTGCACAAATAGCCTATGCCTTTCTCATTTGGTTGGTTTTCGTTTATTTCTGCAAACCCCAATACATTAGCTTTGTGTCTGAATCTTTATGCTATAAAATTCATTCATATTATGTAGAGATGTCATTAGTTCATTTTTACTGATATATGAATATCACAAATTATTTGTTTTACTGTAAATGGCTGTTTGGTCTCTTTCCTGCTTTGGACTTTTAGGAATAAAGCTGCTATATAAATTTGTACATGTCATTAGGTGAATACAGCATATGTCTATATGGAACTGCTGGGTCATAGGTAGATGTGTTCAGCTTTAGTAGATACTGCCAAACAGAAATATAATCTGATAGAATTTTATCCTAATGTAATATCTACATATTTCTATGCTTGAAAGTCTTACTGATTTTTTATACTTGAAAGTCATTTTTTTCTACAAAAAAAATTGTAAAATTGAAATTTGATTTAAGCAAACTTCTGTGACCATAAGGCTATATTAAAATTTACCTCTTGAACTGAGTTATCATTGGTTATTGGTAGCACCTAATTGACAAAAATAACATATTATGAATTTGAAAAAATATTAATAAACATAAAAAGCAAGATAATATTAGGAAAGCATTACTTACAGAAATAATTCAAGCTTTTAAAAATTAGTTAATATATCTATGAATAAATATTATCGCTCAAATGAGATAATATTCAGCATCACTTTATTCTTATTTTTAATTTTCTATGTTAAGTGCTAAGTAACTGTGTTCATAAGTAGAAAAGAATAAGAGCCCATTATCACAATATCAGTCCATTATTTGAACTCCTTTTGAGTAAAGTGCCAAAAATTACATAGCATTTTATCTCCAAAATGATTTTTGAATTATCTATAGCTTGACAACTGGATTATGTCCTCCTTCAGTACTGTTGAAAGTAAAAATCTGAAACCTCTGATTAGCAAAAAGATTTTTTGTTTGTGCCCCGGAATTGTGTTGTTTTTTGTTTGTTTGTTTGTTTGTTTTTTGTTTTTATCTTTAGTCGGGGGGGGGAGGTATGCTTAGCACATCAATTGGGATGGGTGGGAGAGCTTTCTTTTACAGAGAGAAAAGGCAATTGTCTTAAGAAAGGTGTGGGCAAGGAGAACAACTAATCGCCTTCACTTCATACTCTTTTTTTCCAAGTCCATCAATTTCAGGAAAGTACACATGGTAGTTGAAATTTTGGAATTTAATTCCCTTAAAATCAATTGAGTATGAAGTCCTTGGCATATACTTCAGTTTGAAGCATGCTGTGTTACAGCAAGTATAAAAGGTGTGATTTGGCTATGAGCTATTATCATAGTTTGGTCCTATGTTTGAACCTAGTGAAGAGCTACTGAATGTCTGTGGACCAGATCAGTGATGTAATTAGTACTGTACTTTAGGGAATAGAGAAGGAATGGATTCACCTGATCATTCAACAAAAGCACTATTCTGTGTAGTATGGATTCAAAGATGAAGAAAATAAATCCCCTGCCTTCCTGTAGTTTAGATTCTAATGGGAAAAGATAATAAATGAATACTAAATGAAAAATAAATGAATACTAAAGCATGTCAGTGAGTGATGAATACTTTAAAAAGTGTAAAACAGGGATTATTCTGGATAGTGTGGATACAAAGCGCCTGTTTCATGAGTTTACATCCTAATGGGGGAGATTAAACGAAAACGAGCATAATTTCAGGTAGCGATAGTGCTATTAAAAAAGTTAGGAGGTGAGTTTATTTTTTAGAAAGGGTGGTCTGAGAGATGAGATGACATTTTAGGAGATCTGAGCCTCGACCTGAATAAAATGATCAAGTATGCCACATGAACATTTATTTAACTATTAAAAAGAATTTCACCAATTAGAATAGCATCAGGAAGGCCAGAAACACAGTATACTTGACATATTTAAAGAAAACAAGAAAGCTAGCCTAAATGGAGCAGAGTTAGAAAGCATAGAAAAGTAGGAAATGAAGTTGGACAAGTAGCCAGGTGCAAAGTAACACAGGGCCCTGAGGGCATGGAAAAGACTGCTTTTTATGCTAAGGACAGAGAAAATACTTTGTCCAGATTTATGTATTAAAAGGATCACTCTGGCCACTTAACCCAGAATAGAATGAAAGAAGAAAGGTTAGGGTCTCTTGGATTAGGCTGGTAGAGGAGAAGGGTAAGATTATAAGCAAGAGATGGACTAATAATGATGTCTAATGTTTTTCTAAAAAATGCTGGAATTACAAAATGAGAAGAGGAAGGCATATTCCTAAGACACTGAAGGCAGAGTAACGGAAACCGAATACAGATGGCAGTGTCGTAGGAGAGAATGGGGAAAATAGGAGGCAGCTCTGAGGCTTGAAAATTGATAATTCGGAAGATGTTGGTACTATTAATTACAATAAAACGGTGAAGATCAGTTTTGGAGAGAAGGGGGCAGACAGATTTTGATTATAGTGAGTATATCTCAATGAAGATGTTTAGCTGATACAGGCCACACATTTACTCTTGTCTCCAAATAGAATTTGAAACCACTTTCACAAATCTCACAGAGGAAAAAGCAAGGAACTATTCTTTTAGAAGTGATTACTACTATGGGCAAAAATGCTTACATGAGAGTGGGAAATGAAAAGCCTGGGAGATAGATTTATTTGTAAATTCTTTTTAAAAATGTGGCATAGCACAGAATGTAAAGATGGTTATGGAGCTACACTGCCAAAGTTCAAATTCCTGCTACACTCTTTTCTAGTTAACTTTGAGTTAAATCTTCTGGCCTTAATTTCTTTATCTCGAAATTGTTATAATAGGACTTATCCAATTGGGTTTTTGTGGAGCAGAAGTTGTTAATATAAATGAAGTTCACGAAATTTCATAGCATCTGTAAATCTTGAATTGAAAAAATTTTAATTTTATTTCTATTAACCTCTCATGAAAATCTTTTCTTCCATCATGAAGGCAGCCAATGAAACATGATAGTGTTAGTAGTACCTATGGCTTTATTTCCTGTAGAAATGAGACAGTACAATAGTAATAGGTGTTTTTAAATATTGTCATCATCACTACTTCAAAATTACCATATTTACTAAAATTGTTATTAGATACGCTGCTAGATTGCATGATTTGCAGAAAGTATCTCCAGCCCTTATGCCACTTGGATGGCCAAGTGCCTTTTGGTCAATCATAACCACACCGTGAAGTCTGAATGTTTTTGTCTTGGTTCTCACACCTACATTGCTTTCCAGTATTCACAAATACAAATGTTTGTTGACCACCGGGTGGAAGGTGAATTGTTTTAATTTAATTAATGGTCTTTAGTAATAATTGATTCCTTTGTAATCCTACTTATTTAATTTCTGCATTTAGAAGTATTATTTTAAGACTGGGTCAATAGGCTTCATCAGACTATGAAAGATGTTCATGATCCAAGTGAAGAAATTTCGAGATAGAGGAATAAAAGTGCATATACAAAACAGTGTAACAGTGATTGGCCCATATCAAATATTCAATAGTCTGCTGCTATTGTTCTTAAAATGCTCAGAGAGCAGAAAGTGAATTCAGTACTATTCATTTTTGCATTCGAAGAGTCTAGTACAGCTCTCTGCACTTTGGCGCTCCACGAATGCTGAATGAAAGCAAACTGAATCAACCAAATGGTGTGTAGATTGGCTCCTTGGGGGCCCTCAATTAGGTCTGCAAGAAACAGCTGTAAAGTCGTGGGTGGCTTCTACGCATCCAAGGGCTCTGGATTATGTTAGCGGGCTTCAGAGGCTCAGCATGAAAGCCACAGCTGTGTACCTAAAAATGTCCACTGGGAAGGGAGACTGCCCTTGGCAAGAATGACCAGGTCCTTACTAAGTCCTCAAAGCTCTTCTCCATCACCAAGAAGGCAATTACATCTGCCCATGGCTTCTAGGTAAAATGTTGGACAGGCCCTTCACATATTCCTGGAATCTAGTATTGGCTTCAGTAGCAGGACAACATTCCAGCCAGGTCGGCGAGCAGGAAACCGTACACGCCGCAGCGCAGGTCTCAGGGAAAGCTGCGGAGAGCGCAGCGCAGCGCGCGCGGAGGCCGCTCCGTCGCCACGCCCACTTCCTGCCCTGTCCCGCGCCTTTCCAGGTCCCCTCTGCCGGTGAACCGGATGCTGTCAGTTTCCTCCACTGCGTCCTCGGCCGCCGCACGGGTCCCTGGCGAAGCCGCGGGCACGCACGAGGGCACAGGCAGGGGGCTCCCGGCGGCTGGTCTGGCAGGTGTACAGCGCCGGTAGGAGCTGGGCGCGCACGGTTACCGAGCGTGGAGGAGACACTGCCCTGCGGCAATGGGTGCCAAGGGCGCTCCTTCACGCCGGAGACAGGGGGGGCGGCGGCTGAGGTACCTGCCCACGGGCAGCTTTCCGTTTCTCCTGCTCCTGCTGCTCCTCTGCATCCAGCTCGGGGGAGGACAGAAGAAAAAAGAGGTATATCGGATCCCCTTGGGCTTCCCCTTCGGGCTAGTGTGGGCTGGGGCGGCTCTGGGCGTGCCCGGGCGAGGCGCGTTGCTAGGCAGCCCCGCCGCGTTGCTAGGCAGCCTGGCCGCCGGGCGTGGGCGGTGGCCGCCTTGGGGCGGGAGCCGAGTCAGTGCGAAGCAATGGGCGAAGCCTTTGGGTCTTACGGATGGAAGGTTAGCTCAGTCCTTTCTCCTAAAACACCGAAGCGTCCCACGTCAGCGCCTCAGCACTACGCCTTTCAGACACGGGGCACTTTTGACTCTAAGTTGGAGGTGGACCTTCTGGCGCTTGAATCACTAAAAGGGGCGTGTTGGGTGTGGAAACCCTTTAGGAGTAGCAAATCTACAGGACCTATGCCATATTTTCATTACTCTGCTCCCTTCGTTATCGGTTTCAGGAGGCAACAGAGCATATTGAGAATGTGTTTTAAGTTATTCTGTATTCTTAATTATTCATTTTTATAGCTGTATGTTTACGTTGAACTCCGTGTATAATTGTGAGAGTAACCGCACATTGTTATGCAAATTTTTGAAGGTCAGATCACCTGATTTCAATCTTAATCCTCTAATAACTTTGATGAGGGCCAGAGTTGAAGTAACTAAAGTAGTTATGGAGTTCGTATGAGTTATCCACCTTTACCTTGGATAGTCGACCTAGTAGGATCAGAAAAAAAATCATTTTGGAAATGTGAGTAAGGTTTCCAATGCTATATCATTGTAGTAAAGATACTCTCTTTGTATAATTCAAGATGGTCTTTCCTGATGTTTTACACGTGGCTCAAATCTAATTCAGGTTTAAAATATTACCACAGATTTCTTGGTAGTTGGGTAGGGAAAGTGAAAAAAAAAGCCACCACCAACAAAATAATTCTGATTCTCTTGATCTTTACCTTCTGCCTGAAAAAACTCTGAACTCAGTTTCTTCTCTTCAGCTTTTTAATTTTAACACGTAAATAGGCCACACAGAATTCTTGGTGGAGTTCAGCTAAGAGGTTTAGAGAAGAATCATTGTTAAATTAAAACTGTTTTCAAATATAAATTAAAGATATGTTTTCTAGCATTTGGTATTTATATACCATATTCCAAGACTTTTAGATTTTATAGTTTTTCTTGAGAAAGGGAGGAGATTAAAAAGTAGGGTTTCGTTGTTGTTGTTGTTGATTACCAGAGCAGACGGCAGTAAAAAAAATGAGGGACTGCAGGGAAATTATGATTTTTTATCTTCTAGTAGGATTACAGTGACCACAGTAACTTTCAGTTGGAAAAAAAAAAAAAACAAAAAAGAAGTCTAGAAAACATACATCTTCAAAACATCTTAGCATCTCTAATTATAAGACTACTTTAACATGTGAAAACATTTGTTAATCTAGTATAATTGTAAATTACGATAACGTTTCCATTAAAATATTTTTTATAAAATATATTTAAAAAATGAAAAATTAGGGAGAGAATTGTTGATTTAAAAAGATTGTCTTCCAAAACTCCTTTTCTTTTAAACAGGAGAGTCTAATACAGGCATAACTTGTTTTATTACACTTCTCTTTACTGCGCTTCACAGATGTGTTTTTTACAAATTGAAGGCAAGACACTTCACTAGCAAAAAGTTTATGACTCATTTTATTGTGATACTTGCTTTATTGTGGTGGCAGTCTGGAACTGAACCCACAATATCTCCGAGTTACTCTGTACTACTATTTGGTGGTAGTGCAGAATACACATATTTAAGGAAAAGAAGAGCAAGATAACAAATAGTTGAACTTTTTGAAATGTATCTCTGAAATGTTGTCCAGTTCTCTGTGTGGTACTCAGTACAAAAACTGTGATCTCTTCCAATACTGGAAGAAAAACAGAACTAGAAAGTATAGCAGTAGGACCTTACATGTTACTGACATAAGTACCAGAGTGGATTTGGCATGAATGATGTATTCCTTCATTCTGGGGAAGGCCGATTGAAGTCTAAAGTTGATCCTGGAGTCATTAAAAACTAATTTTTGAATCCTCACTCATGTGATCTGACTCTGAAGGAGACTAGATTCTTAGTAGTGTATCATTTGCTTTTCTAGTACATAATGAGCTTACTTTATTTTGATGGTTTCTGTATTACGTCGTTAACACATCAACTAATCACCTTTATGCAGAATTGTTTTACTCTATAATGAACTCTTCTGATAACATAAAAAGAACTCAAATTCTGTAATTATTTCCAGTGGACTGACTTCCATAATCAAAAGCAGCTATTATAATACCCTTTCCGCAAGAAAATTATTAGCTATAACCTACATGTATTAAGAAAGTGTAAACCTAAGCTTCTGTTCCATCCCCCACCCCCACCCCCCAACTCCCTCAAAACTGTGCCTTCTACAGTCTCTAACACCAACTGGAGCATTTTCATACATCTATTTGCCAAAGCCAAAAATTCAGGCAGATTTCAAACCTTTATTCACTAGTGTCTTTTTTTCACCCTCTTTCGTAAAGATATCTTTCCTAAAGATAAATCTAAAATATCCACCCCCCCATCCCCCGAGACTGATAACTAATGCAATCTTTGAGGAGTACTCTTTATTGTTGAAATACCTATAGAATGCAATCCAAAGTAATTTGCGCGCTATTTAGTGCTTTTTCTTGGTGAGCCTTTGTCTAACGCTACTGTTCTATATCTTACCACTCTTACATACTTCCCTCCAGTGTCAATTTAGGCAAGTTACCCTTCCTCCCATTTTGGATGCAGGACTCCTCCTCTTTGTTCACCTAGCTGGATCTCTGTGCTTATTTCTCTATAGCACTTAATGTGAATTTCTGTCTATTGTTAGTACAGATGAGACCCTGGTGGTGGGCAGCAGAAATGGTATTGAGGTTCATTTTTGGAAATGACGAGGATAGGAGCTGAAAGGAAAGAGTGTAAGAATGGTTATATGGACTTTACTCAATACTTAGAATAATAGGAGGATGAAGAATTCATTAGATGACAGTGTCTAAACACAGTAATGTTATATATTTAAGATATAATTCATAAAGGAGCAGGAGGATGTAAAACGAAGAAGGTGCTAGCTCTCCTCTTGTCCCCAGGTAAAAGTTAAGGAGAATGAATGGTTTCCATCTTAGTAGCTCTAGGGTTCTGGCAAAGAGTAAGAGAACACTCATTGCAGGTATATAAAATGTAAAGAATTAGTTGTGATTTTGAAAATTTTACATAAGCTTTTTTCTTTGATTTGTTGACAGTATTGCAGTCTTAAAATGAGAAATTGTTAGGCAGTTAATGGTAATCTTCATTTCTCTCATATCTATTTTCAAGGTCTCAAACCAATTTTCTGATGATATGACATTTTTATGAATCAAACTTTTTGTGTTTGCAGTATTTCACAGTTGTATAAAATTGCTTCTGTTTAAATGATTTTGTAGGAATTTGACAACATTTAATATTTTAAAAATTGCAGACTTTAACAGTATCAACTTTAGCTAAATTTCTTATGGACTGTTTCAGCTGTGAATCATTTTATGTGATTTGTCAGTATGAATTCAGAATAATTCATAGTTTTCTGATTAAAAATATATCAATGCTGTATGATTTCTGGATATAAATGATTAAAACCATTAACGAATAGAGTTAAGAACCAATTTTTCAGTAAGCTTTTATATCTAAGAAATAAATGGAAATACAGTAGTAATAACTAGGCAGGAATCTCTGGCTTCAGAGATTTTGGATATTAAAACTGTTTGTAGCATTTTCATATAATCAGGGGTGTCATTGCAGAATAATTGCCTGAGGTTAGTACTGCAGTGGTTTACCTACCATGAATTTCTTTTGAGATTTTTATCATTTGTAAATTGTATATGAAATGTTCTAAAATAATCTTATCTCTTAGAAAGTGTCTGTAACTAATAATAGAACTGCTTGGCAATTATCTTTCCATCATTTTACATGTTCCTCTTAAGATGAATAATCCACTATGAGCATTAAGAAATAAGATTCTCTGAAAAACAAATAAAACAATAAAGTAAACAGCTCTTTTATTAAAAAAAGAAATGGGATATCAATACAAAGGTGATTTGTGAGTGTGTTAGTTTTCCATCAATGGGTAACAAATTACTGCAAATTTAGTGAATAGAAACAATACTCATTTTTAAATTTCAGTTTCTATAGGTTAGATGTATGGCATAGCTAGGTTTTCTGTTCAGGATCTCACAGGCTGAAATTAAGGTGGGCGAGGCTGCATTCTTACCTGGATCTCTAGGTCCTCTTTTCAGCTCATTTAGGTTTTAGGCAGAATTCAATTCCTAGCAGTCATAGGACAGCGTTCCTTATTTTTTGCTGGCTATGTTCTCTCAGCTCTTTGAGATACCCTCATGTCTTAGCTTTGTGGTCCTCTCCATAAGCAGTTTAAAACAGGTGTTTGCTTTCTTCCAGACCAGTAGGATCTCCTCTCTGACACTGCACTTGCTTGGAAAATGCTCACCTGATGAGGTTAGACCCACCCAGTGTAATTTCTCTTTTGAGTAACTTAAAGTTAATTGGTTAGGAACTTTCTGAAAATCTTTGCAATGTTAAGTAACATAATTGTGGGAGTGCTATTCCACTGCATTCACAAGTCTTGTCCATATTCATGGAGAGAGAATTATATAAAAGGTATGTGTCACTGGCAAATTTTTTAGAATTCTACCTACTAACATGGGTGAGCTAACACTTTGAGATTTTTATATATATTTAAATAGTAGTTTATAAACACCATAAACAGCTATGTTAGTATATAGAAACGTTATTTAAGACATTTAGCAATGGCTATAAAATTAAAGTGATAACGTGTGTATCAGTCAGAATTCAGTCAGAGAAACAGGTCCACAAGATGAACACACATGGATGTACGTATGTATCTATCTGGATTTGTTACAGAGATTTGACCTCATGGAATGGTGGGAGCCGGTTAAGTAAGGATATTGTTTGCATGTTTGCTGTTGGAGCTTGTGGTCCAAAGGCAGTTAGGAAGGGAATACTGTTGTAAGGTGAGGAAGAACAAGAACAAGCTGAAGCCTATGAAGATGGAGTGAAATCATCCTCAGGGTGATTTTAAAGCTCGTTGTTCTGAAACTGCATAGTACTGAGAAATAGTTATTTGCAAAAATAAATAATTAAAAATGATAAGAATTATTTTAAAGACCTTACTCATTTTGCAGCCTCAGGATACCAATTAAACTGATAGATAAGTTTGGAAGAGTAATAGATACTTTCTTTTTCACAGGGGCAACTAACAATTAAAAATTAAAAATAAGAATTTTATAGAAATACCTCCCTCCACCCATTATGGGATAAACCACTATTCTATCAGATATCTACTTGCAGTTTCAAAATAGAAAAAAAATATTTTGAATATTAAGTTCATTTTTTTTTCATTTTTGTGGTTGATACTTTGTGTATTTTTGTAGCCTCATAGCAATGGACCTTGGATTTCCAAATTATGCTTATTAATTATAGAGAGTTTTAGGAAGATAGACCTAAATCGAGACAGCCATATTGATTTTGAGTTAACCTTTCGCTATTTGCTAAAATAAAAAAATAAAAGTAAAGTGATTTCTTATCTTATTTGAAATATTCATAGTAGCATCTTACTTTCAGCTGCCAACAGACTGGTATGATAAAAAACCAAATTATGGAATCAGTTGTTTACATTTCTTATTACTAAGTCTGAATAGTGGTGAGATTTAAAGATAATGCCTTAATAAAATTGACAGTTTATATGGCATTATCCTACTGTTTTGAAAGGGACATACATCTTTCGAATAGCCACTTTTGTTTGTGCATATACAATAGCTCTCTGAACATATTTATCAGCAGCTTTTAGAGAGCTACTACTGTTGCTTTCTCGCTGTGGCTTTCATATTTTTATCAGATTTTATTATATTTTTTTCTAAATTCTTTGATAGTGTGCCAGAGTTGTTTACCACATCAATTTTTCTTTTTCATAGATATAAGCTAGACTGTATTCTCCAGCTTCTACATTTATCAAAGGCCTTGTGACAAAATTCTGGGCAATGGAATGTGACTGTGATTCATGCCATCTCTAACCTGACCTATAAAGATTTACCCTGTGCTTTGTTGATTGACCGCTACCAGCCTACTCAGAGGACTTACCTGCATTGATTGCATCACAAGCTTCCCTGTGAGGGTCTGTGTTAGTGTGCAACTTAAATTCAGAAGGCAGAAAAGGAGGAGAAAGGCCACTGCTCTTCAGAAATAGTTGAGGTAGATTCAGGAGACCACTGTATTGGTATTCTATTGTTGCTATAGCAAATTATCACAGATTTACTGGCTTAAAACAACACATTTATTATATTGTAGTTCTGGAGATCAGAAGTCCGTCCAAAATCAGCCTTACTCTGGTAAAGTCAAGGTGTCTGCAAAGCTAGCTCCTTCTGGAAGCTCTGAGGGGAAAATGCTTTTCTGTGTGTTTTTCAGCTTCTAGAGGCAGCCTGAATTTTTCCTGATCCCTTATTTGCATCACTCTAACCTTGTGCATCTCCTATTGATTGCTGACCTGACCTCCCTCTTTTGAAACCCTAATGGTTATATTGGGCCCACTCAGCTAATGTAGTATATATCTCATTTCAAGATCCTTTTCTTAATCACATCTACACAGTTCCTGTAGAATGTAAGGTAACATGCTCCAAGGTTCTGGGAATTAGATTGTGAATATCTCGTCAGGTAGGGCATTGTTCAGCATATCACAACTACTCAGCTGTTGCTGACCAAGATACTTGGTGGGAACTTTCAAGAACTCTTAAGAGCTCCAGGTGAGTTCTTGAGAATCACTGAGAATACTCACTGAGATTGTCGGTAGTTGCTTTACCTTACTTTCTCCTGTACTCTCCGATGATGCTCTAAGCAGCTTCTAATTTCCTGAATTAAATACTTTCATATTTGGAGTATATGGAATGATTTCTGTTTTCCCGACTGAGCCCTGACTGATACAAGCTCTTTTTATATGATAGTTGGGCAATGTAAAGAGTGACCTTGAAAGTCATGTGTTGTAGATGGCAGAGCAGCCGTTAGCCTAGGTGTCAATGACTGTGTGGAGGAGATGACTAAATTCTGCTCTGGAGTATTGTATAGATATAAGTCAGTCAATTTTGGGGCTCTATTTGGTGCTATGGTACTGCAATCTAGTTTACTTTTAATGATAGAGATGTCGAAAACTAAATACTAGAATGTCTCTTTCTGTGTATTTAAACACACCTGGTTTAGAGCAATATTTTCTGTACTTATATTCTGAATATGTTGTGCAAGGAAAAGAGACTCCTAACATTTGCATCCATCATTTATTAAAAAGTCACTGTCTCAGCTTTACTGGTTTACATTCTCAATTTCTTCTCTGGACTGTATTATCAGATGATGATACTGTTTGCATATTAAAACAGTGCGCTCATGTATACTTTTTGCAATATCTAGACTAACGCTTGGAATTCTATAGCTAATCTTTAATATATTCCTCATATGGGATGCAACAGTTTGATTACCAGTATAATTTCATCATCACATTTAAATTGTTTTTAGAGCTCAGAAACAAATCTCAGTGGCTGGTGTTTTTAAGAATGTAGCTTTAAAACCATAGTGTCATCTCATTTCTCATAGAATTTTGAGCAAGTGGTATTGTTACCATTTTTAAGATGAGACAACCTAAGTTCAAGAATTTTCTGCCAAGGTGACAAAAACTTAGATCTTCTTATCTAAGTTCACTACTTTTTCCATCAGGTATGTCTCAGACTAGACAAATATACTTGTTTACCTTGTCTCATGGAAGACATATTCATGAAAGTTGTAACATGCACCGTATTTTGTTTTAATTTGTATTGTGTTCTCTTTTGGTCTTTACTTAGTAATCGTTGCTGGGAGGGTGCTTTTGAATCTGCTTTTGGCCAAGACAGTGGTGCGGCCAATTGGGAATCCGTAGGAAAGATTCTAATCATAGCTTTCTTAACTCTGTTTTCTTTGTTAAGCCACTCCATCTTTCTGGGTCATAATACTTTTGTCAGTTAAAAAAAGTTAGAGTTGAGCTAGATCAGAGATGGCTTTCAACTCTCACACCTTATCATTCATTGTAATGGAAGAATTGGAAAATACTTCAGGCAGTAGGGGAAGCTTTATTTTCAAAAGAGCACTAAAATCAATATTTTTTCAATTAAAAATATTCTCATATCTTTAGCCACCACTAATTACTCTCCTGGTGGTTTCCTAGCATATTTTTTATTCTTTCAAACATTAACACAATATCTTTTATATTATTTAACTTCAGATCTATCATTTGTACAGTATCTTGCCCAGATTAGGTGTTTATTTATTTGTTTAATACTTAGAAAAGTATCAAATACTTCTTAAGATTACAAGGCACCCCCTTAACTGAAATTAAGTAGTACTTGGAAAGAGGCCAGTGTATGAGTCTAGTTAAAATATACAATGTTTCGTAGAAGTGATAACTTTGAGGTTATCTACATAAAATTAAATCAAAATTATAAATCTTTATTCAATTGATCATATGCTTAAAATTTAACTTTTAATTGCAAGTAATAATACTTTGTTAGAATGAATAATGAATGAATACATGCTGATCATTTTTGGTGTGATTTTTCTCAATAAAATTATATGATAGCATGATGGATATCTTCAGTTAATGCTTAACTTTTGGAGCATAATTCTGGAAGTCATTTTAAGAAGATATCTTTAGGTTTTCCAGTTTTCTCAGGGGCATCTTTCAATTCTTTGATATTCATATCATTCTTTTTTGAAGTGCCTAATGTCTTTTTTTTTCTCTTTTCATGTTAGTTGTTATAATCCTGACAGGTCCTCATTTGTTAATGGTTTTGTGTATAATTTGAGTGGTTCTCCTGGATCATTTTTTAAAATCAGTTTGTCGAAATCCATTGCCGTTCATAAGATTGCAGTAGAATGTGAAAACATAGTGTGACATGGTATGTTGGGATAGTTGCTAGAGTGAGATAAAAATGGATGTCTGCATAGGGACTACTTTGTAAATGGTTGGACATTAGTGAATATAAAATAATTCTCTATGCATCTTTGTATTTTTTGTGTGTACAGGTTGAGTACTTGGATAAGGAGCATCTCCTATGGCATATGCAGGACCGAAAACTGCTATGAAATTGCTGAGTTGAATGGCTTGTTTGTGTTTAGGTTGCTGGTAAGGAAGGTCACATTAAGGTGTGTTAGCTATTATTTTTGTCCTCTGTAGGCCTCCCCTCCTTTCCCTCCTCTTCGTTTTCTTAACAGCCTCTCCTTTATGACCATATAGGTAAGTATATTACTAGGCTAGGCTAGTCTAACTACTCATTTCACTTGTGATATTTGGCACAAGGTTGGGCAAGTGATTTAGAATCATTCACTGAGATTCTTCTAAGTGACTAGCAGCAAGGTTACCTTGCTAATTGGCCTGTGAAATTGGAAAATGTGATTTTTAGATTGCTTATCACTTCTGTCATGAAAAACTGATGTACAGAAGCTAAGCAGATAAATAAAAGAGATTTTCACTAATTTAGTAAATATTTGAGTACTAGTTTTATGTCAGTCTTTGATCTAGGTGCCACCACTACAGAAATAAACAAAACATATAAAAACCATTGTCCTCCTGGAGCTTCTGTGGGTAGAGAGTACTGCCAACACCAATCAAGTTCATGGATCCAGTCATCCCTGAAACCAGATCAATCTCCAGCCTTCCTTGTTATGTATACACATACAATTCTTTTTCATCCAAGTCAGATTGCGTTAGGCTTGTGTCATTTTAAATTAAAGATGTTTTGATAAATATGAAAGCCATTTATTTCTTTCAGCTTTCATTAAGAAGATAATACAGAATTTAAAATATATAAGTAAATTCAAATTGGTGAATTTGATTAAAATTTATCATATATTTTACCTTTTCAGTTTTTGATAAATGGAGATTATCGTGTCCTTTGATTTTTTTCCTATTTCATTCCAGTCTTTAACCTCATGTTTTCTGGCAAATCCCTTTGGTTGAGGTGAGAAGCAGGAAATTTTACCATATGAATTTGAGATAAACTTTAGCATAATCATAATGAAACTACACAATACATATACATAAAGTTTATTTAATCTGTCTCAGAATATCTGTACAATTATCCTAACATCTAGAGCAGGGTAAAGGCCAGAAGGAGCTAGGTATTTAGAAGTAGGGTGACCATGTAATGTCCAAACCAGGACATTCGAGAGTTAAAAAAGGTGAAATTAATAATTTTGGTGCAATAACCGGAATAAACTGGGACTGTCCCTGGGCCAGCTGGGACATATGGTCACCTTAGTTAGAAATGGGACAGAAGGGGATTTAAATGGATACAGTTGTGTTTAATGCATTTTTGTTGACTGATTGGAATGATTGTATAGGAGTCCTGTTAGAAATTTCTCTTTATTTAAACACTGTGTTACACTCTTGTGTCTGATTTGTTATCCATTTGATGCTGCACAAGAGTTTTGTATGTTACTCTAGTTGCTTAGTGCCGCCTAGTTCTTTAATTTTAAATTCAGCTTTTAGAATTTTACTGTGCTATTTGTCTTTTCATCAATTAGGAAGCAACTCATTTTCATTAAAAATAGAGGTTTATTTGCATCCATATGTTTATAAATAATAAGTTTGGATTATATATACAAAACTGGTAAAAAAATTTTCTTAAAAGAACGTATAAATATAAAAAAGGTACCCACATTGTTACTCATTTATTATTTAGAGCTTATCTTTAACATTGTACTGGTAATTTTCTTGGTATAGTGAAACTGTGATTTCTCACATATATATATTCCCTTTAATGTAATTTATTTCAGAAAACACTTTAGCATGTTTTATTCTTTCCTGGTGTTAAAACAATATTTTGTACACACAGACACCACACATGTACATCGAGTGTTGAAACCTATCTATTGAATGACAGCTGATCTTCCCAGTGATTCTTGAAGGAAATTGATTAAAAGATTTTATTCTTTGGTTCGAAATATGTTGCAAGTATGTGTATAACATATGAAATACATAAATTCAAATGCAGACTTATGCCCCAGCCCCCCACCTCCCGCTTTGTTAACCTAAGAAAAACTCAAGTCTTTTCATTGAGCAGCAGCAGCTACTAGTAGTTTCATGCTTAGAAGAAGAAATTTGGAATTATTTTTAAAACATGTAATTATTTAGAATTAATTAAAACAAGGAGTAATATTTACATTTTGTTGGTATGTATGAACATAGTTTATAATAAACCAATGACAGTAACTACCATTTATTAAATACCTGCTATGTACCATGCTCTAAGTGTTGTTTATATATATTATCTTCATCAAAGCACCACAACAGCCTACTATGATTTAATTTTATAGACGAGGTTCAGAGAGTTGAAGTAATTTTCCCCAAATCATGCAGCTAGTAATTTTGCCATTATTCAGGTACACCATTGACTTCCAGGCTGTTCCTCTTAATTAACTACTACTGTGCTTCTCATACTGAAGATTGAAGAGCAAATACATACCTCTGGGAATCTGGAGGTACAGCATGAAGCCACCTGATTGTTCAAAATGTCTTTGTGATCTTATATTAAAACATTCTACAAACTTTACTTTCTATTCCATTTTTATTATTTTTAAATTTTTAAAATGTAATTGTCTCAGTTGTTGAGTATAATTGTTGCTGCAGGATGGTACACCATGTTTTTCTTGGCACACTATCAAGTCAGCTCAGGGGTGCCTAGGATTATTCTGTTCGAGAAATGAGAATCAGAGCTATACTGCCTTCCAATAGAGTCAGCATCTAAAGTTATTACCAGCTTCAGCCATGCAGGGCTTGTATATGTCAAGCAGTTAAACAGTTCTTAAACAGCAGTGTGGTGGCAGCTGCTAGGTTGGCTTCATAGATTTGCTGGTAAGGAGACAGGGAGCCTAAATGGATTTAGGTAGTTTATTACTCCAGCCACAGCAGGCAGCATAATGTTCAGGTTCAGACAGGCTCCCTATCCCCTCACGTCCCGTGAGGATGATGCAGAGGTGGGCTCTGGTGGATGCTGTGCACTCAGTAGGGCTGTGTCACAGCTGAGGAACCCCGAGTTTAGGAAACCTTAGTCTTTTAAGGGGAGAGCTAGAAAATCTGTCCAGCCTTTGTCCTACAGGAGATTTGTCTTTATTTTTCTGTTTAGGAAACAGCTTTGTCCTCTGACCCAAGGAGAAACCCTGTCTCTAGTTTCCTAGACTATATTTTTCAAACATTATCAAAAAGATATTCTGGAAGAGAAGCTGTCACAAGACATGCAGAAATTGGATATTTGCCCCTCATATGCATGCCATTTTACAACTTCTCTGGCAATTCCAAATATAAGGGGGAGAAAACATCTTCACAGTACAGTTACAGAATGAAGCCAATCCTTAGGTATTTTAGCTATTTCCATTTGCCGTTTTTGGATTATATTTTGTTCCTGGAAGTTTTTACAGTCTTTTTTGAATCCTTTATCAGGCTTAGGTAGACTTAGTAAGGGAATTCAGCATTTTCCTGTTAAGGGAGCCTAACTGGTTTTCAGATTGTTAATCCATTTCATAGTGATTTGTTAGTTTTTTTTGTACACTTGCTAGCTCCCTCCATCCATCCCTCCCATCCTCCACTGCCACTATCAAGATCTATGGATATTTAACCTGCTGATTTCCACATTGTTGTTACCAAAAGGGATACAACTATGATTATAATTATAAATACATTTAATGAGTATGGGTTATAAAATTGTCAAGAGGCATCGTTCTTTCTCTGGTACTCAACTTCTTTTCCTCTATGGTTGTCCTGCTCTCTTTTCTTTTTTACTTTTAGCAGGTAGGTTAAGGTTGGCCTGGAAGATAGATATGGTTTATAGTGAAGCCTTCAGCTACCTCCTAATCCCATGATAGTAATTTATTTGTTGATAGTTCTTCTGGTAACTCTGCCTCACAAAGCTTACTTAGGGTTTTTACTTATAGATGTTTCCATAAGAAGTAAAGCCAATTTTGTAACTAACACTGTCTCATTCCTCTTGAATTTGGAAGGGTTTATACCATTGTCTCAGTCAGGGCTGCCATAACAAAGTACCATAGACTGGGTGGCTTATAAACAACAAATTTATTTTTCACAGTTCTGGAGGCTTGGAAGTCCATTCAGGGTGCCATCATGGTCCAGTTCTGGTGAAGACCCTCTGCTGGGTTGCAGGTGGCTGACTTCTCATTTTACCCCCACATGTCTTAAAAAAGGCAAGAGGACTCTCGGGTTCTTTTTATAAGGCATTAATCCAATTCATTAGGGCTTCTCCACCCTTATGACCTAATTACCTCCCAAAGACCCTACCTGCCTCCCAATACCATCTGTCATGTTGGGAGTTAGGATCTCAACATGTGAAATTTAGGGCAGGGGGACACAGGTATTAAGTTCATTGCAACTGCCTTAGAGAAATAGCTCAATCAAACATTATTTTAAGCTAGATTTTATACTTTCTGCCAAATGGATTTTCATCTAGGTATCACTTGGAAAACATTTAGATGGATCAGCCAATTGGAACCTGATAAACAAGTCTAATTTCATACTTCCTGTTGTCAGAATTGTGTCCTGCTGTGGAACTAAGCATACTAGTGTTATAATATTTTAAGTTTTTTTTGAAGGGGAAAAGGCAATTTAACTTTTTTTTTTTTGTACAGAATAGTTGTCATTTAAATTTTTCTTGAATTGTTTGGAAAAATTGTATATTTACTGTAAGCTTACTCATCAAAAGCAATTAGTGATTTTTAAAAATATACTACATTACCATTTAAAGTGCATATTTTTTGGGAAAAATTCAATCAATTGAATCATTTTTGTATAAGTACACACATTTTTTGTATATAAATGTATACTCTGGAAATAATAGGACTTTTGTAAAGGTAATTTTTTTTGTGTTTGATTCTTAACACTTTGTTTAAAAAGGACTAAGTCTCTCTTGTAATGTGGCCAATGTGGTATAAAAATACTTAGCTATAATACTTTGATTTTATTTTGCAACTATTATTTATACTTATCATTTTTTATGTGAAATGGAATCTTTTTGTGGTAACTAATTGAAATATTAAGAACTTTAATATCTAATATATGTGTGTACATATATCATTTCATTAAGAGGTTAGTATATATTTCTAAAATTCCTTTGGAGTATATTTTTGCAAATATATAATTCTTTTACAGATAAAAACATGGAAATGATACATGTTTTAGACTTTTAAAACTTTTATGCCCTAGATTAAAATGAGTGTTTAATCTAGGAAAGGCTATAAAAGTGAATCAGAAATTTATGATTTATATATTAAAATATGTATTAACTGCAAATGGATATAATGGCAATTGAATAAAAGAACCCATTTCAAATTTTGAGACTTATCTTAGTATTTTTTTCCCTGTTGAAATTTAAAGGTTACAAATATACTTTGATTCCTTATTCATTTGAACTCACTTAGCACAAAAGTTGTCATTTAAATTTTTCTAAATAAAGATTTTCTGTTAAAGCAACAAATCGATTTTCAAATGATGTGTGCAGAACCCTTGCTAGCTTAATTGTGAGAGACTAAATTATACATTCATTTGTTGATGGACCAGCTTCCTTTTGCTAGGTGGTTAGGAACCCACTGCTTTTTCTGTCAGGGTATGAAAATTGAGCTAAATTAAATTTGTTATTTTCCTTGGAGGATAAGAATTAGTTTTTATAATCAATGGGCATAAAATTTCAGCTAAGTAAAATGACTAGGCTTTAGATATCTACTGTGCAACATTGTATCTATATTCAAACAATAATGTATTATACACTTGAAGTTTTGTTAAGAGGGTAGATCACACGTTAAGTGTTCCTACCATAATAAAATAAAAATTTTAAAAAATTACCCTTCTCAAACATTATTCAAAACACCAATTACAAACAATATGAATGAAACAAAACCTGAAAATGATGCTTCCTCATATCACTAAGATGTATGTTCTGACTTTCTAGCCAGGATGCAATTAGGAATGTAAATTGAATAGGTTGACAGCAGTGAACATTTCTCATAAGAGGAATCACTGCTGATGTGGTTTCCTTTTTCCTGCCACCTGTCATACATTCCATCCCATCCTGAGAAGTTAAGAGCAAATTTTTTCTCTATAGCTTCTTTTGATTCTAATGATTATGTGATCCTAATTTGGGTTAAAACTGCAGATTGAGAATAGCTCTCTAAGTTTTGGCCGGTTTTTAACTTTGTTTTTCTTTTTTTTAGCAGTTTTATATTTAAGAAGGTAAAAATGTTAAAATAAAATGTAGTTAACCTAATGAGTAGGTTAACTATCCTTACATGTGATTATACATACATATTTCACATATATATAAATAATGGATTGGTTAATTTTGTCACACTTACATGGTACTTCTATGTGACTGACACTGTTTTAAGCACTTTATAAATATAAACTCTGATTTTCTACTAATCATAGTGCATTAAACATTTAGTATTTAATCACAATATAATTCAGTACTATTTTGGATTCTAAGTTGTGTTGTAAATTTGTAGTCACTTTGTAATGAAATAAAGAGTAAATAAAACTCACTTTAGATTTGAAAGCTAGAGCCAGTGCAGAGAAGATTGATAGTGATGGTAAAGAGTGAAAGCCATGTTACATGGAGGAGTATTGGAAGTACTAATTTAGCAGGTTTATCTTAGATAAAGGTTTGTAATTGTTTCCTTTGAATTTTTTGAGTAAGTCTTCTTTGATTAAGACTTATTCTTTGTAGTTCCAGAGGACAAAAGTAGGTCCAATGGATAGATATTACATGTGTAAATATACGTGCCCAATATAAAGAAGAATTGTAAAATATTGTCACAGTTTTGAAATGAAATTCACCACCTGGTGAGATAGCAAGCTAATTTTGTTAGAAGTTTTCACCTTTGGTAATCAACTGTCAGAATATTGTACATGCCATATTGTCTGGATATAATTAAATTATATCCACTCCAGTGCCAATTGTATTTTTTAATGAAGGGAAATAGTAATGGAGTTTCAAAAAAATATAATTTTTTTTTTTGGTCATCTTTTTTGGACAACTCTTAAAAGGGTACATTATAAGAAGCATGAACCATTTACATACTCCAAACAAAAAAATGTCCTTATTTGAGAAGAGACTTCTCTTAAATGAAGATACAGTTTTAGGAAGGAAAAATCAGGAAAAGGAATAAGGAATGGGAAATATCACCTTAGTAGGCAGATGTACTAAATCAAATCTTAAGACAGATTGTGAAACTAGATTGTCCTCTCTACCGATGGGGCGGTATTTTGCAAGAAAATGTTAAAAACGGATACTTATAGGAAGTGTGATCAAACCCAGTGGCATAATTGTTTAATATTTTTGTGTGAATTTAACATATTTAGATAGATGCTTAATTGATGTTAAACTTATTCTAAATCGTGAACCTCTCAAGCATATTATTGTAGTTAATTTGAAGGTCTAGATAGAGGACTTGTGTGTATTGATATGTCATTGAGTAGTTGTAAAACTGTTAATCTCAGCAAAGCATTGACTTAAAGGCAGACTGACCAAGGAGGATAGGAGTGTTTTTGTTTTCTTTCTTTTTGTATTGTATTGTAAAATTGAGAAAAGATTCGATTTACATGTAAGAATTTTCTGTCATACTTTTATTACCTATTTTGATTGATTTATTTATTGATCATTTACAGTTTTAGGGAGAATCTAAAAGTGAAGAAAGTACATTCTATTCAGAGACTCTGTTTCATGAGCAAGTCATATATAAAAACTAACACACCAATAAGTATGGGTAGATTCACTTTATTACTTGATAAGAATCAGTCTGTGTCTCTTCATGATAAGAACTGGAAAGGTTTCAGAGTTAGGTAATTGATTAAATTTAGTCTTGACTGATGAGTCAGACATGTTGTTGATAAAGGCTGAGGTTGGATATGGAATGTGTACGTGTGTGATTGTATGGGGGTTGATGAAAAGGGAATGCAGAGTCCCAGGTAGTGAGAACAGGATTCACAGAAGTACAACAATTTGAAAATAATGAGTTCAGGGACTTTAAAATAATAAGACCTTCTTTTGCATGTTCGAGGTTCTGTTGGGATTAACATGAGGTGAAGCTAGACAGGTATAAGTGGAAGCTAGGGCTTGAAGGGTCTGAAATGCTATTCGAAGCATTTGACATTTAAATTGTAGGAAATGTGGATACATTGAAATATAATATACAGATATGTGAGACACTACATATCTACATTTAGAAAGATTACACATAATAGTGTAGAAAGAATTTGGTGTTGAAGGTTTTTAAAATGTAAGTCTTGGAATAAAGCCCAATCAAGGCAATGAAAGGACTAATTTGGAAGAGAAAATGAAAGGCTGCTTGTACTATGTTAAAAGGAATTGAGAGAAGGGGATAGAGTCAAACATTTAAGAAGATGAAATACCCTGCTAGGGTATAAGGAATGTTTCTGGCTTAGGCAACTGATGAATACACTGGCTTTAGGAATATGCGTGTCAGAACTCTGTTAAGGTACACTTGAGTTCAACTTTAGACACATGGTATTTGAGGTCCTTGGCAAAGTCATTTAAGGTTCAGGAGAGAGGTATAGACTTGGGATCCATAATAGATATTAGAAACATGTAAACTGATAGTTAAAATCATGAATGTAGACAAGATTACCCAGAGAATCAACATAGAATGAAGAGAATAGATGGCCAGAGAAAACAATTCTGAAGAAAACTAGTGAAGCAGGCTGAGAAGTCATGAGGGAGGTATGAGGAGAACTAAGAGAGTATGGTGTCTCAGGAAAAAATTTTAACAAGCGAAAGGTTAATGGTGCCAGATCTCATGTTCAAAAGGCAAGAAAGTATCCATTAGATTTTATAGTTCATTTTTAGTTTGTCAAGAACAATTTTGAGTGGTAAGTATGGAGGATTGAATGTTGTGGGTTACGGAGTGAATTCAAGGTAAACAAGCAAAATGGACATTAACTTTAAAGAATGGGAGGAGGGAGAACACAGTTAACAAAGTAAATGTAAGTTCAAAGGAGGAGTGTTTTTTTTTAATTTTGTTTTATATTTTAAAATAGGAAGGACTAGAAGTTTTCCATAGGAAAAGCATTAATTAGCAAGAGCCAGTAAAATAAGATGAAGATATGAGGGCAGGGTAGTAGAGGGCTAAATGATTAATCAAGATTCTGTAATGATTAGATTCCTGGAACACAAGTAAAGGAGTGACCTAAGATCCATGCAGGACACATACCTCTGGATCAGGAGGACTAGAGGTAATCAGTGTGGATGCAGATAATTTTGGGTGAGAAGTGAAGAGGTTTATGCAACATGGCTTCACTTCTCTCTCTGAAGTAGGAGGCAAGTCATCTGGGTGCCAAACATTGTGAATATCACTCAAGGCTGAGCACATCTCTTGCTGTAGAGCCAGGGCTGACATGGACAGGTAGCTAGCAAGTAGAGTTGATATGTTTTTTGATACTGACATTGGTTTAATGTAGTGATTCTTACTGTACTCCTTAGACCAGCAGCTTCAGCATTACCAGGAGCTTGTTAGAATGGAAATTCTTGGGCCATACTGACCTAAGAATTAATTCTTAATTAAAAAAACAAACAAACAAAAAACCCAAAAAACAAAAAAAAAAACCTTCCTAATGATTCTGAAGCATGCTAAAGTTTGAGGACACTCTGCAAATCACTGCATTTATTAATAAGTTTTCCTGACTTGCTTAGGCCTAACATTTTTCTATTATAGCAGTTTAGTTGTGTTTAATCTTGTGCTAAAACAATTATTTAACAGAACTTTCATGATTATCAACTGGCTGTATTTTCAGATTTTACTACTCATGTGTTGATTTACTGCTAAATATGGCACAAACCGAAGCTAACAAAACTTCTTTGGAGTTTATTCTTTACGCTGCTTTCTCTATATCCTGTACTTGAGTTTATTTTTTAAAACCTTTTTTCCACATCTTAGTTTTTCAGAAATGTACTTTTTCCATTTAATGTGTTGTTATAACAATTCAGTTTTATTACTATTTCTGTTTTTTTTATACATATATATTTAAAAAGAAAGATTTACCATTCATATGGTATAGTACAGCTAAACTACTAACGATGGACAAGACAAATAGACAAAGAATGCAATACAAGCCAGGAACCATACTGCCCAGTGGTCTTATGATGGATGATTGCTTAGACCTGATGCCAACACCTAGTTTGATATTTCAGTTACTATGTTATTCTGGCCCTTTACTGACAGGAATCTTTGTACTTACATTGTATAAGTTTACAAGATATAGCTAGTCATTATGAGGCATTCACTAATTAGGTTAGAGTCCTTAGCATGGAAACTAGAAGGAAAGTAGCAGGCATGCAAAGATGGAGTTAGCTTTGTTTACATTGACATCTATACACCTCTGCTCTCCAGAAACACTGTAAAGGAAGATTGCTCAAAGTTGGGTTTTAAGTACTTGAATAGAATACCCAAGTAAAATTGTAGAGGCTATTTTGATCATGGCCTTTAAATACAATTGACATTTAGATAACTTAGTCTCTTACTTGAACTTCATTACCAAAGATGGTATATAATGGTATATGTGGCATAATTATGTATAAATGCTGTATTTATACCATTATTTAAAAAATATTCTAAGTTCATTAAGTATTTGAGTTTTTAAATTATAAATAGTTGATGTCATCATTTTCAAATTAACACAGTTTCTAATTGTTTACTGCCAAACAAAACACCTTCCCTTGTAACACTAGCAAGGTAATTCTTCTGAGGTTGCTTATTACTGACCATTGCTCTTCAGTGTAGTTCATGGATTAGCAGCATCTGCTTCACCTGGGAGTTTAATTGTATCACCTTAGAGTCACATTCCCCACAGTTTCAGAATCTACATTTTAACAAGATCTTGATATGTCCATTAAAGTTTGAGAAGTACTGCTTTAGAGAATAGAAGAGGATAAGATTATAATGTGCATTAATTTTGGTAACATGATCAATCAGAAATATATGATGAAGTTTACGAAGGAAAAGTATAGTATGGAGCAGAGTTAATATAAGATTAATAGTAGATAATTAAAAATTAAATTTTAAATTAATAATAAATTTACCTCAAGATAGAAAATAAGCCTACTGCCACATTAGGATTCATAAGCAGTGTGCTAAATCAGTAAGCTAATGTTATTACAACCTATACTTATTAGATCCTATTAAAATTCTATGTGTAATTCCAAGCTATGCAGCCTTGGATGACTTGGACAATAAGTGTAAATTTGAATAATTGAATTGAAAGTTTTGAAATTGATAATGAAATTGGAAAGGACTAGTAATAAATTTTTAAAAACATCTTTACAGCCTTGACTCTCTCTCAAGGCAGTAAGATAGAGCAATTGTAAGGCTCACCTCACTGGTTTCTGGTCTCTTTGGCATCATTGTCTTTTATTTCCTGATATCAAATGTCCTAAAAACGATTGTTTAATATATTTTATTTCCTTTGTTTGTTTCAGGTGGGCGGGTAAATACAGGCTCTGTTGCTTATGTTGGCCAGATGTGGAGGTATTATATTTATTGTTGCTTTTAGAAAAGCATCGATTGATGAGAAATTTTTAAGGGAGTAATTTTTAATCCTAGTTTAATATAATACAACTTACTTTAGTTTTATATTTCTCAGAAGTCTGAAAAATTCAATAGGTAAAGGTCTTTTCTAGTATGTATATGGAAATCAAAGTAAATTTAAATTCTTCTAGTCTTATAAGTTGTACTTCAGCTATCTTTGCTGTAAGAATTAAAATGACTATTAAAAAGTTCCAGGTGTGGGGAGGAAGAAACTTCTTTACCCTTGAGATTATTTTGTCTGGTCTAATTAGACATGAGACTGATTAGCAAGAGAAGAGAAAATAACCAAATTTAATTATATATGTATGTATGAGAACCCCACATAAGCATCAGAGCATTCCCCACCCCCACCCCCACCCTGTGAGAGCTTCAGAGGCAGAAAGGGAAATTGAGATATATAAGACATTCTGAGCTAGGGGTAACTTGGGGCTTCAGAAGTTAATTGCAGGGAGAGCACATGTTCAATAATTATTAGTTTGCCCTGCCATATAGATAGGTAAGAAGTCATTTCTAGTGATAACTCTTATTATGGGCCAGCCTCCTAATTTAAATCCTTCTAGATAAGGGTGGAGCAGAAGTTTTTCTTGAGCCCTTGGGGTCTAGGTTGCCTTTAGCTCAAAATAATCTACACATTTGGGGGATAGCTCCATTCTGAACCCATACATAGGAATACTATAGGGAGTTAGTGATTTTAGTGAAGTACTGTAATTTCACCAACTGAATAATAGATTCCAAGGGTATGTATATTTAAACATATTTCTTTAGGTCTTTAGAATTAAGGTTTTGTGTAAAAGAGCTCTAAGTTGACAGCCAGTATTCTCTAGACTTAGTTTGGCAGTTTTCTAGTCTCTCATCTAAACTAATAAAACATTTATTTTCTCAAAATGAGTTTACAAGAGGCATTAAAAAATCTAAGTATTCCTTCCCATTTAATGGTCACATGTTCTAATTGGGAGCCTATAATCTACATGTAATAATGAGATGAAATTTCTGAAATGGATATATTTTTTAAAGTTGGTTTTATTTGCATAGTTGGTCACAGAAAAGGTAATATATTTTTAGTAGTGTTTTGCTAAAGCAATATTTGAAATCTAATAGGCTTTATAATAGTAGTAATTAGGTTAATTATGGGGTACACTTTATAAGTAACCTTAATTTTTATGTACTTTGTTACTATGCTAATATCCTCATATATCAATTATTGTTACATTTTCCCTATAAAAATCACAATTTTCATTGACTTATAAAGAGGTTTTGGAAATGGGATATACACTGTGGGCTTGGGAGAATATACATTACTTTAAATGAGTGGATATAATTTTTTGGTTGAGATTGAAAATAATTTTATTGTTTATACTCTTTTTCTCCCTTCCCAGAATATTTCATGAAATAAATACCTTCTGTATGTACTCAATTATCACTTCAAATAATAGGGTTTTTTTTAGCATTATTTTATTATTAGTTTCAAGTATACAGTACATTGGTTAGACATTTACATAGTTTGTGAAATGATCTTTTACAGATTCTGATGAAAGCTGTACAGTAGGTGACAGGGTTGATAGTCTATTTTAAAGTTTGGTCAGATGACAGTTGAAAGTAAATAGTTGTGGAAGGCTTGTAGAAATTGGATCAGTTCAGTAGATATAAGAATTGTTGCATGAAAATATGAACAGGGACAGCAATTGGAAGAAGTCAGAAATACAATGAAAGATGAAATATGGAGATGAAGTAGCACCTTGCCCAAGATCAAAATCATGGCGGTGTAAAGAAGAGGTAACTTAATAATGGAAATTTGCTGCATATTTTTATGGTGGTAATTTCAATCTCAGTCCAACCCAGGAATTGTCTACACTGATTCTGAACTTGCAGTGGCCCTCTGAGTTTAGGAATTTGGAATCAATATCATTTGGTTTGTCTGAGTAAAATCTGGGAAACTACTTTTTAAAGGTAAACTTCATACTGTTCTTGAGCCAGTTAGTTACTGGGATCTGAAATTTTAGTTGCTAGTTTAAGTTTGTTGGTATGCTTGTAATTTGTTGAATAAATTCATGTGTTTCTTTTCTTTTTTCTTTATTCTCTTTGGCACATGAGTTAAAATTATTTGCAAATCAACTTTTAAATGATCAAGCCTATAAAAAACGAATAATTGAACATCTAAAGTATTACTTTCATAAGACTAGAACATTTAATATTTCTAATAAGCTAATTATACATTGAAATTAGACTAATACTAGTTAGAAAAACCGTCATGAATGTGTTCTTGGAAAATGATGACCAGATATCTGACATTGGAATTAAGGACATTTACTAAAAGCATATGCCTAAGTCTTAACTTCTTGACCTCTAACTATTCCATACTTTATCATTTGTCAGAAATAAGTACGACCTCAATTTTTAAAATAATTGGTATTCTAATTGGGTAATGAGGGAAAATCCTTTAGTTGATGTTGTGCATTGTTCTTTTAGATATTATATAGTAAATGTTTATCGATCAACATTTATATATGTGTATACACATTTACACATAAAAAAAAAAACAAAAAACACTTATTCTGTGGCCCATCATTGATAGTTTCAAAGTGCTTTTCACATAAGCTTCTTCTTTCTAGGTTTGAGATAAATAATTGTTATGAGCATCATTTCCAAACTTCAAGAGTTTCTGATTGAATAAATCTGGTCGAAGGGAGGGATTTGGAGAAGCATAATATAAATTGGGATTTTAGTTAATTCTTTTCATTATAATCTAGAACCTCATCCCCTGTCCCCAACAGTCCCCCCAAATTGTTTATTAATATGTTTAAAATTTTTCATCTGGCTTTTTTTTTTTGGTCATATATTCTTTAGTTTCATGATCCTATTCTTTTTTACTAAAATTTTGATGAGTTAGATGACCTTTAAGTTTATTCTAACCAAAAATGTGATATTTTGTTATAAATTTTGTTCTATTTTGTAGTTAATTAAAACTAACATGTTATCTTTTGTTCCATTGCACATTAGACTATAGATAGAAGTACTGAAATAGGTTTTCCATCCTCTTTTATTTCTATATTTTAAAATAGATTTCCAGCAAGTTTCTTGAAGTCAATTAATTTAAAGTAAAATAATCTTCATTTAACCAGTATATACATATCATTCCAAATTTTACTATTAATTTGATATTTAATCTATGCTGTATAATTTAGAACATCTTTTCATGTTAGCGAAATAATCAGTATTTTATATATATTTATACTTTTCTTTCTTTTTTTTTCGTTAGAAAACTAGTTAGTCCAAAGAAGAACATATAAGTGGAAGTGCGAAGAATACTAACATTTGCAATGAAAGTAAAAGAAAATAATATACTGTAGAAATAGTAATTAAGAAAAATGTTGGATGATCACATTAGAAAAATTATCAGAAATATTTATATTTAAGGATAAGCAGTTTTGATAAGACTTAGATAGGCTTAGAGGATGTAAAAGAATGTTAACTTTAAGGAGAATTAGAGATGACTACGATTCTTATATTTTGTTTATAATTTTTTTCTTGACTAAGTTTCACCGTATTTTTGACCCTTAAGTCTGTTAGGCATATAGATGGTATTGTTTTATCTTTGTTTTTTTTTGTGTGTGTGTCTTTATGGGTTACAGATTAAAATGAATTGGACAGGCAATAGGGGAGAGGGATAAATGTACATTAACATTTGGGGAGGTGGCTCTATAGTAGCCGTGATATACAAGTTGTGAGATGTTTTGTCATGTAAGTTAAGAACTGAAATCACTTTTTTTTTTTTTTGAGAAATAGGGGTCTTACCAAGAAAGTCCTCTCCACAATGTGAAAAAAAAATCTGTTTTATTGAATAAGCAGTACTAAATACAGGTCTATAGGTAGACAAGTGACTACAAAGAATAATATTTGACATTATTGATATATCCAAGCACATATATTCTTTTACCTTGAACAAATTTTAGCCAGTATATATAATATGTATTCTTAGTATCAGTAGTGTCCTATTTACCCATAAGAGGACTGAACAGCATAATTTGCTGTTAGATCCTGAACTTTCTTTTTTTTTTTTAACTAATCTTTTAGTTTTTAAATTACAGTTGACATACAATATTATATTAGTTTCAGGTGTACAGCATAGTGATTAGTCATTTATATAATTTTTGAAGTGACCACCCAAATATCCATCTGACACCATGCATGGTTATTATAATTTTATTGACTAATTTCCCTTGCTATACTTTACATCCCCATGACTATTTTGTAACTACCAATTTCTACTTCCTAATCTCCTCTTTTTCACCCCTCAACCCTCCCTCTCATCTGGCAGCCATCAGAATGTTCTCTGTATCTATGCATTTGTTTCTGTTTTCTTTATTTTGTTTTTTAGATTCTACATATAAGTGAAATCATATGGTATTTGTCTTTCTCTGACTTACGTAATATGCTCTAGGCCCATCCATGTTGTTGCAGATGGCAAGATTTTTTTTTTTTTATGACTGAGTAATATTCCATTGTGTATATGTACCACTTCTTTATTCATTTATCTTCTGATGGACACTTAGGTTACTTCCATGTCTTAGCTATTGTAAATAATGCCACAGTGAACATATGGATTCATTTGTCCTTTCAAAGTAATGTTTTGGGTTTGTTTGACTAAATACCCAGAAGTAGGATTACTGGGTCCTTCTTTGTCTCTTGTTATAGTTTTGTTTTAAAGTCTTTTTTGTCGGATGTATTGCTATTCCAGCTTTTTTTTTTTCCATTTCCATTTTCATGAAATATTTTTTTCCATCTCTTTACATTCAGTCTCTGTGTGTCTTTTGATCTGAAGTGAGTCTCTTGTAGGCAGCATATGTAAAAGATCTTTTTTTCTTATACATTTAGCCACCCTGTATCTTTTGATTGGAGCATTTAATTCATTTACATTTAAAGTAATTGTCAATAGATATGTAGTTAGTGCCATTTTATTATTCATATTTTTGACCTTTTTTTCTTCTTAAAGAAGTCCCTTTAACATTTCTCATATATTTTTGTTCTTATATTTGTAATTGGTGTGGAGGCAATGAACTCCTTTAGCTTTTTATCTGTCCTTCAATTCTAAATGAAAACTTTGCTGGGTAGAGTGATCTTGGTTGTAGGTCCTTGCTTTTCATTACTTTGAATATTTTGTGCCAATCCCTTCTGGCCTGCCAAGTTTCTGTTGAGAAATCAGCTGACAGCCTAATGGGAGCTCCCTTGTAGGTAACTAACTGCTTTTCTCTTGCTGCTTTTAAGATTCTTTCTTTGTCTTTAAATTTTGACTTTAATTATGATTTGTCTTGTTGTGGGCCTCTTTAAGTTCGTTTTGTTTAAGTTTCTCCATACTTCCTGGCTTGTATGTCTATATCCCTGGCCAGGCTAGGGAAGTTTTCTGTCATTATTTCTTCAAATAAGTTTTCAATTCCTTGCTCTCTCCCTTCTCCTTCTGGTACCCCTATGTAAATGTTGTTATGCTTGTTGTTATCCCACTCGTTCCTTACACTGTCCTCTTTTTTTGTATTCTTTTTTCTTGTTGTTGTTCCAGTTGGGTAATTTCTGCTACCTCATCTTCCAAATTGCTGATTCAGTCCTCTGCTTCCTCTAATCTACTGTTGATTCCCTCTAATATATTCTTTATCTCAGTTATTGTATTCTCCATTTCTGACTGGTTCTTTTTCATCTCCATTTTTTATTTTCTATCTCTTTGTTGACATTCTTATTGAGATCATAGAGCATCTTTATAAGCAGTGTTTTGAACTCTGCATCTGGTAGATTGCTCGTCTCCATTTTGTGTAGTTCTTTTTCTAGAGCTTTGTTCTGTTCTTTCATTTGAGACATGTATCTTTGATTCCCCATTTTGGCTGCCTCTCTATATTTGTTTCTATGAATTAGGTAGAGTTGCTATGTCTCCTGGTCTTAGTAGAGTAGCCTTATTTAGTAGGTGGCCAGTGAGTCTAGTGGTACCGTCTCCCTGGACACCTGAGCCGGTGCTCCATATGTATTCCTTGTGTGTTGTGTGTGCCCTTCTTTTGTAGTTGAGCCTTAATTGTTTATACATCATTGTGAGAGATTGACCCTCAGGCTAAGAAGTTACTCTTTCTTTGAACTCTGTCAGTGAATAATTCAGCTACCTGCTATAGGTTCTGAACTTGTTTTGTGTTTGTTAGCATTATTAATTTTGCTAAAAGGAATTTTGTCTTTAGTGTAATGGTTAAATGGAATATCAACATTAACCTTCATAACAATAGAAATGACTAATCCAAATTATTTATTATCAGTAATTATACACATCGAGAGGTTACATGTGCAGGTACTGTGTTAAATATTTTATGTGTTTATTAGAAATATTATTCCATTTTAGTGGGAAAAGCACAGGTTCTCTGCTATCAAAAGAAGTAATTAAAGCTATAAGTCTGTAACTCTATAGAACACTCAATGACTTAACTTTGTAAAAGGTCATCATTGGATTTGTTCTCAGAGTATCTATGGTTAGCAAGCCTAAAGTGTGTTTATTAACCAAATGATTTTTATGTGGATGACATTGGTGGTATTTTTATTGTGGTTTGCCTTTTAGTTTTCAGAATTAGCTGAAATACAATACTGATATTTACTTTTATATTACAATTTGTATTATATGAAATTTCATTTACTAGTATATTTATTGTTTTACTGCCTGCTGTTCACACAGAACCACTTATTTTCTGTAGATTATGTATAGCATGTATGATAAAATTTTATTTCTTTGGGGGAAAAATCCTCCCTTAAATGAATTTTAATACAAATACAGTGAAAAATATTTAATAGATTTTATTTCCTTATTTGTCAAGTGGATTATATTTTATACATCTTTATATTTTACACTCACTTGTTAAAAAGTATTGTTGAGCTTATTTAGAGGCAGTTTCTCATGATGGAATGAAGAGGTCATAGGGTGATCTTTGATAAGTAGCATAGTTTGTAGTCAGATAACACAAGTAGCTATTTTTGTGATTTTGTGCAAATTACCTGTTTTGTAAGCATACACACACACAACTGTTAGCATACTGCCTAGAATGTGAGTTTAATCTATGTTAGCTGTTATTGTTACTACATGTTATTAATTGTATTTGTTCTATACAAAGAGAAAAGGCAATGAAAGAGATCTACAGAAAAGTAAAATGAGATCATTACTTCATATCATAAATAAAAATAATGAAAATAAAAACCTAAGTGTAAATAAAACTTTAATTCTGTTAGGTTAGGAGACTATTTTACGATATCAAAATAGAGATTTTTTTAAATAAAGACATAAAGAAGTGCAGATTATAAAGGAACAAATTGAATTAACCACATTTGATCACATTAAAAACAAAAAGATACCATAAATTACATGTCAAGTCCTAGATGCCTGAAAATAGTTGCCACTAATGCAAATGATTAATATTAATTACTAATATATTACTAATTAATCGTCAATAAAGGACTACTATAAAATAATAGGAAAAGACAACTCAGTTGAAAAGTAGATAAATATTTTGAAGAGGCATTTCATAGAGGAAATGTGAGTGGTTAGTAAACATTAAAATGCATACAATATCATTGATCATTAGGGATATGGAAATTATAAGAATATTGAGATACTGTTTGTTACCCATCAGACTGAAAAAAATTTTTAAAAGTCTGATAGTGCTGATAAGGATTTGGGAAAATGGAAACTCACACATTGCTGGTGGGAATGTCCATTGGTATAATTAGTTTGGATAAGCAATTTGGCAGTATGTTGCAATTAGTTACTAATTTTTTTGTGTGCTATTGGCAAATTTGACAATCCATTGAAGTCTATACACTTCATATGATAATTTTCAAATGAATACATAGAAATATAAAAATAAAAGCATATTAAAATATAGTTATCAAAATATAAAAAATGTGCTACAGTAACATGTTTATGAAGTAATTTTATAACAAGAATCTAACAACAGGCCTGATAATTTTTGCAATCTCAAAGTAGTGATGAATGTAAGTAATAGAGGTATAAAAAGGGATGAAATAGAAAAATATTCATTATTTCTTTTGGTTACAAAGTCACAGATACTGTTAAATTTACTGTTTTGTTGTCTTCATTTTTGTAATTGAAATGTTAAAATTTAGTTGGAGATTTGGGAAAATGGAGTCATGTCTTTTCTTCTTTCCAAGTGCATGGTTTCCCTGATCTAATCATGGAACCTATAAAGACCTAGTTTAAGAAAGAACCCTTGAAGAGAGTCTCTCACCAATGATTAATGGTCATGATTGTAACATCATTTATAAGAATTTTAAAAAATTGGGAAATCTTATATGACCATTGTTGAGAAATAGAGTAATTTAATATGATTGGATGCTCTACAACAATGGAAATAAATGAATTATACCTATATGTGTTAATGTGCATAGGTTTCTAAAACAAAATTTTGACGTAAAAATTTCACTGTGATATTGGAAGAAGACACTGGATATTAGGATTTGCTTTTGCTTTTCTATTTAGATTGTAAAAGTAAGTCTTTGAATAGTGATTGATATTTATGGTAGCAGAATGGAAACTGTTAATACCGGTTAAGACTATGTTACTCTGCAATAACTTAATAGTCCTAAATTTGCCCATTTCTGACATGTTTATCACCAGAAAAGCTCAAAACTATTCTTTTTGGGTATCTCTTTCACTGCCTCTTTCTAATGGACAATAACTGTTGTTGGTAAAGTATTATAGGTAAAAAATTTAAATGACATGGAAATTTATAGAGTGGAGATGAACATATCCCTATAATCTTCCCCTCTAGAAATAAACCATTATCAATTTGCTATATATCTTTTCAGATATTTAGCATATACATAAAATAAGTTGAATGAACACACACATGTATTTTGAAATATGAATGAGTACTCTACACAGTATTCTGATAAGTAAGCCTTTTGGGTTATTTAAAAATAAATTGTGAATATCCTTTTAGATACGTCTGCCTGACTTGTTAATGACTATAATAGTATTGTATTACATACCATATTATGATCTAACCAATCTCTTTTTTATAGGCACACACATAATTTCCAAGTATTTGTAATTATAAACAGCCCTGCAGTGAATATCCTTTTACATAAACACGTATGCCTTGTCTGATTTTTTTCTTCAGGATAAATTCCTAAAAATGATATTGCCGTACTAAAGAGTACACACATTAAAATTTTATATGTATTATTAAGACGACCTTGAAAGGTTGTACCAATGTATATGTATGTTTTATCTAGTAACATTTTTAGTGGTTCTTTTAGTATAACGTAATACATTTATATGTTAAATGAAATAAAATATTTTTATATTTTTACCAAATGAATATTAGCACTTAACATGGGACCTTATATACACACTACTTCCAAGTTTTATTGATTAGTTTTCACTCTGGGTTCCTTTCTCTGATCATTATAGCAAATGTTTTAAAAAGAGTAATTCTTCCATGGGTGGATGGGGAAGGGTGTCTTGACCAAGGACTATATACGCCATGAGAGAGCTGTGTTAATTCTGTTTTTGCATTTCCAACAAAATGGTCCATTACTTTGTTAAGTATTTATGAGGCAGGCGTTGGGCTGGTCACTGGGGACACAATGATGAATAAGACACAGTTTTGGGCTATAAGTTTTGGGCTTTATTTTCATAATTTAGTGGTAGAAATTCATCAGTGGTTGATAAGACAACTCTTTAAACTAGCATTATAGTTATAAATTAACACATTTGTAAAATGATACATTTATAACAAGCAAAATAGAAATGTTCAAATATGAGAGCAAAACAAATGCACTAAAATATTTTACCATCCAGAAACCACTGTCATTACTGTTAGGTGAATTTCACATTCCTCTGATATTTTTTTATGAATATTTTGAAACATATAGAAAAGTTGAAAGAATTTTACAATGAATACTCAAAGACCTACCACCTAGATTCTACATGGAACATTTTACTGTGCTGCTTTTATTATGTATCCATCTTATTTATCATTCATCCATCATCCAAAAATTTTAATGCATTTTAAAGTAAGCACCAACATTAGTATCCTTTCTTCTCTCAACAGAATTAACAGTATAGCATTAACCACTGTTTTAAATAACACTGTTTTAATTAAAGTCTGTATTTTTTGGCTATGCTATAGAAGATGTAGAAATTTTGTACTCTTAGATTTCCTTCCAAATTTCCTTCCTTGTCTCTCAATATTTAATATTTAATAAATACTTTGTCTAACTGTGGAACATAATCTTATAAATTTTGAGTGACCATATAATTTACCCAGACTGGAGTATTTTTGAAAGAGAAAGGGGTTGCTGTTACTCAATATGCACAGACAGCAAGTATAATTTGGGGCTTCCTAGGCAAACCAAGATAGACAGATGGGCTATAACAATAATTGCTAGAGTTGTTTATTCTTAGTTTTACATTTAAATGTATTTCCATTTAGTAAACACTGTAGTCAATGGTTAGTCTTTTTACCATAGCTTCTCCTTTCCTGAGTTCTTTATTTTGATTTATCTCTTGGTTGGAGTTCAGTCAAGTAGTTACCCACTCCCACCTTTCTCCCCAAGAGGATCTAATTTGAATTACTTACTTTTTTTTTTTTTTGCTTGCTTTGCTACCTTACATTATTTTTGTATTTGTAATAAACAGTACATTTCAATATGATGTTCATATTATAGGCATAAATGGAACAGTAGTAGGGGATCTCATTCTATCCCAGGGGTGGGTAAGAAGTTAGGATATTTCCTCTAATATTGCTCAGTGTTTTCTACATAAAGCCCTAGGTAAGAAGTTTCTTTGGAGATTTTGGTGTCCCAGATCTTTGGGGCTCTATCAGTAATATGAATTTCAGTTAGTGGGTAGCTGTGATAATTTTAGTAGTATACCTTTTACATAAAATAAGCAAAGAAACTTTTTGTTTTACTCTAAAATTTTACTTACACTGGCCATTGAGAAGTAATTTGGTAGACAAAATCTTATTTAGGTTGATGAAAGGCATTGGAAAACTTTTTAAGTACATTTAAAGCTTTGCTCTTGGCTTGTTTTGTGTTGGATTCTATTTAATTTTGTTTGGTTTTAATAATTTAACCATCACAGACTACTGATTAGTTCATATGACTCAAGAATAAACTTGCTAAGAATCATTCTCAGTTTTACAATTTATGGATTATTTTTTTTTTCATATTGTAGTAAGAGTTTCCTTCAGCTGTAACATTATGTTGTTAATGGTTATATACAAACTCGACTTCTAAAGCAGTGCAGATTATTTTGTGATATAATGTATTTTTATAATAGGATATCTGCTACATTCATTAATACTGATAATAGCCATGTTGCCTGTTCTCAAGGGAGGAAATTCAGATGGCTGTGTATAGCTGCAGGTAGATTTTCTTCTCTTACAGCTGCTGTGATTCTTTGTATCTGGTACCTGTTTTAAAAATGAGATATTTATTTATACAAGAATAAGTATCCAACAAAGATATGAATAAGAGAGATAGTGACAGAAACTAATGCAATGGTGTAATAAAAACGAGATACTCATTTAGCTTATTTTATGACTGTCCCTTATTAAAATAGCTTCATATTTTGATCCTTCAGTGATCAAAATTCTAATAGTGCTGTCTCTTAACAGGAGAATGTTATACTTAAGCAATTTTATAGTGAAAAACAGTCACAAAGACAACCCAAATGAAAAAAAAAAGCCCACCTAAAGCTAAAAAGCTGTCTTTACTTGACAGTAAAAAGACAGAATAACTCTCAATATAAAAAAAAGACCATTTTCAACTATTTACATGACTTTACAATTTATCTTTAGATATACATTTGCATAGGTGTAGTTAGTCTCATACCAAGTCTATATCCTGTAAATTACTGTGAGCCAGTTATATTGTGGCTATTTCGATGATAGCTACCTAAATAAATACTACATGGTGACTGGTACACAGACACATGAATGGCTATTTTTCTGATGTCTCTCTTTTTTTAAGACATGAAACTACATACATATTTTGTTTTGGTGCATCTGGTCATCATTAAAATGTACCTGGAGGTAAATTGCTGGAAACAAAAGTATAAAAGTATCAGATTAGTGAATTTTTTTTTCTTAAGCTTTACTTTGGAATGAACAATTTAATTACATGTTGTTTTGTGAAATGTACCATTTCTTTATATTTTTGTTATGAATTGGTTTGTTAGAAAATGAATTGACTAAAAATTGAGTAAAATGTGTTGGGGACTTGCCTATAAATTATGCAAGTTTGAATTATTAATAGTGAATTGCCTTAAAATTCAGTTTTCATAAAAACATTAAGATAAAAATTTAAGACAGAGGGCTGGGCACTTAGAATTACTATAACTATTTTAACTTCATTAATATGTGGGACCTGCCAGTAAGAACAGGGTTTCTCTCTTAAAGATTTTATGTGTTAGATTTCTTTTCCCTTTCTGATATAGTAGATTTATGGCATCTGTGCCTCTATTTTCCAGCCTTCTGCCAGTAGCAGACAAACTCCAACTGCTCACACACGCTTGACATAGTACCTGTCCAGGTTTCAGAGTTTTTCTCTGTAGTGAATTTAAATTAGCCATTATCAACCAGTTAGTGTTCACAGAAATAAGAATTTATATGCCATCCTTTCCTGAGTTGGCATTAAGCTATTTACTTACCGCAAAGCCACAACCATAACTCATTAATATAAAGAATATATTTTTTAAATGCCAGAACATATTTGCTAAAAGGCCTTGAGAGTAAGGTCTGTTGTACTCTTTCATTTTCCATAAATGTAACACAATGTTTTTCATGTAATTAGTAATCCACAGTGCTTATTTTTCAATTTAGCACAGTACTTGTCATGTAATAAGTACTCAGAAACATTTGGTAACTCTGAGATTTAAGATGTTAAGGAGATTTTTTAAAACCCACTGTAGATGTTTCTTTATCAACCTGATCAATGTTGCTGATAGAAGGGGAACAAGTTTGAGTGCCTGTCCTTTGCAGGATGCTGTGTTAGTAGTTTACTGTACATTAATTGATTTGATCTTACCAACATCTTTGTGAGGTATTAGTTTAATTTTAGAGATGAAGAAACAGATTCAGAGAAATAATTTGGTCAGATTGCCTTGCATGTACATAACGAATCATCATTTGAACTTGAGTCATCAAATCCTTTTCCAATTTTAAAATGGACATATGGTGCTTTCTCAGTTTTTAAAGGTTGTGTTATATTCCATCTTATGGATTTTTTTGTACTTCGTTAAATACACCAAGTTCCCTTAGGAATGATTTTTTTTTTTTAACCAAAGTTTTATTTCTCCAGTGGGAATAGGGAATTAAAGTTCATGAGCATTACTCTTGTCAAGAAATGGTGAAGTCTTCAAAGTAGTTCTGAAGAAGTGAAATAGTAGCAGAAAGGAAAAAATCTCAACAGAGAGGAGTATGAATGGCCCTGAAAAGGAAAATAATTTTGAAAGGACAAATACACCCAATCTTGTCCTTAAACAAAGCTAAAGTCCTGTAACAAATGCAACAATGGAATGAATCCTATCTGGGGACTGTAGCTACACCTGTGATTCTTTATTAGTAGATCATTGAATTCACATTATCAGAATTCTATTTCTTACTGAATATTTCTACTGTATTCTAACATTTTCCTTGGAGAATTAGCTCAACCTTCTTTATAAGAGATGGTTTTGAAAGTTTGAATCAACCATAATGCCCTAAAAACTTTCCTTCTTAGACCATTTCTTTTTCTGTACAAAGGTAGCAGTTAATCAGATCACTTCTGTACATTATTTCGTAAATAGAGAATCTAACACTTGATTCTTAAATTGTGTTCTAAATTCATTTTTAATCATAAATAGTTTTGCTATTATGTTTTTCAAATGTATTGGTACTTTTAAAATATATTTTTCTATATTAAAACCTTCAAGTAATTGGAAATCACACATTAACTTATTTGGCCTACTTTTTGCTATACATGATGCATGCTTACAAAGAATAACTTTCCAGGCCTAGTCAGGGAATCAAATTAGAGAAACTTTATTTTAAACTGTCTCATTGTGTAGAAAAGTCTACAGTTGTTTAAATGGCCCCCAAGTTTTTTTTTTTGAAGAATGTATATAATTCTCTCTCCCCCTGTCCCTCCCTCCCTCACCCATCCCTCTTGCTCACTCTCCTTCCTTCATATATATGTATAACATACACATCCCTATTACATGGAGAAAACAGCATAGGAATTAATAGAAAAGCTGAATTTGAATGCCTACTTAACCACTTATTAATTTGATCTTGAGTAATTTAGGTTCTCTGAGTCTGAATTTTTTATTTCTTGTGGAAGAGGGTTGTAGGTATGGTACCTGACACTTTGGTAATACTCATTAAATATTTATTACTCTTAGTTGATTGTTAACCTCATATTATTGTACAGATGATAATACTACATTAGAAAAAACTTGACATGATTTCTGTAATGAATGTGGCTAATTGTGTCAGTGGCTTTTTATCAGTGATGGTATGTTAATATTAGCGAGGTGGGAAGGAAAAAGTTTTAATTTGACATCGATAGTCTCATTTTTTGTTGTTGTTTATAAAAGTCATTTATGTAGTTAATATAGTTACTTGTATACCTCCTAATGTTTCCTTAGTGTGCATAGATAGGAATTCAGAAAGGATGAATCAAAGGCATATATCTTATAGTAATTTTAGGTGCCTCTGACTATTGGATTGTTGGCTTTAAAACAGGGAAAAGATACTTGAGGCAAGAGATATAAAAACTGATCACTTTGCTCCTTATGGGTAGAAAGTGGAATAAAAAATAACCTAGTGTATAGGAATAGGTTTAGAAATGAACCTATTGTTCTTTCTTGACTAATTTCTATTTTAGAAGCTTATAAATAATGATACATATTGATATATAAAATTAAAACACCTAGAAATTGTCCTGTTTTGTTTTTATTTTATGATTTAAAAATGAATATGTTAAAACTACCAAATCTCAATTAGAAATATTTTTGTTATTTTTGGTTCTCCTCTATCTTTATATTGTTGTTGTTGATAGAATTTAGGTATATTCCCTGAATTTTCAGTTAAAATTTTCTAATTTGTAACTCCTACTTCAGTTACACCCTGCATCGGTATCTATTATGTCCTTGGGACTTATCAAGAATCTAGAGCTACAAAGGTGATAATACATAATTCTTGCCCTTGAGCAGCTGGTAACATAGTAGATCATAAGTGTGGTAGATAGTCTAGTAGAAGTTTCTACAAAGGAAGGACTGGCAGTCAGTCCCTATGTGGCTTTATAAAAGAACCCTTGTGTGTGGTTATGTTTGAATTGGCTTCATTAGGACAAGGATAAATTCACTAAGGGGTGATATTGGAAGAGAGGTGGGGTAAATATTTCTTTTGTGCTAGGCTTGGTCGTGTAAAAGAAGTGGCATGTTTCTGAGATGAATAAAACAATGGCTCCTCAATTTAGTCTTCATGTTAGAACTGTGAAAGAAATTTATTTAAAAAATACTGTTTTCTTAGGTGTTCCACATCCAGATGTAAAGTATATGAGATGTGGTGTAGGTAGAGAATGAGATAATAGCAGGAAACGAAACTATTAAAATAGGGAGATTCAGATAGTTTCTTGGTCATATATGCTATGTCGGTTTTATCCTGTCAATAGGAAGCCACTGAAGGTTTTTAAACAAGGGAGGCTCTTGTTCTCTTAGTCTTGTTTACACTTTGTAATGTCTTTATCTTTCTTCTTTCTGTTGACTGTTCTGTCAACTTTTCATATCCATTAGGGAAGTTGGAGCTTTAACATCAATGTACTTTTCAAAGAGTACTTTTCAAAAATTAGCATGCTATAATTTGTCAGTTTATTCTGTAAATATTTATTGATGCATGCTATGTGCTAGGGGCTACTTTAGACATGCAGAATACAAGAGTGAACAGACCACAGTCCCTGCCCTTAAATAGGAGGCGGGCACATTAAATCAACACCTGAAATTGAACTCAATTTCTTACAAACTTGCTTTTCCACTTGTGTTTCTGTCTTACAAAATTATTTACTCACATGCTCAAAACAGAAACTTTAGTGTCATCCTTGACTCTTCCCTCCATCTTCTCACTCCTCTACGATCACCAGGTCCTATTAATTAGGACACCTATATATCTCTCATATGACTTCACTTAATCTCCCTCTGTACTGCCTCCACTCTGCTCCCTGTTAATTATTTTAAGTCGACCTCTACTGCCTCCCAGTTGACTTCCTTGCCTGCCCTCTTCCCTTTTCCAGTCCATTCTCAACCCTGCAAGTTGAGGGATCTTTCTAAAATAAAAGTTTCCAGCCCTTAACTTTTTTAAATTAAATGTTTGTTTATTAAACAAATTTAACTTTATTTTTGATAAAAATTATACTTAAGATATACAATGTGATATTTTGATTATGTGTACATTGTGATTACCACAGTCAAAGTAATTAATTTGTCTATCACTTCCCATAGTTACCTTTTTTTTATATGTGATAAGAATGCCAGAGAATACTGCTCTCAGCAAATTTCGAGTATATAACACATTATTATCATTACCTGTAGTCACAATGGTGTCTGTTAGGTTTCCAGAACTTACTCATAACTGAAAGCTTGTATGCTGTGATCAGTATCTCCACTTTCCCCCATCCTGTTGTGGCTTTTTGATCACCACCATTCTACTCTCCATGAACCTGACATTTTTCTTCGACTTTTTTAGATTCCACTAAGTGAGAACATGTGCTATTTGTCATTTCATGTCTGATTTATTTCACTTAGCATAATGTCCTCCAGGTTCATGCTTTTTATTGCAAATGGCAAGATTTCCTTTTATAAAGCTGAATAATGTGTGTGTGTGTGTGTGTGTGTATCACATATTTTTATCCATTCTTCTATCAGTGGGTATTAAGATTGTTTCCATATCTTGGCTTAACCTTTAAATTTTTAAGGCTTTTATGATTTGGCTTCCATTTTCCTTTATAGCATAATTATCTCACCAAGTAACAAAAAGAATGAATCATTATATAACCAGTATAAAGAATGTGTACTTTCACTGATAGTGTTGTTTTCAAGTAACAAGGCCTATTTTAGTTTTTATTAAACATCATTTATCATATTAAATTGCTGTTTGTTTCTGTGAATAAGTTTTGACATTACCTTTGTAGCTTTAAATTTGTTTTAATTATGTGAGGTAGAACAGCAAGGACTTTATATCTATTATATTTCTAAGTATTGGAATAACTAAAATAATACACCTAGGAGAATGGGTTTCAAGAATTTTCGTTAAAAGGGATCAGTACACAATTAAAATTTGAGAAACGTCACTCTATAAAGTCAGTGAGGGCAAGGACTGTATCATATTTACTTTTACATTCTTAGGTCCTAATTCTGTGCCTGGTACGTAGTAGATACTCATTAAACATTTTTGAATTAGGGACTGCTTCTCATGTGTAAACACATGCACTTTGGAACTATGCTTGTTTCTTTAGGGCATGCTTTGAATATCAATCTCAGGATTTCCTAACAAGTCTATCAAAATCTCTTGATCTAAGAGTTTTTCTTGAGTGCTTTCTTTTTTTCTCATCTTTATGATCCTGATCATAATACTTTCAAAAATTAAAAATAATTCATTTTGAAAATGAACTAGTATAAAGCAACACTAAATTATAACCATCTCTCTGAATTATAGTACAGAAAGCTTTTATCTCAACAAAGATGGACCAATAGGTAAAACTTGTGTACATTAAAAAATTTAAGAAACTAATGTATTTTTATAACATGTTTATATATTTTTTTCTTTTTATTCTGAGATAATTTTAAACTTACACAAAATTGCAAAAATTGTACAGCATTCCCATATGCCTTTCACTCAATTTCTCCCAAGGTTAACAATGTGCAATTATCAAAAAGAAGGAATTAACATTAGTTAGATTGATGTTATTAACTACCTTTAGTCATAATTCAGATTTCACTAGTTCTATTAATGTCACTTTCCTGTTTCAAGATCTGTTCCATGCATCTTTAGTCTTCTCCAGTCTGTGACAGTTCTTTAGTCTTTCCTTGTCTTTCATGAACTTGAGAGCTTTGAAGAGTACTGATCAGTTACTTTGTAGAATGTTACAAAATTTAAGTTAGTGCAATATTTTCTCATGATTAGATTGAGGTTATGTATTTTGGCCAAGAACATCACAGAAGTGATGTGCTCTTCTCAGTGGATCATCAGGGAATACATGATGTTGATATGTCTTATTAGTGGTACTGTTATTACTGATTATTTGGATGAGATATTGTCTGTTGGGTTTCCTTACTATCATGGTACTATTTTTTTTTTTTTGTGGTAATTAAAACATTTTGGGAAGATACTTTCAGACTATGTAAATTTTGTTTCTTCTTAAAATTTTAGCCACAAAGCTTAGAACCCATTGGTGGGTCATATTTACTTTGGTGGTCTAATGTGCTTCTCTATTTCCCTTACTGCTGCTACATTAATTATTTGGAATTATTCTGTAAGGTAAAGCTATCCCTTTTCTCCTATTTGTTGATTCATTCAATTATTTAATTATGTCAATATGGACTGATGGACTTTTTTTATTATGAAGTTCAGAATTCAATACTATTGTCACTTCTGTTGCTTACATTTTTCTAACTTTGCTTATTGGGAATTTTTTCCAGTTGGCTCCTATGTCCTTTGACATGCCTTTTTTGAGAGCTGCTTTACTTTCTGATATTACAAGATATTCTAGTCTTGTGTTGTTTCTCTCTGCCTCAGTGTTTAATCAGCTATTTCTCCAGAGAACCCTGGTTTCTTTAAAAGAGGTTAATGTTTAGAAACTAAGATCTTAGTATTAGGTATGCTCCTTGGTGTTGGAACATCATCGCTCCTCAGCCTTCTCAGAGGACAGAACTGGGGAATATATGTATACTGATCCATGTGAACAGGTCACATTTATTTCTGTATCTCTCTGTAAAACATAGAAATACAGATCTCTGTTTTACAGCCAGAAATTAATATAGGTGCCTTCAGCTACTGTCCAGTACCACAGGATTCATTTTGGCCTCTACGTTTCCTTATTTGTAAGTTTTTTTTTTTTTTTTCTGACAGTGATAAATCTGGCTCTCATTATCTATAATATGCTTATTTGTTCAACACTAGTATATTCATAAAGTAACAGAAGTGCTTAATAAAATAAGTAGAGTATGGCATTTATGTACAGTTATTTTCTCTAGCTCTACAGTATCTAATCAAATGTTGTTTTCCAAAATTGTCTTTATACTATTAACTAGTAATACAGTCAGTTTCATTTGTTAAAGTTTGTATTTCATTTTATGACCCCTCCCCCAGTCCTGGTTGTTTTAAAAAATGCATAAAATAAAATTCATTTTTATGTTGCATATTTCTGTGTGTTTTGGCAAAGACATACTTGTAGTTCCATCACCAGAGTATGAGACAGAACACTTCCATCATCCCACATGCTTATGTTTTGGAAGAAAATGTTAAAAGTTGTTTGGTACTTAAAACTCATAGGAAAGTTTTTGTGTGCGTTTTGCTGATGTTCTATCTGGATAATCGAGCAACTGGGACACTAAAAGAGAATAGGAGCGATACTTCACTTCTTAATGATGCTGTCATTTGTTATTCATTGTAGTGCCAGAACATGGCTTTTTTTTTTTCTTTTTACATTTTAAAGAATTGAGATATTTCATATAATAAATTGAAACTTTTTAAGTAAAAATAATTCACAAGATATAATCAAATTAATGTATTACTTTAAATACATTAATTTGTATATTGTCACTCTCTCCTTCCTTCTTGTTCACCCGATAAGCAAAAAGAGAATAATTTAAAAGTGACAAAATCTATTTTTTTCAATATTACTTTTGCCTTTCTTAGATAGGTACAAAGCGTTTCAATGAGTCTTTTCCCTGAGGATAAGTTGCCTTCCCCACCATCTCCTTTTTTTTTTTTATTAGTTTTATTTAGTTATAATTAATACACAAAAGATTGAACACATATAATGTGCACACACTTGTGATACCATCACCACAGAGTACTAAAAACACATCATCATCTTCAAAAATTTATTGTGTTCATTTTGCAGTATGAACATTTAACATGCTATCTGCCCTCTTAACATTTTAAAGTGTACCATACAGCACTGTTAACTATAAGCACCATGTTGTACAGCAGACCTCTAGAGCTTATTCATCTTATGTAACTCACACTTTATACCTGCTGAGCAACAACTCCCCATTTCCCTCTCCCCGTAGCCCCTGGCAACCACTACTCTGTTCTCAGCTTGTATGATTTAAATACTTCATGTAAGTGGAATCATGTCCTTTTGTGACTGGCTTATTTCCCTTAGAAATAATGTCCTTTATGTTCATCCATGTTGTTGCAAATGGCACACACAATATTTTCTTTATCTGTTCATCTGTCAATGGACATTTGAGTTGTTTCCATATCTTAGCTATTATGAATGATGTTTCAATAAACATGAGGGGTAGATATCTCTGAGATTCTGATTTCATTTATTTTGGGTATATACCCAGAAGTGGGATTGTGGAATCATTTTTAATATTTTGGGAACCTCTATACTGTTTTCCATAGTGGCTATACCATTCTACATTCTCTCCTTCTTGAATACATGCCTGGTCTCTATGAGTGATTCACGAGGAGCCGTTCTCACTTTTTCACTTGAGAAGAAAAGGAAAGAGATTACATTTCTGCTAAGTTCTAGTACAGTTTGCTTAAAAGGCACAATTCAAACTTTTCTTACCTAACCACTCATGCTTGTTTGGTTTTCCAAGGATAGACAATTTCTTTTCTTGTAGGCATAAACCACCATGAACTTTCCACTTCTCAGACTTTTTTAGATAAAATGAATGCTCTAAACACAAAGAGTTTTCTTTACAGAAGCTAGAGTGTTACTTCCTCCCACCCACACCCCCCCACCCCAGAACAGAATATTAGCACCCCAACTGCATTTGCATTGTTGCCCAGCTCCATTTGCATGGTGCCTCCCACTGTTCCTCTGCCTGCTCCAGATAAGCTACTATCTTGATTTTAAGCACAGATTATTTTTTTTTTTCTGTTTTTGACCTTGATATTAGAACCATACAGCACACTGTGCATAAGTTTCTCTCACTCAGCTTTGTATTTGTGAGAGTCTTCTATTTATTGCATATTAAAGCTTAGAGGGAAATTTAAGGTTGAGTCGAGGCTCTTCATTTAGGCTTTGCTAGTGAGGGTGATGGTGGGACTACAGTTATTTTACTATTTTATTTTTTGGTGGTGTTCGGCTAGAGTAGAGCAGTTATTCATTTGTTTTGTCTTACTAGATTGCCTCTTTTTTTTTTGTTAGAGAGGGCAGGCTTTTCTTGGGGCCTTTTTTGGGGGGGTGGGGGGTTAATCCATTGGCATTCTTGGATTGTGGACTTCTCCAGCAAGCAGTCTGGCATATGTGAGGCAAAAAGAAAACTCAGGGAACTTACCATTATATCATTTTTCTGGTCCTGAGATCCATAGCCAGTCCTTCTTCTTGTTTCCACATTTCCAAACCTTCTTATGCTTATTTTTTTCATGTATGTATGTATGTATGTATGTATGTATTTATTTATTCATTCATTCATTCATTTATTTTTATATTATGGCCAACGTTTTTAGTTGTATTTAGTGGGAGAATTAGGGAAAAGCATGTTTATTTCATCCTTCTGTAAGTGGAAGTCTATTTTACCTTTGATCTGTTTTATTACCTATGAGATCATTAGGAAAAATGAAATATTTCATGCACGTACAGTTAACAATGAATATATTCACCAAAACAAGGACTTTTAACAGAAATTAACATTTGTTAAAATATAATCTCATATAATTCTGTTTATAGGAAATGCAAACTGAAGGATTTTAACCCTGTGTAAATTTAAATTTCTATTTTTGATTGCAGAATCTTTTAGCTGAAAAAGTAGAACAGCTGATGGAATGGAGTTCGAGGCGTTCAATCTTCCGAATGAATGGTGATAAATTCCGAAAATTTATAAAGGCACCACCTCGAAACTATTCTATGATTGTTATGTTTACAGCTCTTCAGCCTCAGCGGCAGTGTTCTGTGTGCAGGTGATTTATTTTTTAAAAAACTATTGTCTCATACTTATATATTTAAGATAAATGTATATAGTAGAATTAAATAGTTGTTCAGTATTGTAGTCAAATATAACTGTGCATTTAAAAGTAAGTTAAAAATTATTGTAGTTTTGAAAATGACTTTGATGGGCTAATATTCTTTTATTATGTAAAATATTTATTGACCGATTCAACATATAGTGATTAAAAAAAGATTTGTCTTTATGTCCTATATAAAGGTAAGTATATGATAGAATTTTGGTGTGGATATTGCCTTGTAGGTCATTTAATTATATCTTGTAGACAATGAAGTAGCCTCTTTAGACATATTCTCTTTTAACAGTTTAATAGAGGAAACATGCTTGATAGGAAAGTTCATTTACTTTTCAGTACCTCCAGTGATTAGAACTTGCTTCCTGTTAAATGGAGGTAACCAATTTGAGATAAATGAAATGTTTTTCAGTAGGAACATACTAAAGAAAATTTTGGACAAATACAAATATAATACATATTCAGAAAATGCTGTTGTTTATTATTTTTTTTAAATAATTGTAGGTTCATGTCCACTTGCAAGAAATAATAGACAAATCATATACCTTGTACATATTATCTTATGGTAACTTACATATTATCTTATGGTAAATTACACTGGTAACATCTTGCAAAACTAAAAACTTTTGTACAGTATCATAAGCAGTGTTGGTATTGATATACTCAAGATACAGAACAGTTTTGTCATGATAAGAATCTCCCCGTTGCCCTTTATAGCCACCCCACATACTCATTCCACTCCTCACCTCCAGAATTAGTTCTCCATTTCGGTAATTTTGTCATTTTAAGACTGTCAAATGGAATCATACAGTTTATGACCGTTTGGGTTTGGCTATTTTTAACTTAACATAATTTCCTTAAACTTCATCCAAGTCGTTGCATTTATCAACAGTTCATTCTTTTTATTACTGTGTAATAGTCCATGGTATGGATGTACCACAGGTTGTTTAACCATCCATGTGTTAAAGGACATCTGAATTGTTTCTAGTTTTTGGCTATTACAAATACAACCACTGTGAATATTCTTGTACAAGTTTTTGTGTTTATCTGGGGTAAATGCGAGAGTGTAATTCTTGGGTTATATGTTGGTTGCATGTTCAGCTTTAAAGGAAACTGCCAAAATGTTTTCCGTGGTGGCTGTATCATTTTGCATTCCCACCAGTAGTGTATAAGTGATCTTGTTTTTCCACATCCTCATAAGAATTTGGTGTTATCATTATTTTACTTTAGCCATTCTGGTGGATATAGAGTGCAATCTCGTGGTTTTTTCATTTCTCTCATAGCTAATAGTGTTGAACATCTTTTTAAATTTTTTTTTTTTATCTTGTTGAACATTGTTTCATGTGCTTATTTGTCATCTGTATACCGTCTTTGGTGAAAATATCTGTTTCTGTCTTTTGCCCATTTCTAATTGTATTTTTTTTTTTTTTACTGGCTTTGATAGTTTTTTTTTTTTTAAATACATTGTAGATACTAGTCCTTCGTCAGATATAGGGTTTTCAGAGATTTTCTTTTAATCCATGGCTTATGTTTTCATGCTCATAACAGGATCCTTTGCAGATTTTAATTTTGATGAGGTCAAATTTATTAGTTTCTCCTTTTATAGTTCTTAATTTTGTTATCAAATTGAAGAATTCCTTGCTTAGCCCTAAATCCCTAAGTTTTTTTTTTCTCAGATTCATAGAAAACTTTTTCCTATAAAACTTAGTTTTATATTTTACATTTTGATCTGATCTTTGGGAGAAAGCAGTCTTTCATCATTAAGTATGATATAGCTGTAGGATTTTTGTAGATGTTCTTTATCAAGTTGAAGAAATTCTTTTATTTTTCAGTTACAATTGACATTCAATGTTTTAGTTTCAGGTATACAGCACAGTGGTTAAACATTTCTATAATTATGAAGTGATCCCCCCATCTAGTACCCACCTGGCGCCATACATAGTTATTGACTTTATTCCCTATGCTGTATTTTACATTCCCGTGACTGTTTTGTAACTACCATTATGTACTTCTTAATCCCTTTCACCTTTTTTCACCCAGCCCCCCAATCCTCCTCCCATTTGGTAGCCATCGGTTCTCTGTGTCTGAGTCTGTTTCTGTTACGTTCATTTGTTTTGTTCTTTAGATTCCACATTCAGTATTTGTCTTTCTCCATTTGACTTATTTCACTTAGCATAAAACCTTCTCTGTCCATCTATGTTGTCACAAATTGCAAGAGTTTATTCTTTTTTATAGCTAGTAATATTCCATAATATATATATACCATGTCTTATCCAGTCATCTATTGATGAGCACTTAGGTTGCTTCCATATCTTAGCTATTGCAAATAATCCTTCAATGAACATAGGGATGCATATTTTTTCAAATTAGTGTTTTGGATTTCTTTGCATAAATTCCTGGGTCATAAGACAGTCTTCTATTTTTAATTTTCTGAGGATCAGTATACTTTTTTCCATAGTGGCTACACCAATTTGCAATCCCATCAACAGTGCATGAGAGTTTCATTTTCTCCACATCCTTGTCAACACTTGTCATTTGTTGATTTATTGATAGCCATTCTGATAGATGTAGTTGATATCTCATTGTGGTTTTAATTTGCATTTCTCTGATGATTAAGAGGAAGTTGTTTATTCCTAGTTCTCTGAGAAATAAAAACCCTGAATGGATGTTGAATTTTGTCAAAATTTTATTGGTATCATTTGATATGATTTTGCTTCTTTTGCCTATTGATATGGTAGATTACATTGACTGATTTTTTAAATGTTGGACCAGTCTTGCATTTTAGAATAAATCACACTTAATTGTGGTATATTATTCTTTTTATGCATCGCTGGATTCTATTTACTAACATTTTGTTGAAAATTGTGTATCTAAGTTCATGATAGATATTGATTTTTTACATTTTTTACATTTTTATGTCATTATACTGTTTTTTCTAGTTTGAGTATCAGTATAATATTGGCATTATAAATTCAGTTGGGAATATTTCCTCATCCTTTATTTTCTGGAAGAGATTATGTAAAATTACACAATTTTAGATTGTGTTACTACTTATTTAAATGTTTGATAGAATCTCCAGTAAAACCATTTGGGCCTGGGTATTTCTTTCTCAAGAGGCTTTAAATTATAAATTCCATGTCTCAATGGTTAAGGTTAGCTCAGGTTGTCTTATTTTATATTGGCTAACAACTTTTTTTTTCGAGAACAAATTCTTTGTGCACAATGGCTCCATATCCAAACTCTCCACATTGTATATTCATTTGTAGACTTTATGTAAATGTCTAAATCATTTTGAACTGTAGTGGAAACTGAAGATATTGGTAATGTGGGTCAATGAAAAAAGAGAAAAAAAAAAAAAACCAGTTGTTGTGCTCATACTAACTTGCAGAAAGGGAATTTCAGTGTTCTGAAATTTTAAAGAGGGACCTTTCTACAACCTACCCATGACAAAATGAGTAGAGAAGATAGTGAACAAAAGTATTTTGAAAAACAGCACTTAGATGATTCTGATATCAAATTTGAGGAATAGTAGTCAGGTGAGCATTAATACAGTTGCCGGAACTGGGCTAGCACATATGGATAGGGTACATGTACCTTAAATAAAGGGATGCTTTGAAGCCCTACATTGGCAAAAATAACATCTTAATTGCTATTTTGGCAAAAATAACATCTTAATTGCTATTTTGGTGTAAGAGTTCAGTTTCCACTAAAAATACAAAATGTCTTCTGGCGTGCTCTAAAGCCATATATATGTATTTTAGGGAAATCATTTACTTCTAAAAGTTGAAAATATTGGTTTCCTGTATTCACTATATGAAGAAATATGTTTATTTGATCATTATATTTTTGACAGCTATAGTCTAGAACTACTTTATCATCATGGTATTTATTTCACAGTTACATATAATTGTATATATTCTCATAACAACCATAACATACTGTTATATGATACATCTTTTAGGTAATATTTTATTTAAGGCATTATGTTTTTAAATGAATGCTTAAATGTTAACTGTTAATTTTTTCAATGACTCCTAGCTCAAAATAACCTTTTTCTTTTTTGTTATAGCCTATTTTGTAATTAACTTTTCAATTTTAGAATAGTTTTAGATTTATAAGAAGAAAAGATTGAAGTTATTAGAAAAAAGTTAAGGTAATTTATGGGTCAAGGTGGAGGTAGGTTGTTAGATAGAACAGGTGATGCTTTGGAGGCAAATAAAAAATGTAGAGCAGATAGATATATGGTTCTCATACCCAGATATTCTGACTTAATTGTTTGGGGATGGGTCCAAGGCAGTGATATTTACAAAAATATGATCTAGGTGATTCTAATGTGCAGCCAGTATAGAGAAAGGGAAGGCAAGAAGCAGGTTTATGGTTTATAGTTTTTATTTATTTTCATTAAGGGCAATGAGAATGGAAGGTTTAGCTAATTGGATAACCATATAGCATTGAAGATTCTTTTCAAACTGGAATACCCAACTTCTTAGTGGAGAATTTGTAGAATTAAATGATTTTCTTCCTTAATACTCAGTAATTTGGGAGAAAGAGCACCCTCCTTAGGGATTAACACTTGTGGTTTATGGTATAAAGTGGATTAGGCAAATAATTTGAGAGTGTTAAGAGTGTATTTGAAATGTGTAACTGTGGGTTCAAAGTTAAATAGGGTCAAGAGAAGCTAGGAAACAGCCACTAAATTAGGTGTGATATAATTAAACTGTATTTTCATAAGGGTGAAGAACAGGTTTTGTGTGAAAATAGGATGGGTTGAAAATTAAGAAGTTCTTATAAAGGGTTTATTTAATAAACAGTTTATTGAAGTATAATATCAATGATTGTTGATGTAGAGAGGCTTGAGGAGCTATAAGGCTATATAGCATCTAGGGTATAATCATATATATTGACATTACTCAGGATGATAATGGAATTGGCAAGGAATATTAAATGAGCTGTAGAGGGATGCCTAGGAATTATTAGATGAGAATAATGAATTTATATTACAGGATAATATCAATTTCAAAGGAGGATCTATTAAATAATTGTGGTTGAGTAGTGTTCTGAGATCTACTATCCTGGAGTCAAGAGAGTACTTACTGTGACCCATAAGATAGTGGGCAGAGCTGATCAAAGAGATCTCAAGGTGACAACTAAGATGAAAGCATAAAGAACAGCAAGAAAAAATTATTCAAATTATATTCATGCATTCTAAATTAAGCCTCAAAGGGAGTTGTAGATTCATTGAGAAAGGCATCCTATCATAAGCAACCATCTTTTTTTTTTTAACATGAATTAAATACTGGATCCTTCTGTGTCAGTGTAAGTTTAGACCACTTTTATAATACTACTATAATATTTATAATTCTGTAGAATCATTGAAAAGTTCATAGCTATATTAAAATCTTAATACTTTTCTTTGTGAGACTTTCTGCTTTTTACTTTTTCTTTATGAAAAAGTGACATTTATTTTTACTGTTAACTCACACTTAGATTCTCCAGTTGCTTTTAGGCTTGTGAATGAGCTGTTGGCTTCCGTGTAAGTCCTCTTAGCAAATCATTCTACTCTCCCTTCACACAGTTTATTCACAGATTTTAGAATTCAATTCTCACCTTCTTTTAGTGCTAACATCAAACTCCTGGGCCAAATAAAGTTGTTAATTAAGACTGCTCAATACAGTTCTCACCTCTCCTAAATGTTAACTCCAACTTCCTTTATCAAATTGTACTAAAGGGAATATTATCCATAATTGCTAAATCTTTTAGATGTAGTCTACTATAAACTTACTCATCTTTTCAAAAAGTCACTAAAAATTCTAAGAGTAAGATATCCTCTTCCATGGTAATTACTATGGATCAATAGATGTAAGGGAAAAAAAATATCCAGGTGAAGGAAAATCAAAAAGTACATGTAGAATCAAGCAGGATGTATGCATAACTAAAATTTTGGCAATAACATGGAGATTAATATATTATTAGACTTAAATGAAAAAAGTAATTACAAAGGTATTTTAAAGGGAAGGGTGAATAAATTATTATACTGACATATTAGATGTTAACTGGCTAATAACGTTCCTCTAAATAAAGATTGTTTTCTATGTATAAACTATTGGGAGTGTGTTATCCTGTGACACACTCTTCCACTGTTTTCAGTGACTTTCATTATCTATGTTAGATTGTAGCAGTCACTGAGCTCTTTTTATTTCCTATGTTATTTGTATGTAAAGTCCAGCTTCAGTCTCTCATCTTTTTTATTTCAAACTACAGAAAACTGACACAGTAGTAGTGTCATTCTCACTACTAAACAGGGTAGGTCTATAAAAATCCATTTTATAGATGAGAACATCAAAGCTGAGAGATTATAATTTATCCAAAGTCACACAGCTAATACCTGTCAGGGTTGGGATTTGTGACTCCGGAGCTAATAGAGTTTAATGCTTCCCTTAAGTGCACACATTCATCATTGCCTTTACCCTGTGAACTGTAATTTACATTTTGCTTTTGCATTTCCAATTAAGATTATTAATCTTTTAGGGCAAGGATCCATCAGTCAGCATTTCTTAAACTCATTAGATCATGAAAAGCTTTTATTCAGAGTAGCATCTCATAACAGGGACTGGTGTGTTAGAGAGAGCAGGCCAAAACCATGTGGGAAAGAGCTCATCAGCCTTTGTTTCATTAAAGTGAAGTCACATTTTTATGAGATTAGATTCTAAAGTGAGCAGCACATAAGGTGAGAATTGTGTATAGATAAAATTACCCTTGTACCTCACTTAATGCTCCTGCAAGTGCTTTGTAATGGGTGTTGGGACTATAGCCCTCATCATTTCCTCTATGCTGTAGATAATATTTCTCTATGGACTTAATTATTGTCACCCTAATATGCCTGGTTTCATGAACAAAATATTTCACTTCTTTGGCAGACCCTTCTAACATTCATACATTCTTTCCTTGTTTTGGTTAATACATGATAACTGTATTATATATATTATATAAAAGCAATATATAAGTTTATGTATTGCATTTGATTGTTATGCCTCTTTAGTTTCTTTTAATCCGTAATTTTCCCACACTCTTAAGAAAATTGTCTACATCTTGTAGAGTGTGCATTTTCTGAACTTGTCTGATTGTTTCCTCATGATTAAATTCAATTTTTTTTTTTTTTTGCAGGAGTACTATAACAATTATTTGTGTACTTCTTATTCCACCAGATCATGCTTGATTCACTCAGGCTTGATTGAATCCATGACCAGTTTAATATAAAGGATGTTCTATAGTTATTGCTGAGCTCCACCTAGTTTATTTATTTATTTTTTTAATTTAAAGGCACATGACATAACTTAAGTGTATTTAATGTCTTCCTAGGAGTCTCTTCCTCAGATTGAGGGAGCTCTTTCACTATTTTCAGTGACCTTCATTATCTGTGTTAAATTGTAGCAGTTGCTGAGCTCTTTTTATTTACTATGTTATTTGTATGTAAAGTTCAGATCTAGACCCTCATCTTTTTTATTTTAAAATATAGAAAATTGACACAGTAGTACAAGGATACAGTCCACCCTTTACCATGATTCATTAATTATTAACATTTTGCCACATCTGATCTTGATCTTTTCAGTATACCTCAAAAATGAATCATGTATCAGCTAATCTACATATAACTTACAGACATCATGAACTATCACTGCTAAATACTTTAGTGTACGTCTTTTAAGAAAAGGAAATTCTTACACAAATCAGAGTACCATTATCATTTTTAAGTGAATTGACATTCAATGATATAATCTTATTGTACTGTTCATGTTTAAATTTTATCTTTGTCTCTAAAATGTCTTTTATAGTTCGCCTCCCCCTCCTAATGTGGGATCTTGTCAAAGTTTATATATTGCATTTGATTGTTATGCCTCTTTAGTTTTTTTTAATCTGTAATATTCCCATACTCTTAACATGGGCTACCTTTAAAAAAAAAAATCCAGGCCAGTCACCATGTAGAGTGTCCATTCTCTGGATTTGTCTGATTGTTTCCTCATGATTAAATTCAGTTATTTATTTTTTTGCAGGAGTACTATAGCAGTTATTTGTGTACTTCTTATTGCATCAGATCAGGAGGCACATAATGTTAGGTTGTTTGAATACCAATGATGAGATTAATCACCTGATTAGGGTGATCACCACATCTTTCTATTGTTTAAGCATGTCTTTTTCTTTTGTAATAAGTAATTGGAGGTGAATGGTATAGGAGGGGTTTGCTTGAGATTATGTGACTATCCCGTTTCTCATTATCTTTTTCCCAGTGATTGTAGCATCCATTGATAATCTTTGCCTGAATTTGATATTACATTGTTGATTGTAAAGTGGTGGTTTTTGAAAATTCTGCCATTTCTTTTATGGTAATTGAGATACTCAAAAGGCAGAAGTGAGGTACAAAAACACTTCTTTTATTCACTAATCCATGACTATGATTATTCTTCATTTTTCAAGTTGTCCTAAATTTGACCAGTGGGAACCAACTCCTATGCCATGACATGCCTCCAATAGTCTTTGCATTCTGGCTCAACAAGATAATTCTAAGCCTACTTTATATTTTACCTGTAACAGTGACATCATAGTCTGAAAAGATGTAGACAGTAGCCCTAAGAGGTAGCCAACAGTAGCCCCAAGAGGAGGTTATAGGCTCAATATAATCAGTTCACTAAAAATGGATGAGGATAATCCCTTGACCAATGTGGCTTCCTGCTCCACAAAAATAAACAGGCCAAGTTTCAGTAAGAGTCCCAAGTCCAGTATGCACTGTAGTTTGTGTATGAAATTGTAATCGGTTCATGATGGTGGATGCCTTGCTATGTCTGTTGTGATAATGAAGTCAAGTAGCAGTGGTGGCGGTCTGGGCCATGGAGGCTTGAAGCCAGATGATGGATCTTTACTGTTGGCATCCACATCACTAATCTATTAGTGATCATTTGGAAGGTATGATTTGTTTCACAAAAGAATAGTGTCTTCAGAGAGGTGTGTCTTTAGCTTACCAGCCTGTTGTCTTCCAAATGGCAGTCCATATGGTTAGGCCATTGGCAAAAGTCAATAAAATTGTAATAAAATGTTTATCAGAGGGACTCTCAATCAGAACTGTGAGGACTGCCTTGAGCTCTGCACACTGAGCAGAATATTACATCTGCCTTGCTATTACATATAGGGTAAACTGCGAGTTAAGGGCCACATTGAGCTGTTGGCTTTACTTCTGATGGGCGATATGGGCGATAAGATTTTCTCCCAAAAGGTACTACCTTTTTTTTAATATAAGACTAATAGGCTGCCATGGCCAGGTCAGCTGCACTCCTGAATATACCATTTTCATTTAATAAGCACGGCTTATTAGATCCTTCTCACCTTATTAGTCACCGGGTCCAAGTTGCCTAACTCAAAATAGGGATATCAGGCATTTCCTTGTACTTGGTAGCCATGTCAGACATGTGGCATGTTTGGAAATCATAAATGAGTACTGATAAGTAGAACTCATGTTTCCCTCCCATAGCTTTCAAAAAGCAACATTATCAGTCACAAAGGCTTATAGTTTGAAAGGATCTTTACGTTTATATGTCCCCAAAGGTAGATAGTAAGCTACCGCTTGCTGGACATATCCAATGCAGCCTGTTGGATTGACCCCTACTCAGAGGACACTGATTTGTTAGTTAATCTATATAAATGACTAAGAAGAAGGCTCAATTAGGGGATATACTTACTTTAGTATCTAAAAGCCTATAAGTTGTTGAGCCTCCATTTTGGTGATGGAGGCTGAAGAGACCAGTTTTTCTTTGACATTGAGCATTCTGAGTGTGCTCACATAGTCCCCCCAAATTTTATCAGGTGCTGTTGAGAAATTGATGCCCACCTCATTTTCTTACTTTGCATGTGATTTGTCTTTTTGCTTAGAGGGCTAAAGTGTATTTTAATTATTTTCATTGAAGTCTAATAATTTTCTTACACTGTCTCAAAGTTGACTATTCTGGAAGTAGATGCCCCAGGTACACAGTGGGCCCTTTTGACATGTAGATATAGGCCTTCTTTCATTTCCAGATAATTTTATTGGTATATTGTTTAAAATATCAGTTCTGTTCCATTGTTTTGTTTTTCTATTTCAAGGACTCTGGATCTCCATGTGGTTAATCTTTCTTGTTCCTCTTTTATATCTAGCATGCTTTTTTCCTTTTTAATCTTTGTTTTTATTCTCTTATCTGTTTTTAATTTCTTAGTGTCTTTTGTTACACTTTCAGTCAACTCTATTCATTAAGCACCTTATAATACAGAGTTCATTTCTGCAGAATTCTGTATGTTGCTTTGTTTTGTTTTGTTTTGTTCTTTTCCCTTCTGTTGGTTTCCTTAGTCTGGTCAACTCTCACATACATCTTCCTGTTTTTTATTGACTTCTATTTTGACTTTTTGAATTTCTTATCTGAGGTTTTTCTTATGTCTACAAATGCTTCTTTAACAATACTAAATTCAAGTTGGAATATTGTAGTTTATTTTTCTTTTTCATGGTTTTTTAAGGAAATATTTCATCATTGAAGAATTTTGATTCTTCTGATTTTCTTCTTTGTACAGATACTACTGGTTATTTGCCATTCTTTACATTTATTTTTTTCTTTCCTGTACCAGAAATAGTAGTTTTTATTGTGGAAGTGATGGTTAGACTTTTAAGTAGCCTAGTAGTTTTTTTTTTTTTTTTTTAATTCAAGTACCCTTTTCTATATATAAAGTGGGCTACATTAAGCATAGCAGATTCCTCCCTCCTACCCTTCTTCCTTTCCTTTCCTTCCCTCCTTCCTCCCTCCCTGTATTCCTCCCTGCCTCCCTTTCTTGTCTTTTGATTCTGAGACAATTTTATCATTCCATAGGTCCTGTACTTTTCATGACTTGCTTCTCCCCTTTCATTACAGGCCTCCAAGGCCTGCCTGTCTGCCCCATCTAAGTTCTCTCCCACTCCCCACAAAGTGCTGCATTCTTACGACTGCAGTGTTTGTTTCCTGTGTACTTCCAAGCCCCTTCATTTATACTGGCCAGCAGTCACTGTTCTTATCCACCAAGTCTTAGATCTTTTATTCAATATTTCCCAATTCAGGTGAGATCCTTCTTTTTTGGAAGTGATTTTTTTCCTCCTTGTGTTCCAATTTTGCTAGGTTTTCTCTTCTTTTCCACAGTTTCCACCTTACTTCCTGTTCTTGCATGGGTTTCTCGGGTTGCAGATGCTAATTCTTTCACTTTTGAATACCTTTATCTTGCAAAGTATTCTTTTTATCCTTGTTATGCTATAGGCATAAATAGTTTTGTTTGTTCTTTTGGTGTAATTGCATAGTATTTAGAAACTATTAGTTGGTTGTTGTTATCCTATAGGAACCCAGTAATTTTTCAGATAGAGTTTTAATCTTAGTAGGAAAATTCGGAGTCTGACCGTGAGAAAGTTCTTTGAAACAAAAACTATCATATTAATATGATGATAATGATGTGTTGATGCTAGATCACATGCAATTCAGGGCTTTGCAATTTCTATGCACTTATTAAGATTTTACTGAATGAAATGAATGAGAATACATATTGGAGAAAAACAGATTGAAAGGTTTCTTATTACACAGTTATAAAAGTAAATAGGCTATAAAATAGCATTTTACTTCTTTAAAACTTTTATTTATAAAAGTTATAACTGAAATGGTATAATTACTTTTGAATGTGTTGTCTTGAGCTATTCTCAGACATTAAAATTAAAGATGAAAGTTTCTACATTTTATCTCAAAAGCTTGAAATATTACTCAGATACATATAAATTCATGTCACAAATTATAACAATGTTCATGTTATTTTTAAGCATTTGTCCTGATTTCTATGATTTTATGATATGCTAATCATTTAACATATTAAGTAAGGTTTAGTGTTTATCATGGTCCTAGACTCTGGTCTCTAGTCTCTAAATAATTTCTCTAGATGCATAGAAGGCTTGGTTCTATAAGAATGAATTTATATAGTTTAATACTTTGTCGAGTAAAACAGCTTCAGATTTATTCCTTCTTTGTGGTAGATTATTGTCTTTGTCAGTAAAGTCTACTGAAGAACACAGCTGGCTGCTTTTGTTTATCAGACAACAGTGACTGTGATGACTTTATATAAACTAGTTAGCATGGCTACCTGAGATCGCTCTCCTTTGAAAGTCCTGCTTACAGGTTGGAGGCTTCACTGGTATGTGGAAACTTGGATTTCAGGAATGTTCCCACAATTCTGTACCTGATAACAGAGTGGCTTACTCTGTCTAAATTCCAAACAGTGTGGTTTATGCTGAACATCTGCTTTTCTTTTAATAGTCTGGAATTTTAGTATGTGCTAGACAGGATGTCTATGGAACTGGCTCCCAGTACAAATCTTGGACACTACATCTTTAATGATTTTTCCTGGTAGATACCACTCCACAAGTGTTGTCACAGCTCATTGCTGAAGGAATTGAGTCTTGGTGACTCCACTGGGAGTTACTGGTAGAAGCATGCATCTAGTTTCCTTCTGACTCGTTCCAGGTGCCTTTTTCCTTTGCTGATTTTCTTTGTATCCTTTCACTATAATAAACCTTAACCTTTCACCATAATGAATATGACTGTGTGCTAATTCCTCTAATTTATTTAGTGAATCAACGAACTCGGGATTGGTACTGGGGACCCCCAAAATAAACCTATTAATAATTCTGAAGTGTTTTTTAACATTCTTGGCGAGAAGTTATATATTTAACATTCATTTTAGTTTAGTTTAAGTTTTTATTTTTTTCATGTCTGTAGAGCTTGTCGTTTTGTTTTTTCCCTTAGAAATCTTAACAAGGACTAGCAACAAAAAGAATATTTCATAAGTTTGTGGCTTTTTGCCATGGAATTTGATATTACTGTGATGATACAATATTATATTGATCCTGACATTTTTTGAACCAATATTTATTGAACAGTTACTACATATAGATATTCTGGATACTGGGGAGATAATGTGAACAAACTAACCTGGTGGCAACTCTTATCGATTTCAGAGTCTAGTCGAAGTGCTGGACAGTATTCATGTTACTTGGTTAACCTTATAATTATCTAACTCATAAACACTATGAAGGAAAAGCAAAGATCTATGAGAGGACCCTGGTCTTACTTGTTAGTGTTGGAGTCCAAAAAAGGCAATTTCGGAAAGTGATAATTGAGGTAATAGGACCTACAGGATGACTAGAAATTCACAAGGCATATATATTTGCTTCAGTGCCCTGGGTATGTCTTTGTGATGTGTGTGAGCCAAGTCTGTTGTGTGGCATGTGTGGTCTTCTATGAAAGTAGAGCTGAAGAAAGGAAAAAGCACATAAATTCAATTTTGAGACTAAGCTTAGTTTATTAAGGAAAGTACAAGAATGATTTTGGGCCTGGTGCAGTATAACAGGGGACATAGCTCAAATGAGATTTGAAAGTGCAGTCAATAGATTTTAAGCTGGATGCTACATACAGTGAGATTTGCATAACCCTTTGCCATTTACTAAATATTTTGATATACTTCATGCTTCTAACCTCAGTGAGAGAGGAATTACTATTAATATTGTCAGGATGTAAAGGGAAGAATAAACTAAATGTATGTGTAACTTAGTTCTAAGTTTATACATTATGAAGTACAATGCCAGTACGTAAGTCCAGATTTTTAGGATTCACATGCTGTGTATATTCTTTGTACATGGTCAAAAGGTAACAATAAGAGTAATATAACATTGTTTTGAAGTCATATTGAGAGTGTTATGGTTATTTTTATATTTGTTGCATTTTACACCAAATTATTATACTTTCGTGTTTTTTTTTCTTTCTGAACATCGATTAATATGTTTAACTTTTGCGGGGAAATGTGCTACAGAATCAGATGAAATTACTTCATTTAAGAAGGCTTTTCTTTTTTTTCAGTTTTCATTTAGTTTAGCTATTTTCATATTTCTGTGTACTTAAAATGTACTTGGAAAGCTGGTTCAAATATATATTCCTGGCACTGATACTTTCAAGGGGCTGACTAATATAACATGATATGTGTTTAGGGATTTATATTAAAAAAAATAATCCACTTTTGGTTTCCAATTTCACACATAATGAGCTTTCATGGAAGTTGCCACTCCATCCTTACAACAAGTAAAAGGTTAGACTGAAAAATCAACTCTTCTTGAATCCATAAGAAATCCAATTTGGAGAGGAAGGGGAATACAGGGAGTCATTGTTTATCAGAGCAGAAGACTCAGGAATAGAAACCAGTTCTGGGCCAGGAAAATCTGAACTGTACTTGATAAATTGCTGGAAGCTCAGTGCGGACAACTCTTAGAGTTAAAAACTGCAGGAGAGCTAGTCAGAAGAGCCCCTACAACATGGTGAAATTTACTTCTAGGAGCTTGACCACATTCCCGTAGTAAATATCAGAAAAATCCCTTGGTCTTACAGCATGTGGAAGGGACAGGAACCATTCTGAAATATACCAGAGCACTGTTCTTAATAAGGCTTGCCCTCTGGGGGAAACTGGTTAACCAGACCCTAACATGGTGGGGTATTATCAGAGCCTAATTGACTGGGGAAGGAAAATACTCAATTCTGTTGGACTCTAGTGTTCTATGTTGGAGAAAGGAAATACCCAAACCCAGCACACTCCAGCCATCCTGTCCCACCTAAAGGAGGAGAAAACAAACAAACAAAAAACAAAAAACTGAGAAACAGTTGTGAAGTTCACTGTCCAGAGACACAGGCTCACCAGAAGACTGAGACCTAACCATAAGACTATAGAACACTTCCCTTCTCGCAGTATGTCACCACTACATTACTAAAGGCCTATTTATGGCACTCTCCTTTTCCCTGGTATATCACATCTGACTATCAAGAAAAAATTACAAGATATATCAAAAGGGAAAAACACAATTTGAGGATAGAGCAAGCATCAGAGCCAGATGGGCTGAGATGTTGGAATTATCAGAACATGAATTTAAAATAAATAAGTATGATTTTACAGTGGTAGGGGCTCTAGTGGATAAAGTAGACAACATGCAAGAATAGATGGACAGTGTAAGCAGAGCAATGGAAATCCTAAGATAGAACCAAAAATAAATGCTAATGATAAAAAGCACTGCAATAGAAATGAAAAATGCCTTTGACGAAAATAATCAGTAGACTGGAAATGGCTGAAGAAAGAATCTCTGAGCTAGAAGATATATCCTTAAAAACTGAAAAGCAAAGAGAGCAAAAGACTGAAAAAAAAAAAAAAGGCAATATCCAAGGGCTGTGGGACAACTACAGAAGATTTAACATGTGTAATGGGACTACCAGGAGGAGAAGAAAGGAACAGGAAAAATATTTGAAACAATAATGACTGATGTATCTCCAAATTAATGTCAGGCACCAACCCATAGATTGAGAAAGCTCAGAGAACACCAAACAGGATAAATTACAAAACAAACAAAAATATCAAAACACTATACCTTAACTATAGAAATCAAAAACAAAGAAATCTCTGAAAGAAGAAGGCAAGGGAGGGAGGGAGAAACATATAGAGGAACAAGATAAGAATGAAATCCACTTCTCAAAAACCATGCAAGCAAAAAGAGAGTAGAGTGATATAATTAAAGTGTTAAGAGTAAAAGAAATTCTACACCCTGTGAAATTATTTCTTACAAGTGAAGGAGAAATAAACTTTCTCGGACAAACAAAAATTGAGGGCATTTGTTGCCAACAGACCTGCCTTGCAAGGAGTGTTAAAAGAGGTTCTTTAAAGCAAGGGTCCCCAACCCCCAGACCATGGACCAGTACCGGCGTGTGGCCTGTTAGGAACCGGGCTGCAAAACAGGAAGTGAGCTGCTGGTGATCAAACAAAGCTTCATCTGTTTTTGCAGTTGCTCCCCAGGTCTAGCATTACTGCCTCCGCTCCACTTTAGATCATTAGGCATTAGATTATCCTAGGAGCACTGGTCCCTGGTGCCAAAAAAGGTTGGAGACCACTGCTTTAGAGAAGGAAAATATATGTCAGAAACTTGGATCTACATAAAGAAAGGAAGGGCACTGGAGAAGGAATAAGTGAAAATCAAATAAAAACTTTTAAAATAAAATTGTATACAGATTGAGGAGAAAGAAATAAAACTCGTTGCAGATCACATGATCATCCATTTAAAAAATCCGAATCAACAAAAAAACTAGCACTAATGAGCAATTATAGCAAAGTTGCATGATACAAGGTTAATATACAAAAGTCAATTTCTTTCCTATATACCAACAACAAGCACATGGAATTTAAAGTTAAAATCATAATATCATTTACATTAGCACCCCCAAAAATGAAGTACTGAGGTGTAACTCTAACAAAATACATGGAAGATCTATATGACAAAACAATTAGAGCTGATGAATGAAATCAAAGAACTAAATAAATGGAGAGATATTCCATGTCCATGGATAGGAAGACTCAGTATTCTCAAGATGTCAGTTCTTCACAACTTGGTCTCTAGATTTAGTGCAATCCCAGTCAAAATCCTAGCAAATCATTTTGCAGATATTGACAAATTGATTCTAAAGTTTATATAGAGGGGCAAAAGATCCAGAATAGCTAATATAATATCGAAGGAGAAGAACAAAGTTGGAGAACTGGCACTCCCTGACATCAAGACTTACTATAAAACTACAATAATCAAAACTGTGTGGTATTGGTGGAAGAATGGATTAATGGAGAATAGAGAGCCCAGAAATAGACCTTGATAATTATAATGAACTGATCTTTGACAAAGGAACAAAGTCAACACAATGGAGCAAAGTTAGTATCTTCAACAAATGGTGCTGAAGCAATTAGACATCCACATGCAAAAAAAATAATCTGGACACAGAACTTATACCCGTCATAAAAATTAAAATGGATCATAAACCTAAATGTAAAATGCAAAACTATAAACTCCTGGAAGATAACATAGAAAACTTAGATGACCTTGGGCATGGTGATGCCTTTTTTTGATGAAATACCTAAGACAGTATGAAAGAAATGATAAGCTGGACTTCATTAAAATGAAAAACTCTCTACAAAAGACAATATCAAGAGAATTAGAAAACAAGCCACAGATTGTTAGAAAATATTTGCAAAAGACACATCTGATAAAGAACTATTATCTAAAATATACAGACTGTTTAAACTCAACAATAATAATATAAATAACCCAATTTAAAAAATGGGCCAAAGACCTTAACAGACACCTCACCAAAGAAGATACACAGATGGCAAATAAGCATATGAAAAGATTCTCCACATCATATGTCAGGAGGGAAATGTAAATTAAAATAATAATGAGATACCACTACAGGTACCTATTAGAATGCCAAATTCAAAACAATGATAATGCCAAATACTGACAAGTATGTGAAGCAACAGGAACTCTCTCGTACATTGCAAAACTAAACATTCTCTTGCCATATGATCCAGCAATTATTTATTTGCTACAAAAGAAGTTGAAAACTTATGTCCATGCAAAAATATGCACACAGATGCTTATAGTAGCTTTACTCATAATTGCAAAAAACTTAATAGCAACCAAGATGTCCTTTAGTAAGTGAATGAATAAAAAACTGTAGTGCCTAAACACAATGGAATGTTATTCAGTACTAAAAAGAAATGTGTTATCAAGTCATGAAAAGACATGCATGAACCTTAAATGCATATTACTAAGTGAAAGAAGCCAATTTGAGAAGGCTATATAGTACATACTGTATGATTACAACTATATGGCATTCTAGAAAAGGCAGAACTATGGTGAAAATAAAGATCAATAGTTCCAGGGGTTGGTGGTGAGAGATTAGGAATGTTTAGAGCAGTGAAAATATTCTGTAGACATTATAATGGTAGGTATATATTATTATACTCTTGTTGAAACCAGTAGAATGTGCAATACCAAAAGTTAAACCTAAGGTAAACTACGGGCTTTAGGTGAATGATGTGTCAATGTAGGTTCATCCTCGGTGGGGAAAAAAAAAATGTTCCCTTCTACTGAGTGATGTTGATAATAGGGGAGGCTATGCATGTATGAAGGAGGGAATATATCAGAAATCTCTGTTCCTCCCTCTCATTTTGTCGTAAACTTAAAACTGCTCAAACAAACATAAGTTTTGAAAAATTTTCCAGATGATTTTTTGATACAAGTGGTCTGGGGAAAACACTTTAAGAATTGAGTTTGTATTTGTTTCTTTATGTGTAGCCATAGGTATAGTTATAGCCTGTCTTTTACAATCTGAGTTTGAATTCTCCTGGCTCTAGTAATTGCTGGTCATGGGACAGAGACAAGTTGATTAACTTCTGTTCTTCAGATTCCTAAAAAAATGTATATGAAGATAAGAGATATTAAATTGTATATAACATGCATAGTTACAACTACAGGGGCAGAAATGGTATCTGTATTATAAGTCTTTGTGAAGATTGAATGAGATAGATGTAAATACATAAAGGAGTTCTTGGTACACAGTAAATCTCAATAAATGTTTTGATGATGGTGATGCTTTCAGTTATGTTTCACCTCATGAAACACAGTTTCTATAATCTCGTGCCTGTCTTTTTGATTCATTACAACAAAGTTCTCTAAATGTAGCATATTTTAGTCTTTTTACCACATGAAGCTAAAGCATAGAATTGTTGAGTAATCCCTATAGGATTTAAGGTCTGGGTTAATGCTTTCCTAATTTCAGCTTGTCAGGTTTTGTGATAAATGCATTAATCCATTTATTCAACAAATAGTTTTTGAATATCATGATAATTCTTGGGCATGTTATCATAAATAAAATTTATTTGTTGTTTTGTTTTTATTAATTAACATTATAATGTTTCCCTGATGGACTGACATCTTGAGGCAAGGGCCCATGTCTTTCTCACTTTTATCCCTTCCAAACACTGTACTGACTTATTCATTTAATTATTCATCTATTCTTTATTATTATTTCTACAAATATTTATCAGATATATATATATGTATACACGTATATACTACATATACTAAATACTATAATCCTCATATTTATAGTATATGTAGTAGATAAGAAAATTTGTCAAATAAACAATGGATGAATCAGTTTGCTTCTTTACTGCATTGTGTCAGTATTCTTAGCATATAACTTTTAAGCATTTACATGTTGGTGTTACCATTTTTTTTAAGAGAACACATTTTATTGACTTGAACCGAGTTGTAACTATGAATGTTACAGTTTAATATCTCTTATATTCATAGACATTTTTCTTTTAATATATGTGTTGGAATAACATTTTATGTTAGAGTTGTTTTCCAAGGAATGGTATGGTATCTACTTAGATCCGATGAAGGAAAACATAGATGTATAGGAAACACAGCGTAATGAGCACAATCTCTTTAATTTATCTTACCATGTGAATTGTGCAGAGTCAATTACAATAGGGTAGTGAACTATTAATTTCTCAGCTCTTGAGAGGCATTGGGTCTACTTAATATACTTTGATGTATTCAGTAGGGTCCTGGGTACGTGTAGCACAAGAAGAGGGAAATCACTCTGTTAAAATCTTTGTTCAGGGTGCTGTTTGCCAGTTTTTGTTTTTGTTTTTTTCCTCTTTAGAGCTATAAGTAATATGTGGTTCTGCTCACTCTAGATCTCTCTATGTAGTTATAGAAATAGATTAAGTTGGTGTTTTATGAAGATACACTTTAGAATACCTATGTGTAATATAAATTTATATATATATACACATAATTCATTGTAAACATGACTATTAAAGTCATACATAGGATTTTGACATAAATCTGTTATTTTATAGGTAGTTTGATTAATACTAAAAAGAAAAATTAAAATTTTTAAAAAATCTCTTCTATGGCGTTAAAGATAAAAATTACATTCATCATGGGAAATATATTAAAATATATACAACCACAGATATGTTAATCATTTTAGTTTTACATAACCTTTAAAAATTATTATAATATAAAAAGTTATAGCATTTGGATTAACTGATTTTTTTTTTTTTTTTTTTTTTTTTTTTTTGTCCCCATAATCAAAAATGGAGAAAATTTACTTGAGAACAAATTTAACAGAGTTGTGCCCAGCAGTTACTGCTTAAGCCTTCCTGGATGTTTTGGTACAGCTTGACTGCCCTCTTCAGGCTGCATGTGAATATATCAGAACAATTTATAATGTTGACTAAATTCATAAAGATAAGCCTCTAATATTCCTCTGTACTACCAAAACAGAAAATACATTTTTAGTTAATAGTATTGGAAATATTTAAGTGTTTGGAGCAATTGTAGTTTTCAACTTTCAATTTCAGATGGCAGTGAAGTCTGAAGTGTGCTTAATAAACACTAGAGATTACTTACTTTGCTCATTAACCCGAGTGACATAAACATATACAAGAATCCAGTGAATTTCTAATTTATTACTAATTAAGATTCTTCTATTCATTATTATTAAGAAGTTAGACTAAGGGGGAATAAGGATATGGAGTTAAGTTTAGAAAACAGGGTCTATATTATTGGGGAACATTCTTTCTAATGAGTCTTTTATACTGTGAATAGATGTCATCAACATTGAAATTCATATTTTTCAAGCTCATTGAATTATTTTTAATGACAAACAGTTCTGTTCAACTCATAATAACATATTTTAGATTCTTGTTAGTGAATTATATCCAACAGAAGCCCCCATTTACTTGTCAGTACTAAATTTTCTGTGAGTATTGTACTTGTGTTGTAAAAAAGTAATTTCCTTGGCTCCCCTCGAATTCTTTAAATCAACTAGATATATTCCTAAGTAGACCATTATATTAACATTCTGAGTGGTTTCCAAACATTTATTTTCTCCTCCTCCAATATATTATACACATTGTTGCCAGATACAGCTTTCTTAATTAGCATTTTGCATAATCCACTTCCTTCAAAACATTTATAATTGTTCACTGTTTACAGAATAAAGTCAAAGTCCTATTTATCTTTCTACCAGAAGAGAGCTTCTGGTCTTTTTTTCCTTATTTTCTAACATGAAACTTATATTCTATTATTTGAATTCAAAATAACATATTTTAGACTTAGTGGTCTTTGTTTATACAGCTTCTGTTACATTAATATTCTCTTTCTGTCCTTTCTTATTATCATTTTAGTCCTTCCATTCTTTGAATATTTTCATGTTCACACTTTGTCCAATTGCTCCAGTCCACTGTGATCTTATCCTTTTCCTCATGCCATGTGGCATCTATAATCTGCATTTTTTTTAAATATACATCTTAGTGTATATGTCTTAGTGTGTGTCTATTCCTTTCTCTAACAAGCTTCGTAAAGGTGGAGCCATGAGATATACTTCTTTATTATTGCAGCACATATTAAAATACTGAATAAATATCATTGATGGTTAAGATCTAAATCTTACATTTGCATATGCAGTTGACATTAAGAATATGATGTAAGATGATACTTTAGTTATACCTATTCAAGTCATGGCCTCTATTTTTTTGATAAATAATATTTATTTGTGATGATACATAGATTTAATTTTTTTTTTCTTCATAAGACCACCAATAGAGTAAAGCAATTTTGCCTTACAAGAGACATTATCCTGTGATGGAAACCTAAATGTGCTTTTAGTCAGACTCTCCAGAGTTCAGAATTTTTAATTTAGTGATATTTAGTATTAGGGTATACATGATATATTGACTGTTTAGGAAAGTGTGTTATTCATCATCACCATCATCAGACCTTTATTAAATGCTTATCTGTACTGGGTCCCAGCCATTGAAAAATCAAAGCATAAGCATAATGTGCATAAACAGTACAGATAAATGCATAACTTAATAGCACTGCACAGTAGCTGAGAATTTTCATTTCAGACAGTTGATTCAAGTATTGCAGGTAGAGATTTGAAATGACTTCTAAAGGAGAGGCAGTTTTTCAGCAAGCTTCTGAAAGGAAAGAAAACATTCTAAGCAAAGAATTTAATGCTTTATTGCTTAAAGAATGAACATGGCTGTCATAAAACAGGCCCTTTTACTATGGTATGTTAATAGAGACATAGATTGTAGAGATAAGTTGTGGGTAGGGTATGGAGGATCTTGTCTTCTATTCTGCCCGTTGTCTTTAAGAAACAGGCAGTGGGAAACTTTTTAGGATTTTGGAACAGAGGATAGAATCTACAATTGATAATGGGAAATTAAACTGAAAAATTGGATGATATGGAATACGGAGTTTGAAGGCAAAATTAATTTATTCTCTTTGACTCACTGGAATATATTCTCTTTGATATCAGGGACATTGCACTTACTATTCGCTCCTGCATTATCTGACACATTGTTGGCATTAATATATATTTGTAGAGAGAATTAATGAGTGCATGAATGTGTTCTTAGTAGTCTAGTAGGTCTGTCCTACATTATAACATGAAAGAAATTCAACATCCCTGTTTTATGTTATTCCATTAGCAAATGTACACAGATGTTGAATTCTAAAATTCAATTCTTGTGTGTCTTTCAAAATGAAGAATTTTAATTTCTTAGAATATCACCATAGAAATGTCATTTTTTGCTAATTTGCTATTTTCCTGTTTCATTTTAAAAGTGAAACTATTTATTCTGTGTAAAAATGGTTAGTTCAAACCTACTTCATCGTCAGTGCCAATTCACTGAGTGAAGTTATTATACATTTTTTCTTTGAAAATCAGTGATGAATACGTACCAGTAATATATTCTTCGTGACAAAAATCAGATTTCAGGGCTCCTATTGCTTTTAGCTGTATTTCTATGTTAGGATTGGTAGAGGAGCAGTGAGGCACTATTTTACATAGATTGAGAGAAGGTGTAAGCTGTGCATTCTGCATGTATTCACAAAAAACATGTTCTCCTTTATACCACAGCTTCATTTTGCCAGCATCTTAAGTTCTTTCCCTCTTCAGGCCTTTGTACTTGCTGTTTCTGCTTCTTGAAATGTTCATTCTCTAGATCTTCAGTGGTAGCTTTTCTCCATCTTGGGATTTGAGCTTTAGTATCACTTGATTTGAGAAAATTTATATAACCATAACATCAAGTAGGTCCTCTTTATTTTTTTAAATCTCATTTCATCTATTTTTTTCATCAGCGTATATTTTAGTTTTTAATTTTTTATGTATTTCTTTAGTTGTTCACTGTATGTCTCTTCACTAAAAACATCAACTCCTCAATAATAGGGACTTTGGAGATTAGCTTACTTCCTGCTACTAGGACCTCAGTAAATAATTTTTCAGTGAATTATGATGAACTAAATCTTATATAATCACCAAAGCTTTAAAGGTTTTGTAACCATTTTTATCAAACATTTTTTAAATGTGTATAATTTTCGGCCTACTGAACACAGTGCAGTCTTAGGCTGATCATGACAATGATCAATTTTTGTATTATGCTCTGATAAAATGATGCCCTTAAGATTTTACTTTATGCTAAATTACCTCAGGTTATAGCTCTGTTCATATTTAGCCTTCTTAAATATGTATTTTTATCACAGCAATATTATATGCTTTTTGTTAATAATAAAAAAAGGGCCTAACGTGAACAACTAAAGTCCCTAGCCCTTACACTCACCTGTTTGCAGACTTGGCCACAGTTAATTACTTTTATTCTTTTGTGTTTTCTTCTAGTGATTTTTTCATATCTCTAAATGTTCTAGTATTTCATATATACTCATTTATTTCATATAACAAAGATTTGCTATTTACATTTCTGCTATTATAAGTGAGGATTTAATTCATCTTACCTCTTATCATTTTTTATAATTTAGCAGTTCTTTTTTATTATTGCAATAGTAAATAGCATCTTTCTCCTTCTTGACCATTAACTGTAGGTGGTATCTCTTGATTCCCTAGGTTAGCAAGTATACTCTTCCGTCATCTCTTCTCCTTGCATCTACCAAATCCTGTTAACTATATTTCTGTCTTGTCGTAGTTGATAACGTTTACATTCTGTACTTTAACATACTTATATCTTTACTCTGTCTGTAGATCGATTTAGAAAGTTGACAGATGATAAACAGCAATTATATTATTAGTTCCACATAAATAGCGTCAACTGCAAAGTAGTAATTTGTGATTATGGTTTCTTTCCTACAGTGTCATCATTTGTGACCTCTGTCCTACTCAAAAGAAAATGTTCAAAATAACCTATCACCAATTTGTCAAAATTATGATACATTTTAATTTGCTTCTGATTTAGACCTTGCCTTTTATGTTCATTTCACGGTAGTTGTGAGACCAAGTATATCTTACTATCTTACTATAGACTTGATATCTTCCAACTCTTTCTGATTCTGATGATTGCTTAGAATCTATTCTGTTCATCTAGAGGTCCAATTAAATGCCTGTTCTAATTTGTATCTCATAACTCCATAGTTGCATCACAGCTTTTTTATGTCTTCTACCTTTCCTACCTTATTTCTAGTTGCCCTTTTCTTTTTCTTATAGAGCTTCTATCATAGTCTCAAGTTTTCTTTTTTTAAATTTTTTTAAATTCATATCACTTTTTTGTCAATTATATCCTAAGGTAAATTTCACATTCCTTACACTTCTTAGAACATGTTTATTTCAAACTTGATTGTTTTGCTTGATACAGAATTCTAGATTGAAAATAACAGGCCCTCAAAACTCTGAAGGAATTGTTCCATTATCTGCCGTTATCTAGTGTTGCTAATAACCAGTTCAATCCCATTCTCATTGTTTGCTCTTGTTATGTACCTTTTTTTCTCTGAAAACGTTTAGGATCTTCTTTTTATCTGTAATGTTCTAAAATATCCTAGGTGTTGGTCTTTTCTTATTCCTCTTATTCATAACCTGGGAAATTAATTTGAAGGCTTAGTCTCCTTGAATTGCTTATGTCTCCAGAAAGATTTCCACTACTTTGTACTTCTTCTCTCTCTAGGACGCCTTCTGTTTGAAAGTTGGATTTATTGGATTCTATCTCTAGGTCTTCTTCTCTCTCCTTTCCCCAATATAGTCCACCTGTGTCTTTTGTTCTATGACTTCTATATAACTCTACCAATATTGGTTTTTAACTTGAACAGTCATATTTCAAATTTATAAGTGCTCGTTTTTTCCCTTTCACATGACTGTGTGTGTGTGCGCACACACATTTGTAAATACTTTTCAGAGAAGCAGTTTGCCATGGGCCCTGAGCATCCCTGTATGTTCTTGCTGGGTATGCCAAGAAGGTTGTATGTGCAGGGACAAGCCTTAAGGAGAGAGATCATGTCTCCCACTGAACATAGCACAAACTTGTTATCACTTACTATAAAAGAGTAATTCCCACAAACTCAGTTTTCTTCTTTGGTAACACTGTCAACTATGTGTGCAGGAATCCACAAAGGACCTTTTATGTCACCTTGTGAGACCTGGAGGCATGGGAATTGTTGCAAATGAACATGAAGTAAAAGTCCTTTGTTTCTGAACCAGGAGTTTCATGTCTTTTGCCAGCATCCATGAAACTGTAACAGGATAGCTTGTTAGCAAGATAAAGTTTCAGACCTAGCATCTCTGCTGCTTCTAATCCAGTACTTTTCTTAGTTTTTCCTACATTGCATTGTCCTTTGAGATTATACTCCATCAGAACTTTTCCACTCACTTTATGTTTCCAGATATTCTTGAAATCTCTTATCTGCTGTTGACTCCATTTCAAGTCTTTTTGTCATTGTGGGATTATACCTTTTTTATTTCTCTACTTCCAGTTTTGGGAGAGGGGCTCCCTGAAACTCTATGAATAATCAATTACTACATGGAAGAAGCACTTTATTAATGTTTTGCAGTCACTTATTTTTTATTTCCATTACTATCCCTACATCCTTCCAGCAACACCATTTCTCTGTTTATACTCCATCCCTACACATAAATATAGAGCTTTATTATTTAGAAAATCAACAAAATGTCCAATAGAAATGAATTAAAAATAGGAGTAAATATGCTTTTAGAGGAGGACTATTCAGGCCATTTGATTTAGCTTCTCAGAAATTTTTATTTACTTTTAAGTTTGAATATAAATGCATTTTTAGATAAATGGAATATATAAAGGTACATTGTAACTATTTATAATTTAAAAATATATTGTCATGATTGTTGTTTCTCTGTTAAATTGAATTGCGAATATTCTTAAAAATTGCTCAAGCCCTTTGCTCAAAATTATAAGATTTAAGTTATATAATGTAGGAGATGACACAAAATGATTTTATTTCCTAGAATAAGAGTAGTAAAACTTTTAAAGAGCCTGCATGGGCTTTTGGCCCATATAGGTTCACCTAACAACTATTCAGCCCTGCCTTCGTATAGCTCAATGGCAGCCATAAGCAGTATGTAAATGAACCAGTGTAACTCTGTATCAGTAAACCTTTACTTATGAACAATAAAATTTAAATTTTATGTAATTTTCACATTTCACAAAATATTTTTATTTTTTACAACCATTTAAAAATATAAAATCTATTCCTAGCTTGCATTCGGTACAAACCCTAGCCAATCCTTGCCCTAGAATTACCCATTTTATTAACAGCTTTGTTAATGCTTAAATACCGACATGTTTCAACTCTGCTCCATTATTCTTATTAGGCAAGCTAATGAAGAATATCAAATACTGGCTAACTCCTGGCGCTATTCATCTGCTTTTTGTAACAAACTCTTCTTCAGTATGGTGGACTACGATGAGGGCACAGATGTTTTTCAACAGGTAAAAATTATATTTTATTTTACTAATATATTTAATAGAGTTGGTTGTGGTTGATACATTTTTGTTTGCTAGCTAAGGATACCATTTATTGAATAAGTTGAGATATACAATAGTAGTTATTAATAAATTCTATGATGTGATTAAAACAGTTACAAATAATGTTATTTTTATCATTGAACAGTGTTTGCCATTAGTGAGTACAGTAAACAAGTTTCAACTTTTGCACCGCAGAGGAAGTGTGTTTTTTTCAGTACACAGTGGCAGTTTACGTGCATTAACTTTATTTGGATATTGTATATGGCTTAAGATGGTATTGTCCATAAATTTTTGAAATTTTATATAAAATTTAGTGTGTTACTTGACCTCTTCCCATGTGGCAAATATAATTTTATATATAAAGTATTAAAGATTTATTTAAAAGCATTTGTTCTCTGCTACAGACTGAATTGTGTTTCTTCCAAATTCGTATGTTGAAATTCTAACCCCCAGTAACCATATTTTTTGGAGATAGAGACTTTAAGGAGGTAATTAAAATTAAATGAGATCATAAGGATGGGACTTTAATCTAATCGGACCTTATTTAACCCTAATTACTTCCTTTAAGTGGTGTCTAAGGTGGACACCACTTCCTGATCTAGTATCTAGGAAGAGACCAGTGTTATATATGCACAGAGAAAAGGCCATGTGAGGACACAGTGAGGTGACCATCTTCAAATCAGGAAGAGAGGTCTCACCAGAAACAAACGCTTCTGGCCTTGATCTTAGATTTTCAGCCTCCAGAACTGTAAGAAAATAAGTTTGTTTTTCAGCTACCCAGTTTGTGGTATTCTCTTACAGCAACCTGAGTAGACTAATACATTGTCATTTATACAGTCGTCTCTTAGTGCTTCATGTGTATTCTTTTATTCAGCTTCACAATGATCCAGTGAGGGAGATATTGTTATCTCTATTTCACAGGTCAGGAAACCAAAATATGAGGACACTAAGTCACTTGTCCAAGTTTATAAAGTTTGGAGCTAAAATTTGAGCTCAGCAGTCTGCCTTCTAGAGAGGTAGCCCTTAATCATACTTTTACTCTACAGTTATTAATTCTTTTATATTTATCACTATTCAATTAATGCTTTTAAAATGTAAAACTTATTGTAGTTCCAGGCATTGATTAGTTTGCGTATCTTGGTCACATGTGACATTCTTTGGCATAATGCTTTACCAGGCCATTTAACTCTGTAAAGAATCTAGTTCACTAATTGCAAATGAGCGATTAGTATTTTTGCTTATTTACTTCCAGATCGATTATTCATCTTTGCTGTTTTCTGGTTGAATAAGATAAGTTCTTTTTCCTTCAGTATCGTTTACCCTTGGTCTTTCCTATTAGTATTCTTCATTTATTTCTTTTTCCATAAATTTATTTTGCCTTTTAGGGATGTTTCTGTTTGTTCATCTATTCAGAAATATTATTGAGTGGCTATTCTTGTAGGAGCAATAAATTGGCAAGAAAAACATGTATGTTTTTTCCCCATAATGAGCTTACAGACTAGAGTGCTAATAGTAGTAATAATATAAAGAAAAACACATATAAATATGTAATTTCAAATAACCTTATAAAGGAAAATTATAGTACTATGTGAAGTAAATGTTTTTTAATTTATGTCTGTATAGAATCTCAGAATTGGCCTTAGAGAAAATTAGATGGAAGTGCTTGCTATTCGTTGTATATGTGAATCCTTTCTACCATATTAGGAAGTAGTCATGCTAGTCCAGTCTGACTGCTACAGCAGAGGCTTCAAGCCCAAGTGTCTATCCTGGCCAGGCCTGTAAACTGAGAAAGCAGATTGGATTAGTTTTGTTTCATTGTGATATCTTTGTTTATGTACATACTTAGTATATTAAACACATTAGTTTTTCACTTGCACAAGTAAATTAGCTCTCTCCTATATTTATTACAATAAAGTCTTTCTTGGTCTTTATTTAAAAAATAAATCTTTAATGGAAACACTCATATTTAACTTTTCTTCTAACTACTATAAGAAATGAAGTCAGCAAAATGTCATGCAGCTAATCGTTGGTCTCATGTTGAAGAAACAATATGGTGTAGGTGAGGACTGCAGCAGATGAGAGAGGACAAACTTGACCTCAGTGAGAGACACAGCTCGGCTCCAGCTCTGTTGAAGAAATTCAGGCCACATGTAGCTAAATCTGTTTTTGAAGAAGAGATCCAAATATGAATTTCTACATGAAATTTATCTTTAAAATGTTGGCAGCTAAATCAGATTAAACAAAACAAAACTATGAGACAAAGTAATCATATCTTTGTGCTAAGTACTGACTATAGGCTGCTAGCATATAACCATATAGTTATATTGTTACGTATAATTGTTGAAATCTTTTATATGCTTTAAATATTTTTTTTTCTGTTTGGCATTGATATGAGAGTTGAAGTCAGAATTGTTTTTAGTTGAAAATTTTCCTCAGGATAATTTTGATTCAGCAGAATTATGAATATAGAACTGCTTTGTCTTTTCCAAAACCTAGCCCCTGGCTTAGCAATAAGAGTTTTTTTTTTTTTAAAGTACAGAAATGCATAAACATTATAGTAGTTAATGATTTTTATGGGGAATTGCAATCTACAGAAATGGAAAAAAATGTATTTTATTTTACTTGAGAACCACTAAAAGATTTTTAATGCTTGTGTTTTCTTTCTCATTACTCGTTAAATCACACTTTGTTGAAACACTCTCTAAACTGATGTTTGAAAGCACTGTCAGTAATAGTGTGGTGTCCAAATATAATATTAATAGCAAGTGCAGAAATTTGGCAACTCCTGGCTTGTTGGGGACTTACTGGAAAAGTAACTTCAATTATATGTGATTCCTGTGTGATGGCTGAGGCTGTGTCTGACAATAGGCCAAGGAGTTGTCCATAACATACAAGCCCACTGCTGGTACTGCAATAGCTTTACCTTGATGTCAGCTGTGATCTAATGTATGTGTTATTTGATTTGATTTTGCTTTTTATGGGGAATGCTGAACTGTATATTACAAATTAGGGCCAAAAATCTCTTGGCTTTTCATTTGAGGTATTTTTCCTGGGCAGCAAGAATTTACACATAAAAATATACACACATATATACATAATTATATATATATAATTGCATTTACTCCTCAATGCAAATTAATCTATTTGTTTTGGGGTACTATATTGTTAATATTTATACTAGGCTAGTGTTTTATTCAGTACACTTTTAAAATGGAAATTGCCTTTAGAAAATAATGAGACATAACCATTTTAAGACAGTCGAATTAATATAGAAGTTGAACAGAGAAGACTAACATTTTGTATTTTTCCTACAGTCTGGTAAATTCAAGTTGTTCAGAGCAAAAATGTTGGCTTCTGTTACAGTCATTGTCATTTTTAAGTCTTTAAAATTTAGTAGAGCAATCTATAATTTGTTTGGAATTAGTTCCATAGTATATTTTTCATCAAATGCTAGTACTTTAATAATTGCTTAAGAAGTAAAATAGTCCATGTATTATCAAACTATAATTTCTATTTTGCACTTTGATTTATTTCATTCTTTAATTACAAAATTCTAGAAAGAAAAAGAATGAAATGGATTAGAAAATTTAGAGGATACAGCTGAAAATACAAATGATGTGTGTTAAATGTGAAGGTTTAGCAAACAGCCAAATTTATAAGGTTTTTTTTTTTCAATAGTGTATTAAGGTGAATAAAAATAATAATTAAGTTCTGAAAAGCCACTTGGATTTTTATGATAAATGTTATCTTTCTAAAATTCATGCAGAAAGAAACATGAAATGTTAGATTAATAATATATAAATGTTGCTGGGGTATTATATTTCGTATTTTCTCTTTCATGTTTACAGCTCAATATGAACTCTGCTCCTACATTCATGCATTTTCCTGCAAAAGGGAGACCCAAGAGAGCTGATACTTTTGACCTTCAAAGGATCGGATTTGCAGCTGAACAACTAGCAAAGTGGATTGCTGACAGAACGGATGTTCATGTATGTTTCTATTCTCCCCACCCTCTTTTTAATAATAGGCTAATTAGCTTGGTTTGTTAGAGCATTGTAATAAGGCTGCAGGATTTTTTTTTTAAATTTCTCTAAGGAGCATCTCTCTTTGCTTAGAGGTAGTATAGCTATAAGGTGTAAGCTAAACTTTGAGTTAGGTGAATTTAAATGGTTTTTAGAATAATGGTTCATTGATATTTTAAGAGCCAATAAATAGTATGTGAGGTAGGCAGAAAGGAATTTCAGAGGCTAAAAAATATACTATTACCCAAATAATATTAATAATGAAAGAAATTCTATTTAAAAAGCAAGATATGTAATTTTTATCTTTTGGGCAAATAAAAACAGAATAATACCTGCTTTTCATGAGCCATCTAACAAAAAACATACACTGTTCTTGGGCTATAAATTGGTATAACTATTCTAACTATGCATCATGTATCATGTCTTTGTTATATAATTTAGTTCCGCTTCTAGGTATTTAACTTAAAGATACAATCAAAGATGATTTAAATTCTTAGCCATAGAAATTTTTTTTTAAAGAGGGTATCACTTTATGCCTTATTTTTTAAATCAATCAGGGTAGCAGTGGCTAATAACATTATATAAATTTCAGGTGTACAATTCTATAATACATCAATCTGTATATTGCATTGTATGCTCACCACCCAAAGTCTAGTTGTCTTCTCTCCCATTACCACTTATTCCTGCTCCTACTCCCTTTCCCTCTTGTCCGTTTGTCACTGTTTTATATCCCTCATATGAGTGAAATCATATGATTCTTGTCCTTTTCCGTTTGACTTATATCACTTAGCATACTTTCAAAATCCTTCCATATTGTAGCAAATGGCAATATTTCATTTTTATGGCTGAGTAGTATTCCATTGTAGATATGTACCATATCTTCTTTATCCAGTCATCAGTTGAAGGACACTTAGGTTGTTTCCTTCTCTTGGCTATTGTGAATAATGCTTCAATGAACATAGGGGTACTTATATCTTTACGAATATTTTCAAATTTTTATGATAGATACCCAGAAGAGGAATTGCTGAGTCATATAGCTGCTCCGTTTTTTGAGGACCCTCCATACTTTTTCCATGGAGGCTGCACCATTTCACATTCCCACCAACAGTGTACAAGAGTTCTCTTTTCCCTTCATCCTCTCCAACATGTTATTTCCTTTCTCATTGATGATAGCCATTCTAACAGGTGTGAGATGGTATCTCATTGTGGTTTTAATTTGCATTTCCCTTATAGCTAGTGAAGTTCAGCATCTTTTCATATATCTGTTGGCCATTTGTATGTCTCCTCGGGAGAAGTGTCTGTTCAAGTACTCTGCCCATTTTTTAATTGGAATGTTTGTTTTTTTGTTGTTCTTTACATATTTTGGTTATTAGCCCATTATTGGTGGTATCATTTGCATATATATTCTCCCATTCAGTTAGCTGTCTTTTTGCTTCATTGATGGTTTCTGTTGCTATGCAGAAGTTTTTTTAGTTTGACACAGTCTCATTCATTAATTTTTCTTTTTATTTCCTTTAATTTTGGGCTCAAGTTCACAAAAACCCCTCTGAGACCCAGGTCCATAAATCTTCTATGTACTGTTTCAGGTCTTAAGTTTTTGATCCATTTTGAGTTAATTTTAATATATAGTGTCAGCAGCCTAGTTTCATTCTTTTGCATGTGGCTTTCCAATATTCCCAGCACCATTTATTGAAGAGGTTTTCTCTTATCCATTGTGTGTTTTTGGCTTCTTCATTGAGAATTAGTTGCTAATATATGTGTGGGTTTATTTCTGGACTCAGTTCTGTTCCACTGGTCTGTGTATCTGTTTTTCTGCCAATACCAAATTGTTTTAATTATTGTAGCTTTGTAGTAAAATTTGAGGTCAGAATGTGATACTTCTGGCTCATCTCGTATCTACCTATCCACCCTACCCAGCACTCAATTAGCCATTTCTCCTGGATCCTTGGGGTTTTTTTAGTAGCAAATTTTATTAGAACTAAGATCCGAACATACTGTGAAATCATGCGTTTATACCAATTTTACTTTTAAAAAGACTACTTTAAAAACTGCTTGTCTTTATGCTTTAATGAGCACCATAAAGAAAATGAAAAGACACCCCTCAGAATGGGAGAAAATATTTGCAAATCATTTCTCTTTTAAGAGACTTAAAATAGGATCCTTACAATTCAATAATAAAAAGACCACTTAAAAAATGAATAAATTATCTGAATAAACATTCCTGCAAGGAAGGTATGTAAATGTCCAGTAAGTACATGAAAAGATGCTCATTAGTCATCAGAGCAATGCAAATCAAACCCACAATGAGATACCACTTTACACCTACCTGGAGTGCTAAAATCAGTGAGATAAGAAATGTTGGCAAGTAATTGGAATCCTTACACACCACTGTTGGGAGTGCAAAATGGTGTAGCCCTTTGGAAAACAATTTGGCAGTCTTCAAACCATTAGAGTTCCCGTATGACCCAGCAAATCTACATATATACCTGACAGAACTGAAAATATGTTCACACAAAAAGTTATACAGTAATGTTTATAGCAAAATTACTCATAATAGCCATAATGTGGAAACAACCCAAATGACTGTCAGCTGATTAATGGCTAAATAAAATGTAGTATATCCATACAGTGGAGTATTCAACCATAAAAAGAAATGAAGTACTGACACATGCTACAACAAGGATGAATCTTGAAAACATTATGCTATGAGAAACAAGCTAGTTAAAAAAGACCACATATTATATTAAAGTCCAGAATAGGGAAATCTATACAGACAGAAAGTAAATTAGTGGTTGCTTAGGGCTGGAGGGTAAAAGAAATAAAGAAATGAATAAAGGGTATGGGACTTCCTTTTGAAGTGATTTAGATTTTCTGATATTGACTGTGGTGATGGTTGAACATATTGGTGAATTGTATGGTTTGTGGTATATATCTCAATAAAGCAGTTTTTGAAATGTCTTTTTAAAAAGTTCTGATTTGAAATTATACAAATAATATACCCCCATCTTACCTTTGCTCTTTACCAAATGCTCTCATGTTCCATAGGTTAACCAGAACAGCTCTGGGTTTAATATAATTATATTTTGTGTATATTTAACCGAATTAACCTAAAATGATGAGTGAGTCCTTTTACATAGCCATGATATTTTAAGGCAAATATTTTTGACTTATAAAGAATAAAAGGAATATTAGTGCCAGCTATGAAAAGCAAGGTGTTTCCAAATTATTTGTGTTGAAAATTGGAAGGACTTAGAATATAGCGAAGAGGAAAAATTATTTTTCTTTCACTTTTAAAATTTTCATTGCATTTTTGCAGATTCGAGTCTTCAGGCCACCCAACTACTCTGGCACCATTGCTTTGGCCCTGTTAGTGTCACTTGTTGGTGGTTTGCTCTATTTAAGAAGGAACAACTTGGAGTTCATATATAACAAAACTGGTTGGGCCATGGTATCTCTGGTATGTTACCACATTGTACTTTTTCTATTTTTTTGTATATCAGCATAAGTTGAGTAATATTAACAAAATGAGCCAGATTATTACTATAATGGAAACACATTGCTCTCTTTCAGTGTATTGTCTTTGCTATGACTTCTGGCCAGATGTGGAACCATATCCGTGGACCTCCATATGCTCATAAGAACCCACACAATGGACAAGTGGTAGGTGCATGTCCTAAGTATCAATATTCTGAACTTTAATCCTGTTCATATGAATCAAAAATTATGTTTAATATTTAGTAAGAAAGGATTCTTTATATAAATCTATGTCCTCTCTCATTTACTACCTCTGCCATGTACATACACACAAGCATACATATACAATATATTGATTTTTTTTAGGGTAAGGACTGCTTTAGTTTTGATTAAAAATTCAGTGTACCTACAATATCAAATTTACATGCATAAACTATTTTTTGAACTTTATATACTGCTATGGCAATAATATGTAATGCCAGAAGACAAAATAGTAGTTTATAGCCAGTGTCCCATCCAATGGTTAATTTACCTAGGAAAGGATTAATTAAAACATTATTTAGAACTCTGGCAGTCATTGTATTAGAATACTAGGAAATGTTTGCCACAAAATTAAAAGTGAAATTGATATGTAGTTAAATCACTAGCAGAGTTCATGTTAGTAACTGCTAACTGAATTCGTGTAACTTAGTTTCTTGTCTTTTCTTTCCTTTTGGTGGGTGATTTATATTGTAATAGATCAACTTTGCAAAATACTGTCTTTGAGGCTTTTGTATTAGGATGGTAAAAATTAACTGTTTGAAAATGTGCTCTTTTTTCTCAAGCTTTTGTTTTTAGGAAAATATACAGATTTTGAGAGAATAATGTAATGCTGTCCCTCATGTACCCATCCCCAAACTTAATCACTTACCAACTCATGACCAATTTTGTTTCATATATTCTTCCACTCAGTCCTCTTTACCTGTTGTTGGATTCTTTGAAATAACTCCAGTATCATTTCACACAATGATTTCAGTAGGTGTCCCTAAAGATAAGGTCATCTTTAAAAAGCATAACCATAATGCCACTATCATACATAGAATAATAACTTTTTAATTTCTGAAACTGGTTCTGAACAGAAAAAATCATCACATGGCAAAATGATATAAGTTCTCTATAAATATAAATATATATAATATAAACTTATGAGTTTTCATTGCTTACAATGCTTCAAATAATTTTAACAATAAAGAAAGCTAACAAATTATTTCTTTTTCCTACATTGTTTGTTTCTTTCTCTGAACTTCTTTGTGGAACTATAGGGATATAATTCAGTTTATTCTTTCCATGTTCCCCAAATGCCCAGGTTTTAGGGACTAGTTGCAAATTATTAGAATACAGTCATTGCTACTACATAATAATCAATTTAGTCTCATAGTTTTGTGAACGTTTTCAGATTTCTTCTATAGATGGCAAGAGTATGGAGACAAAGTTGGACTTTGGATAATCAGCTGCCATAGTAATTTCAGCATGGTTTTTGCCATGTGTATATAATTTTGAAATCTGGCATTAGAGGGGAATAATTGAGTGCCTTTAATATTCAAAATTAAATTATAAAAAATAATAATTAGAAATAATTATCCAGGTATAAATTATTCCCTTACCTTCATGTCTTCACACAGTTGCATTACTATTTTGCTTGAGATTGCATGGCCCTTTGGAAAAGATACTCTGATAGCCCAGACAACATATGAAAAAAATACAATTTCTTAATTTTTAAAAAGGAAAAACTTTTAGCGTTTCAACATCTTAACCAAAAGTTATAGAAATGATGAAATTTAAGCTCATATAACCAAGATATTTAAAAGATTTTTGTCCCAAACTCTTCGCCCTCTTATATAAATAGAAATTTTTCTTATATTTGAATAAAGTATTAGGACTGGAAAAAATCATAAAGGTCTTGGAAATACAGAAACTTCTTGCTACAAAGATGATTGCATGAGTATACTCTTGGCCAGAGAGATGTGGATACAATTATAGGTTTATGTGAGATATTAGTTGCTAAGCAGTATAGACAAGGCCTTAAACCTTTCTGTATAGCACTGTGGAAAGGGACAGGAGCACATGGCCCATTTAGTTTATAGCTCTTGTTTTACCTTTTACTGTATTTTAACAACTTTTTTATATGAATAATGTCAACAGACACTGAACTAGGATTTATTTATTTTAATGAATTGATTTCCGTAATAATGATTTTATGTTACTGGAACAAAATAGATTAACTTTGCTTTATAAAATGAAATGGTTACTGGTTCAGAATTTTTGGTTTAAACAATGATTATCTAATAGGATGAGAATAGTAAATATTTTTTTCTTCATAATAGATGTGTTTAAATTTCAAGAGATAACTTGAAAAGTAGCACTATTCTTTTTTTGTATTTTTTTCATACTTTAAACCTACATATATTTCTATAGAGAAATTCCCATGTAGGATTTGTGTTTTTGAAAATAACTGTAATGAGGCTGTATACCTCTTTCAGTGGTTTAGAATAAAATTTTACAAATGAGGAAAATTAATATTCCAAAGAGTAGTAAAGGTAGAATGATATATATTATAATATGATTAAGAGTCAGTTTAGGACTAAGTTGATAATAATTAAGACTATATATATTTTTAATACAATGTTTACATGTATATATTGTTAATGACAGTGGTTAATGTTTAAATGCTGATGCTAAAATCCATTTTAAATTTTTGATAGAAACTAAGTAATCTTAGGGTCTTAAATACTATGAATTAATAGATGATACCTACTATTTTTTGTATAGAGGTTGACTAATTAAGTATGGGTGAAAGGTCATGAAACCTCCATAATTTTGACAATTCTTTTAATTAATACAGTTAAAGCCTGCCTAATAAGACCCTAGAGACTACATATATATGGCCAGGTATAGTCCTGGAATGTATTTCTCTGTTATCTGTTTTTCTCTATTGTCTGATTGTTTCAAATAGTCTTTGAAATATGTTACTTTGACTTTTCAACTTTTACCTTTAAAATTTACTTTCTGATTATAAAATTAAGTGTTCATTATGGAAGTTTAGAAAATTATTAAACTAGGTACCAAAAAAAGCTATCACCTCATCAGAGAGAGAGAACATAGGTAAGTCAAATGGTCCATCTATAGCTAATAGTTAAAGAGAATATTGCATTAAACTATAGAGCAATGAGAAATATGAAATGCAAAACTTTAAAAGCCAGTCTAGACTATGGAAAACCTTAGATATAATTTTGTCATAGATATTTTGCAACCAAGAAAACTGTGCCATCTATCGTATATACCCTAAGGATGACTTAAAAATAATTTTTTTTCAGTTGAAGTTAATCATTGTTTAGGATGGTTGTATATATTAAATGCCATCAGTAAATGTGATGGATATGTAAATTACTTTGGTATAATAGTTTTCTTTAATATATAATATACCTTAGTAAATGTGATTTACTATGATATTTTAAAAAATATTTAAAAAAACAGAGGTTAACATAAGTGCAAATGAAGACTCTTTGGCCCAGTCATCTTTATACCTTTGTCCTGAAGTGTTTGGACAAAGAGAAACAAAGAAAACAGGGTTGAGTTGTTCCTAAGCTCTGCCTCTAACCAGTTGTTAGTGTTCTATAAAATGAGGCTAATACTACTTACCTTATAGTTTATGAGATAAAATAGGAAAATAGATGTATAAGCACTTTTAAAATCTTAGTTTAGGTTCTTCCCAAAACCAAACTAAAGATAGTGATTCAAGGGAAAATAGTTCATATTAGAGGAGAAGGTAACATAGGACAGAAGTGGAAAACTGAGTTCAGAAAGGAAAGGCAGCCAAAAAAAATGTCAGTTAATGTTGTTGGCCTCTGAAGCTTAATACTGCTGGGATCTCCGAGAGCCAGTGTAAAACACAAACATTAGTTTTCTTACCCAAGTGGAGAGGGGAACTGAGGTATTTATATACCAGCTCTCATCAGTCACTTGTTTAGTGCCATTTCCCTGTGGAAGACATTTCCTATCCAAACTGTTAGAAATGCCAGTGCTGGTGGTAGAAGTAAGGCTGCAGTGCATCGAGGTTGTAAGGACAGAGGAACGTGGGCAGTGCACTCAGATGGTGTCTGCTGCAACTTCCAATTATATGCTAGGTTTATTCATTTTTAGTAGATCTCAAAGCAAAGGAAGGAACTTGTGAAGAAACATATATTTGAATTGGTGTTTTTAAGATATCATGCTTTAAAAAAAAATAGCAACAAATAATACTCAAAATGTCTCACCAGTAGTGGATAATTTTTTAAGATGTTATATATGTCTTGTAAATAATAATGCAAGGAAAAGTGAAAATGTATACATATTTAAGAATATCTATCCATATCCATTCTTATCACAAATTTGCACAATTCTTAAATAAATAGGTAATTTGTTCCCTTATGGAAGGTTTGTTATTGGTGCTGTCAACAGGGCCTGTGTTTTGCATTGTATTTTTCAGAAGTGATATTCATCCCTATTGCCCATTCACTTTATAATCAACAATATACACTTACAGAAACAGTGGTCAGAATGGTGCATGGCTTTTGGCCATCAACAGAATTGATATATAATGGGCCTGTGTCAGCTCTGGATTTCATATTCTAGATTTAATAGTTTAGTTTTCTAACTGGATCAGGGAAGCCTAATAAGATTATGGGGTATGCTGCTGGGTCATTTAGCTATCAGTTTTTAAAAATATTAAACATATTTGTGATGTTGGTGACTGTTCACATTTTTATATTGTGGAATAAAACATGTCTAGAAGAATCTAAAAATGCCACCAAAGTAAGTTTCACTGCATTGTACTTAAAATGTAAATGAATACAGAAGATGTAAAGAAAATTAATAGTGCAGGCAAAGTGATGCTGTGCTGATTTGCAAGTTTATTTGTTTATCACTATTAAGATGCTATGTAATGGCACAAGTCAAGTACTAATGGTCCACTTAACAGCATGAAAGTCATCACAAAAGCAGTCATTACTGTGTAGCTAAAGGGAAACCAAACAACTGTATATAGTTACATGGGACATAAAGACATTTTCTATTGTTAAAAAAACAATCATTTTGAATGAAATGCATTCAATGAAATAAAGCTTATGCTTAGGTTATAACTCCCAAATATGCATTTTTTTCAAGGTTTGGCTTTTAGCTGCTGCCTGAAGATTGCTATGGGTTTACCAAATATAATCCAAAAATTTTCACTGCATTACAGTTCAGTTAATAATAAAACTAAGACCTGTGTTTCATGTACACATACAAAAGCGTTTTATTGCAAAATGGCATGCTACTTAATCTACAATTTTTCATTAGTGAAGCATTTGTCCTGTTTTGGGCAGCCATAATAGTCTTACACTTTCACGCCTCAGGAATTTTGCATGTGGTAGCTCTTTGAGGGAAATATTTTCATAAGGTGAAAATGATATAGGCTCAAACTAAGTGTAATTATTTTTGTATAGAAATACTTGCAAGGATGTTCACTAATTTTATTGTAATCATCATACCACCAGCAAAGAGGGTGTCAACATATAAAGAAAATTAAAAAAATAAGACAGTAATTAATATACTAAAGATATGCAGAAAACTTATGGTGGAGTTTGGAATTGGGATTCTTGGATTTTTTTATTTTTTCATCTAGTGAACATTTGTTGAGAGCCCATTAAATGATAGGTCCTATATTTGCCCTAGTAGTTCAGCTATGTCATGGAGCTCATTGAATAGTAGAAAGATACAGTATGATATGGAGTTGCTCAAGTCTTTAGTTATTAAAGCCTTATTATTGTATTACATGGTATTAGAAACTGGAATTGTTTTGAAATTTTACCTCAGTACTATGATCACTTTGTTGCTATGACTCTGCATCTTATCTCTTGCAAGCTTTGCCTTATCTTTTGATTCCTTTTGATTTTTCAAGTTTTTGTCTGTACTGTTGGCCTTTGCTAAAACTCCTTGTCTTTATCTCTACCACATTGCTGCTACTCTGTGCCTTGTTTTGCTGCTATTCCACCTTGTTTTGACTTCCATCTTAACAATTATATGCATCTCGATCTTGAACTCTGACTGATCTTGATTACCAACTTCTAGACCAACCCAAACTGCTCATATACTTCCTTTCAGCTCTTGCTACCTATGATCCTGGCAATTAATTAAGAACATGTGATTTGTATTCTTGCCTCATAGCAAAACATTTCACACATGATAGATATTGAATAGCTGAATAGATGAATAAATCTTTCTTTGCAAATAAGAATTCAAGTTATATTTTCAGCATTTCAAAACTGTTAAGTGTGTCTGGAAAAAAATGGTTTTCCCTCCTAAGGTTTGTTTGTACTTTGTAATTAAAACCTTGAAAGCATATACACAGAGGGATTATAGAACTACAAAATGAGAATGCGTTTTAATATGTCAAACTTAATCTAATACACTTAAATAGTCTCTCTGAGAATCTAGAATAAATGTGATTTCAGAGGAAAAAAGACAAGAGGAATTGACCCTCCCACAGAGAAAGGGATAAATTACTTGTTAACTGGTTCATATTGTTCAAATTTTTTCCAATTTTGGAAAGTTATTTAGTACATTGGAAAGAGTAATGTACTAAATAGACTCCTGTGGTCTTTAAAAACCAAGGTAATTATTCTCATCCTATTAGAATGGATTCAATTATATTAATGAAATTCATAATCATATATGTTCTAGTTTTAGAAAAGCATTTTAAAGTTACACCGCTACAACTTCAAAATAAGACCAGATCAATTTTAATAACTCACAGTATTTCTTGTTCAGTGCATTTTTTCAAGCATCATTATATTTTGATTCTCTGTAATTCTGATCAGTAATTTAAACACAATTTTCATAAGCTTGAAAATTAGCATAAATTTTCACCTCAATATTCATGTTACTAATGTCACCTTTAGATAAAAAGGAGCTATGAGAAAATTCATGTAAAATTTAACTATTAGATTCCATTAAAATGTGTTTTAGTGTTTCTGTATATTTAAGAAAGTTTTCTGTAAAGTCTTAAAAACTGCATGTTATATGTCACATTTATCAAAAACAGAGCCAGAATATACTGTCTTTTCTATTAAAAAAAAAAAAAAAGCCACAGTATGATTCACTCATATTGTAGGTCAAATTATGCTTTAGTTTATAAATGAGGTCTAAAGTTTCAGAATAATTAATAGCCCTAAAGGGAAGAATGAGTCATGCTGAATATTTTTAAATAACAGATCTCTCCCTCTCTCTCTCTCACACATTCCTCCCTCTCCCCAAATATTATTAAACTTTGGTGTCATTTTAGCTAATAGCCTAAAGCACATATTAGAATAGGATACAAGTAGAAAAGTGAACCGGATATATTTTATTTTCCATTAATTCTGGTTTACATGAACACATAATTTTCTTTTATTCTAAATCATCTTTGAATGACATTCCTCTTTTTCTCTACACTTATAAAACCTTCTTCCTCTCTCTCAGTTCAGGTGTCGCTTTTTTGATAGTTGTTTCGTTATGACCTTGGATGAATATAAAGAATGGCCATGGTAGTTATTTGTCTTATTTATTCCTTTCAATTTTGTATCATATCTTGTTTACGTAATCATGTCCACTAAAAAAAAATGAAATGATCTTGACCACAGAATCAGAATATTACCCATCTTTATAGCCCTCTTTATAAGACTATATAGACTTACAAATACATGTACTAAAGTTTAATTTTTTTTAAAGGTTTTGGACTTATCCAAAGATATTTAATTTGGATTTACCCCAAACTGCGTATTGAAATAGAGTTAATGTATACCATAAAATGTTTTAAAACAATTTTTAAATATCGCATGCCCCTACTATAACTTATCTTTTATATTGTCCGTGAGTGTAAAAACAGAAAAACTGTTGAAATTTATGATATTCTAAAATAGGCCTTATTCCTAAAATGAATTTTATAATGATATGCTAGTGAGCTAGGCCTTATTCCTAAAATGAATTTTATAATAGATATGCTAGTGAGCTACTGTGTTAACAATGCAAAAAAATGCTTTCATTCTCTCCCAAAGAAGCAGTTGTTGGGAAAAGCAGCATTTTATTTCTGCCAAGAAATAAAATTATCGTGTCTTACATTAAATCTTGCAAGAATCTGTCAAAAGCTCTAAAAGTTAGGTAACATTACAGTTTTCTTTCACTAAAGAATGAAAAACAATATTTTAATAAAGAGAACATTATGAAATTAGTCATTTAACTATATATTGTATCTGAAATTTGATTTGCAATTTATGTACTTATTAAATCTTTAAATTACAGTTTTAGGTTCAAAATATAAACTATAAATCTTTAGGAATGCTTTTCCCATTTTACGAGATTGCCTCATACCACTGTGCTCTTTCTTTGAGGTGCATATCTGTCTAGTTCAATTTAATTGGATATGCAAACTAATACCAACAACTTATATACTTGAAATTATATGGGACCAAAGATGGTACATGCTTTTAAAATTTAATAGTATCTTAAAATGTGTAAAATTGCACATATAGTGCAACACCACTTTCAGTTCTTTAGGAGTCCTGTAGCTATTCAATATATACAGACTATTTCAAGCCTTATATGTGAAAAAGAAATATCTGCATTATTATCATGGTAATTTCAGTAGCACCTAAATTGTTTGAAAGTATTATGTCTCAAAATAATATTTGCTATTAGGTAATTATAGTATCTAACAGTATATTTTGATGTTAAAGATATTTGCCCTGTACCATTCCCTCATTTTTATGTGAAAATGAAGTGTTTCTCACTTTTCATTGTGCTGTTCTCATGATATTCTTATTTGCTCATATTTTAGCTTTTGATCACTAGAAGCCATTTTCCTCCAGTTTGCTGATTTGTTAATATAGTCAGTTCTGAAAGCATGGATCATCTTTAGTATACTTTAAACTACCAAGTTTACTAAAATATACCATAACTATAACTAGCATTTACTTACAATAATTCTTCAGTGAGTTATTAAGTCACTACTAAAGTACTCTCATTGTAGCGAAAGTTGTTTTGTCATCTCATTTTTCTCCTAGCACTTCTTTCATTCACTATATTTCTAGAAACTTTCAAATCTTTATACCTATCACTTGCTCTACATGTTTACTACTTCATTAATACTAGTAAAACTCCACACAGCCTGGACTTTTTTTAAGTGTCCAGCTATCAAAATCTAACATAAAATCTAGCAGTAGGTATAGAATGGTCTGATAATTAATGTGACTTTTAAAAATGCTACTTACAAAAAGTGGTAACACAGTAGACTGCAACCTCCCTGTATCCTCCCTCAAAGATCAATGATTGGATAGCTAATCACAAGTAAAATGAGCTCTGAGAGACCTAGAATCCACTTATGAAGTTTCAGCAACACAGTGAAGTAACTTAGCTGGAAAGAATTTCCTTCTCCTAAAAAGGAGGAGCAGGGTGAACAAACAGCTTCTCCAGCTTTTTGAGGAACTTTTCAATAGTCTGCTTCAATTTCACCTTGCCCACACCAACAAAGCCGAGAGCCAGCTACGATCAGGGAAGAAAAGTAGGGGCTATTACAGCAGATGCACAGGGGGAGTGATTGCTTTTTACAAAGACCTCCTCTGAGGAAAAGTCAGCTGATTTTGCCACTGATCAACACAATGGCCAACAAAATTGCCTGTAAATTTCTTTGGCTTTCAACCCATCAATATTTGCATTTGCTGATACTAGGTGACTGAGTTCCTCCCCGCTCCACTAGGGCCTGGGAACTGCACCGGCAATCATCCCAGACATCTGTTGCCACACCAACCACCTGAATCCTTTCTCACCCCCTACAAGAGCTGGGGAGCAGTCCTGGCAGCCAGTTTAGGGCTCTGCAGTGCAAGATGCAAACAAACCTAGATACCCTGTTAACCCTGACTGCCATGCCCAGTGACCTGAGCTGGAGAGACATCGTGCCCCTGGCCCCCACCTGGTGCTACCACATGCCCCACCTTGGTGCCTTGGACCACTAGACTCCAGATGACAAGAGTCTCCATTGTGCACCCACCCACAGATGAAAGGCTTCCCTTATTAAAGTCAGTCTGTGATGTCTGGAAGAGGTAACTGCTTCTTAAAATGCTTATACAAGTCTATAAGGATCACAAAGAATCAGGGAAACATGACATTACCAACGGAATACAGTAAACCTCCAGTAACTAGCCCCCAACAAATGAAGATCCAGGAATTTCCCAACAAAACAGAAAATTTTTTGTTTTGAAAAAAATTTAGAGCTGAAAAATAAAATGCTGAAGAATTGAATAGAGAGCTTCTATAGTAGACTTAACCATACAGACAAAATAATCGCTAATCTAGAAACACATCAATTGAAATCATCCAAATCAGAGGAACAAAAAGAAAAAAATGAAAAAGAATGAAGAAATCCTAAAGGGGATTTCTATGAGACACCATAAAGAAAAATAATGTATGCATCATTGGAGCCCCAGAAGAAAAGAAAGACGTGTAAAGCTTATTTAAACAAATAATAGCTGAAAACTTCCCAAATATTGGGAGATAGTTGGACATTCAAGTTCTGAGGCTAATAGGTAACCCTAGAGTTTCCATAAAAAAGATCTCTAAGATACATTATAATAAAATACCTAAAAATAAAAGACAAAGAGGATTTTAAAAGCAACTAGAAAAAAAAAAAAATTCTCTCATGCTAATCCCCAGAAGGCCATCAGATTTTTCAGCGAAGACCTTGTAGGCCTAGAGAGAAGGGGTAATATAGTCAAGTGCAGAAGAAAGAAACTGCCAAGACTACCCATAAAATTGTCCTTTGAAATAAGAACAAGATAAAGGCTTTCCCTAATAAACAACTGACTGAATTCATCATTACTAGACCTTGTCTTACAGAAATACTGAGAAGTTCTTCAAGCTGAACAAGAAGGACACTAATTAGTAACATTGAAAATATACAAAACACTGGTGAAGGTAAACATATCAGCAGATTCAGAATACCCTAATCCTGTAATGGTGATGTGTTAATTCTAATATAAAGGTTAAAGGACAAATATTAAAAATAGCTATAGCATCCACAATTTATAAATAGGTAAACAATATAAAAAGATGTAAATGGTAATATCAAAAACAAAAGAAGGAGTAAAAGATTAGTTTTTGTATGTGATCAAAGTTAAATTATTATCAGTGTTAAATAGACCATTGTACATATAAGGTGTTTTATGTAAACCTTGTGGTAACCAAAAAGCAAAACCCTGCAGTAGATTCAGAAAGGGAATAAAGATAATGGGAACTAAATTAAAGCATATTATTATGGAAAATCATCAGGTCACAAAGGCAGCAAGACAAGGAAAGGAATATACCTGAAAACAATTGATAAGATGATGTTAATGAGTCTTTACCTATCAATAATTACTTTCAATATAAACGTGTTGAATTCTCCAATCAAAAGCTATAAGTTAGCTGGATGGATTAAATAAAAGACCCAACTATATACTACCTACAAGAGATTTACTTCAGCTTTAAGAGAACACATAGGCTCAAAATAAAGGGGTGGAAAAAGATATTCCATGCAAGTGGAAATCAAAAGAGAACGTGGTAGCTATATTTATATCAGACAAAAAGACTTTAGGTCAGAAATAGTAACAAGAGATAAGGAGGTCGTTATATAAAGATAAAGGGTCATTAGGTTTAGTAATATATTAATATTACATATTAATATGTTGCTTAACATATTAGTAAATAGAGCTAAAAGAAGTAGACAAAATACAGTAATAGTATGAGACTTCAGTACCCCACTTTCAACAGTGGGTAGATCATCCAGACAAAAAATAAGAGAACATTGAACTCAAGCCATGCTTTGGACCATATGAACCTAACAGACATGTAGAACATTCTATTCAACAGCTGCAGAACACTCAATCTTAAGTGCATAAGGACTGTTCTTTAGAAGAGATCATATGATAAGTCACAAAACTTGTCTTTGCTATAGTATGAAACTTGAAATCAACAAGAAATTTGGAAAAGTCACGAAAATATGGAAACTAAACAATACACTGAACAATCATGAATCAAAGAAGAAATTAAGGGAAATCAAGAAATTTCTTGAAAAGAAAGTGAAAGTACAACATACCAAAACCTGTGGGATGATACAAAGGGATGATTGGGATGATTCCTAAAACAGAAGCTTACAGTATTAAATGCCTACATCAATTTAAAAGGAAGATCTCAAATAAACAAGCTGACTTTTCACTTGAAAAAACTAGAAAAAGAACAAACTAAGCTCTAACTTAGCAGGAGGGAAATAAAGATCATAAAAGTAAATAAAATAGAAGACAAAAACAAAAGATCAATGAAAACAAGAGCTGAACTTTTTGAAACAATAAATAAAATTGACAATCCTTTAGCTAGACTAACTCAGAAAAATAGAAAGGACTCAAAATTAGGAAAAGGAATATTAAAACCGATACCACAGAAAGACAAAGGATAACAAGAGACTACAATGGGGAAAAAGAAAAAGCCAACAACTGGTTTACCTCAAAGATGATCATTATGTTCTTAGAAACATAAAACTCACCAACACAGAAATCATGAAGATACAGGGAATTTGAAGAGATTAAAAATGAGTAAGGAGATCAATTCAGTAATCAAAAGCCTCTCAAGATGAAATGTCCTGGACTAGATGATTTTACTGGTGAATTATACCAGTTTAGGATAGATGTTAATTAACTTCCAAAAACTGAAGAGGAAAGAACCTCCCAAACTTATTTTTACAAAGCCATCATTACACTGATACCAGAGCCATATATGGACATTACAAAAAAAGAAAATGACAGACCAATATCTTTGATGAAGATAAATGCAAAATTTCTTGACAAAATATTAGCAAGGCAAATTCAACCACACATTAAAAGTATCATACACTATGGTCAAGCGGGATTTATCCATGGGATGTAAGGGTGGTTCAACATAAGGAAATCTATAACTGATACACCACACTAATAGAATGAAAGAATAAAAAATGTATGATCATTTCCACAGAAGCATACAAAGCATTTGACAAATTACAACAATCTTTCATGATAAAAATAATCAACAAATTGGGTATATGGAAACATACTCAGTACAGTAAAGGCCATATATGCTAGTCTCACAACCAGCATCATATTCAGCAGTGAAATGTTGACAGCTTTTCTTCTAAGATGATAAGAGCACCCCCTTCATCATTTCTATTCAGTATAATACTGGAAGTCCTAGACAGGGCGGTCAAAGAAAATGCATCCAATTTGGAAGGAAAGAAGTAAAACTATCTGTTTACAGATCATGTGATCTTATATATAGAAATTCCTAGACTCCACCAAAGAAAAATGTTATAACTAATCAGTGAATTCAGTAAAGTTGCAGGGTACAAAATCAGCAAACAGAAATTCTTTGTTTCTATATACTAGCAATGAAATATCTGAAAAGGAAATAAAGCAATCTTATTAAAAAATGAAATACTTAGGAGTAAATTGATGAAAGAAATTGAAGAAGACACAAACAAATGGAAAGATATCTCATGTTCATGTATTGGAATAATTAGTATTGTTAAAATGTCAGTACTACCTAAAGCTTTCTATTGATTCACAGCAGTCCCTATCAAAATTCCAAAGGCGTTTTCCACAAAATAGAACAGGCAATGCTAAAATTCATTTGGAACCACAAAAGACCTCAAATAGCCAAGCAATTCTGAGAAGGATTAATAAAGTAGGAGGCATCACACTTCCTGATTTCAAACTATAGCAGGTCCTCAAAAGTGTTATTCAGCATTGTTTTGTTACAACATTTATGAGACATGTAGGAACTTAACTCTTGTTTATATCAAATAACCAATGGTAAAATTGGTTTCATTATACATTTCACTTAAAGTTACAGACTCTATCAATGACATTAAGACTTAATGTACACTACAAAGCTAGAGTGATCAAATAGTGTAATACTGGCATAAAAGTAGACCAATAGAATAGATTCAAGAGCCCAGAAATAAAATCCCGCATATACGGTTAACTGATATTTGACAGATTATCCAAGAATACTCAAAGGGAAAGAATATCCTCTTCAATAAAAGATGTTGGAAAAATGGGATAACCACATCCAGAAAAAATAAATTGAACCTCTGTCTTATACTGTCACAAAAATTAAAATGGATTAAACCTAAGATCTGGAAACTATAAAACTCCTAGAAGAAACAGTGTTTAAAAGCTTCTTGTTATCAGTCTTTGCTATGATTTCTGGATATAATGCCAAATGTACAAACAACAACAGCAGAAACACATAAGTGGTACTGTAGCAAACTAAAGAGCTGTAGAGTAAAAGAAACCATCAAAAAATGTAGATAATCTACACAATAGGAAAAATATTTGCAAATCATATATCTGATAAAGGGTAAGATCCAAAATATATAAAGAACTTGTAAAACTCAATAGCAAAATTCAAACAACCTGATTAAAAAAATGAGCTGAGGATCCAAACATATTTTTCCAAGGACAAGTGGAAAGTATATGCAAGATAGGACAGAATGAACAAAGGCCATAGGCCTTTAGAGAACAGAAAGTAATTCGACATGATTCGTACCTGTGAGTATTGAGAAATTAGGCTACAAAATTTGGCGCTAGATTATGAAGGACCTTGAAAGCCTTTTGGTAATTTGCTCTTAATCATATGAGCAGTTGGAAATTGTAGGGTGATTTGAAGAAAGGGTGACCTGAGAGAATGTTTGTCTAAAAGTTTTTTTTGTATTGATAGGATGCCGCTATCCTGGTTATTTGGCTAAAAAGAGCAGGCTTTTATTGGAGCTTTTTAAAAATCTGTGCCCATTGATGTTTCTGGCTTGCCAGCTACTCCATTATCATCCAGTCCAGAATATATGAAGTGCAAAAATCCCCAAGGAACTCATTGTTGTATTATTCCTTGTTTCTTAAGGTCCTTAGGCTGTATGCTTTCCTCTTCTTTCATAGGCTTCTTATGTTTGTTTTATATACAACATCCAGGGTTTGGGGGCAGTACTTAATAGGCGGAACAGAAAGAAATACATTTACTCTATCTTGTTCAGAATCAGAAGTCTTAAATTGACTTTTAAATTTTTTAATGAAAGTGCACAGTGTAATATACATATCTTAAATGCACAACTTGATAAGTTTGATACATGTGTATATATCTCTATAATAATCAAGATATCAATCATTTGTGTCCTTCTATGGATTTCTTTAGGACCTCTTCTATTTATACCTTCCTCCCTCAAGGAAACCACTGTTCTGATTTCCCTTCGCCATAGATTAATTTGCCCATGCTTGAAAATATGTTTTTGAGAATGAAGATGATTTGTAAAATGTCATATATATATATATATATATATATATATATATATATATATGTGTGTGTGTGTGTGTATATATATATATATATATATATATATTTACTATTAAGACTTTTAATCCATTGTACAGTGTATTACAAGTAATGATTTAGGAAGTAAGTTAATTTTGTAGTAGGTTATAGTAGGTGTTTGGGGAATGATGGGGGTGGATAGTAGTTCAGTGTAGAGGCTGGAGCATGGAGATATTGAACTCCCCACAATTTCATCAAAGTGTTAATAAAGCAAAGCTAAATACATTAGAACTTACTGTAATAAGAAAGTCTTCACAGTTTCTAAGAAGTAGGAGGTAGAAGTAGGAGGATATTTTGGGGTCTCGGGATCTAGACACAAATGGTTTAAAGGTGAGCTTTTCAATGAAGCAGGTGATAGATTTGGATTAGGAATTTTTTTTTTACACAATATTTTTTACAGAATGGTTTAGGTTTGCTGGACACTGCGAAGCAGGAATCTTAAAGTAAGCTGTTTGTCCAGGTGTGCAGACTGTTGTCTCTGAAAATTGATCTGTAAGGATTTCCTGGAGCAACCGGGTTAATTTTTGGTTTATAATCTTATCTTTGAAGTAAAGATTTCTTTGAATGGCTAATGCATATTGACACAGATGGTCTTAGTTCTGAGACATAAGTTAAAAGGTTGTTGCTGACTTTTAAGTTATTAAGGCCGTGACCAAGGTAATAGTGATTTGATAAGAATGAAAAAAACATTATATAAGGAATTAATGTGGTGTGTATGTAGTAAAATAAAAATAATCTGTTTTCAGGGCCTAATGGGGCTTATTTTTTAACTTTGGAATTTATTCTTCAAAGATGTCATAAATCTTATAGATGGAAATGACTATAGAAGTTATCAAAGCCAGAATCCTCTATTTGAGTAAGAAACCCTTTTACAACATCCACATTAAATAATAGTTGTTGAGCCTCTTTTTCAACAATTCTCATGAGATAGCCAATTTAGCTTTATTTTTGGGGAAAATGTTTCTTATATTGAGTTGAAAACTATTCCTTTGAAATGCCTAATACTAGTACTCTGCTCCTCACTCCCTGAATCTCATAAAGCAGTGACTCCCAACCTTTTTGGCACCAGGGACCAGTTTCTTTGCTCTCCCGCCTGCCTCTCACCTCCTGCTGTACAGCCTGGTTCCTAACAGGCCAAACCACCTGGGGGTCAGGGACTCCTGTCACAGAGTAAGTGCCTTCTAAGTTCCACATGCCAGATGAACAAATATTTGAGGTGGGTTATTGTTTTGAACTCTCCTAGGCAACCTATTTCCAGCTTCTTCAACTGTTGTCAGCAGGCAGATTTGTAACTCCTCACCATCCTGGTTACTGTTCTGTCTTGCTCTCTTGTCAGTGCCGCTCTTAATAACTGCAGTGTTCAAGTTTGAATACTGTTCTCCAGATGTGTTCTGAACAGGGAGGAGTGGAAGTATTACCTTTATTTCTAGGTATCATACCTGTATTAAATAAACAATAACAAAAACAAAGCTTACTTTCTCTTAGCTCTTCTAGTAACTACATCATACAAACTCATGGTTCATTTGGTTTCGGCATTACTTAGACACAGCTGAAAATGACAGGTAATTGAGTTCCAGAGTGGGGAGTTGAAACTACCAGTTTGTGTACATAATACTTGGAGGTATATTGTCCCTGTTTACTAATTTAGAAATGAAAATCTGCTCTTTGCTAAATAGCTATACTGTCTGAAAGTGAATGGTGGAAGAAAGTATTTGTCATGAGTTTAAATAAAAATCATATTTCTGCAAATTAAAAGAGAAAAGCTAGTGGTATTTCTGAAGTAATCCCTCCCCCCAATGTTAGTGATTGCCAAAAAGAGATTAGAAAAATATTGCCAACAGAAGCTCAGATGAATAGAGCTATTGGATTCTTATTTTCTTAAATAAGCCTATGTCCTTTGGTAATTAACTCAGTCAGAGAGAGGTACAATACATTTGACTCTATGAGCCCTCTTTTTTTTAAAGCTGAAAACAGCTTTGCAAAGGAGGCAGTGTAGAGATTACCTTGTTATTGTTTAACTCAGACCCTAGGACAGAGAAGAACTGCTGAGATTTTTGCTTGTTGATTTCTTATTTTTAGAAATCAAAATGTACATAATATTTGTTAAATTTGATTTGATTACCTAATAATAATGCCATATATAGTAACATAAACAAAGTCTTTATGTAACACGATAGAGCTATCAAACCGCCTTTAAAATGACTCTTGCTTAAGTATTGATAGCTTGCTGATAAAACTTTCTTAGAAGACTGCATTCTAACCTCCTTGAGCATGACTGTATGTTATAGATTAGACAAATAAGGTCTTTGTACCTCTCCTCCAGTACTGCTTCATTCCAGTAGTGATGGCAGGTGGGTCATATTCAGTTAGTTATATTTCTTAGATATTATAGAAGTAGCTCCTCTTTCTGCTTTAATCCCCTTCTTCATGCTCTGTCTTATTTATAATCAGGTAAAACTCCATATTCTTTCCTGCTCATAAAGCTTGACTTTCTGTGCTATGACTTAACAGAGATCAAATTCATAGCATTTATTTTCTACTATTTGTTTTCTTATATGTTGTAAATTTAGATTTTTAGATGCCAATTAAATAGTTTAAGTTGCTCATATTGTACACAGTTTAATCTCTCCCAGATCTCTGCAGTGAGTTTAACAGAAAGATACCTTTTGTACTTGACTGAATTAGATTGTAATCTAGGGACAGCAACAATGCCTTTAATGTTTCAGTAATCATGACCTAGCCAGTCATGTTGCTTATATTAAAATATGGTCTATAATTCATGATATCAATACAATGATAAATCTTTCATAACTTGAAAATAAAATCATAATTATGCAGACTTCGAGTCAAGATGGCTGAATAGATAAACACTGTCCTTGCCTCTTCCCATGACCACATCAAAATTTCGCCTAAATTATAGAACTATTATTGAGGACCACCTGAAGACTAGTTGAACGGAAGTCGTATAACCAAGGATACAAAGAAGAAGCCATGAGGAAACTGGCAGGAGAGGCAGAGCACGGAATGGGCAGAACCCTCACCCATGGTATGGCAATTAAGAATCGGGAAGGCTATCTCGGCTGCAGAGGTCCCCCCTGAAGAGGAAGGAGTCCCAGCACCACACCTGGCTCCCCAGCCTGGAGCACCAATTTTAGAAAGAAGAGCCCTCATCTGGCTGTAAAATCAATGGGAATTCTGTGAGATGGAGGAAGGCTGCTGGGGTGCCAGGTGTTCCTCTGGAGGTGCCAAGCTAGACTCGCCCACACTCCCACTCTGGGCTTCAATGCAGGGGCAGCAGCTCAAAGAGCACCAGAGACTTATGGGGAGAAACAGAATTGACTGGCTTTGGAGCGAAAGCTGGTGGGGTAGGGGATCTGTGCAGCTCTCTCTGGGAACAGAAGCATGGGCAGGTTTATTGAGCTTTCCTCATACCTAGCCGGTAGGAATAGGCAGGCACCAAATCTGAACTTTCCATTAACCCAGTTAACACTATTCACCCATCTTGGTGGCTCCTTGAGAACCTGCCCTACCCAAATGTGTGCCTGGCCCAAGCTGCTTCAGTGACTTTCCCATAGGAGCAGCCTACCACGGCTCATGCTGTAGACTTTCCTAAAATCTCTCAAAGGTTTACAAACCCATGACAAGCAGCATCTGGCCTTGGCATGCCCTGAACATCTTGCTAATTGGTCTTAAGCCTGGCATAAGAGATGACCAAGTTTCAGCTTGCATTGTGACTCTTACTGGGGGCCCAAGCCTAGCATAAGCTGTGGCCAGTGGCTATTGTTAGCCTGGAATATAGCGTCAACTAAGTGGTCACAAACCACACACAATAGGTGGCTGGCCTCAGCTCACATTGCGGTGCCCACCAAAGGGTCCTGTGCTCAATACTTGTGGCAACCAGCCTCAGCTTGCATATAGCCCCTTCCACATGCCTGCAAACCCAGCACATGCGGCAACCAACCACATTTCACTTTGTTGTTCCCACTAGTCAGCGGAAATGGTGGCTGATCTTGACCTGCACTGGAGCCCCTGATAAGAGCCTCCAGAACCAGCATACCAGTGGCCTGCTTCAGAGCACCAGCCAACCAGCTCCACAGACGACACACCCGAAGGGTGGACTCGGCTGGCACTAAAGACTTGCTAAAACAACTTCCATTCCATGGAGTCAGCCCCACATAACAACTTGTCCACTGTGGTCACCACCAGACTTCACAGTCTGCCCAAGGTCATTCCCACTCACTGATGTGCCAACGGCAGTCGAGGCTCAACTACAAGAGGAAGGCACTCCTGGAATACCTGGCTCAGGTGAACAGGGAGACTGTGCCACTGGGCTTCACAGGACACCTACTGCATAAGGCCACACTGCCAAGACTGAGAGACCCAGCCAATCCACCTAACACATAGAAATGAACTCAGGAAGCCAGCCAAAATGAAGACAAAGAAGCATTTCCCAAATGAAAGAACAGGAGAAAATGTCAGATAAAGAACTAAATGAAATGAAGACAAGCAATCTACTAGATACAAAGTTCAAAACACGGGTTACTCAGATGTTCAGTGAATTCACGGAAAGAGTAAAAGAACCCAATGAGACACTCAACAAAAAGAAACCATAAAAAAGAACAATCAGAAATGAATACAATAACTGGAATGAAGACTACAATTGAGAGAGTCAGCACAGATTAGATGAAGCAGAGAATCAAATCAGTGATCTGGGAGACAAGGTAGCAGAAAACAGCTAGTCAGAACAGCTAGAAAAAAGAATTTCTTAAAAATGTGGATAGTTTAAGGGACTCCTGGGACAACAGCAAGTATACCGGCATTTGCATGATAGACATATCAGAAGAGAGAGCAAGGATTGAAAACCTCCCTAACCTGGAGAGGGAAATAGACATACAAGTCCAGAAAGTGCAGAATCCCAAACAAAACGAACCCAAAGAGGCCCCCCACTAAGACACATCATAATTAAAATGCCAAGGGTTAAAGACAAAGAGAAAATCTTAAAAGCAGCAAGAGAAAAGCAGTTAGTTACTTACAGTGAAGCACCCATAAAACTGTCAGCTGATTTTTCAACAAAAACTGCAGGCTGGAAAGGGTTGGCATGAAATACTCAAAGTGATGAAAAGCAAAAATACTGCAGCCAAAATTACGTGGCAAGGCTAGCATTTAGACTAATAAAAGTGAAACAGAAAACAATTCAGATCAGTGTATATGCAAGTATAAACTTAGCGGTTCTGACTTATAAATACTTCAGAGTTTCAGATTAGAAAAAATATCTGTGTGGAGCTGAGTGCTATGAAAAGTTTCACTGAGAATGTGGCACTTAATTTAGATGGATAAGTCATATTTAAATTGGTTTAAAAGAGGATAGAAAGCACTCCCAATGGTAGACGATCATGTAGTAAGACCGGAAGGCAGAAGTGGAAAGTATGTTAAACAGCAAAGATAGCCTGACTAGATGTTAGATTATATTAAGTTTGGAAAGGTGTCTTACGACCAATGTAATCTATCTTGGAAGGTCAGATATGCAGATTGGTTACCACTGAAAGAGTTTTCTTTCAGAAATATTACCTAGACAGCAATATAGAGTTCTGTTATAAGAGTAAGGAAAGTCATTGGACAGCTTTTGCCCAAATCCAAGTATGAGATGATGAGAACAAGTACTACTAGAGAAGTTGAATTTTGTGTTTTTTGGTTATTTCATGTATTTCCCAGTTGTCCTTTAGCATATGAACTAGACTTAATTGATTTTCTTGCATGTATTTTATATCTTCATTTTTTTTTATCCTTCTTCTATACCTTTATTTCCTCCATCAGAATTTAGCTCCAGGCAAAACTGATATAAGCCAACTAAATACACCACATCCTAGAGCATAGGAAAAGCACGAGCTAGTTGAAAAAGACTAGCTTTTTGGATGATGATGAAAAATTATCTTTGATGTGTTTGGAGCTTTACATGTTATCTCCTTCAGTCTGTATGGTACCGTTATATGAAGTAGACACTATATTCCCAATTAGAAGCGAGGAAACTGTGACTCAAAGTGCGTACGTACCTTGGTCAAAGTAGAGTTGCAATGGAGTCCAGATCTATCCAGCTGCACAGCCTTGATTTACAATCAGTATAATATAGCATGGTGACTCACCTTCATTTTTCTTTCTCTTGTTTCAGTCAGTTAAATTTGTAGCTTCCAAATTCAGTTTCCTGAAATGACTTATCATCATATCTCCTTTCTATTCAAAAGTCTTCTGTTGTTTTTTTATGCCTATAAAATTAAAATTATGTATAGTTATTTCTTTTATCCAAGGCCCTGCCAAATATAATAACAACCTAAATTTCTAGCCTCATCTCTAACTGCTTCCTTCCTGGGAATCCTATATATATAGTCCATACTGTTTCTTACTTCAGCACTCTCCCTACCTTCCTTTCTAGAGTATATCCTCCTTTTGCTTTTCTGTTGAAATTTTACTTTGGGTTTTATCTAGTTCTGATATCTTCCTAGAAACCTTATTTGCGTCTTCATTTTTCCTTTTACTTTTATAGTGCTTTGTTTGCTGCCATTTTTGCCACTTCATTTTTTGTCTTATATCTTAAGTAATGTATACTCATGTAAACTAGATTATAAACTTAAACTAGATTATAAACTTAATGGAAGCAGAGACTATGATTTTCTAATTTTTGTGTTGTCCAGTGTAGGGCCTGGTATTTTTTAAACCTAGGTGAAATAAAGGATAAGAGTGGAAATGAGTTCTGACCTAAAGTGAGCCCTCATTCTGTAGTCAGTGATCATTCTGCTTGCTGGACAACTGGAGTTGAATCTGATTCACTGAATGGCTTAGAAATTCCTACAGCAGAAAAAAGCATTGCTGGGATGATAAAGAAATTACTTTTGAACCTCTCAACTGTTGTTTTTCCAGTTATGTTCTGGAGATTGCCTGCATAGACCCCCAGGGTACTTGTTAAAATGCAGATTTTAGAAAATGGAATCCAGAAATGTACCTTTGCAGCAAGATTCCCAGGTTATTTACTTGTTTACCTTAGTGGAATTTCTATAGAAACATTTTACATGTATAGAAAAATGCAAATCATAAGTGTGTAACTTAATTTTCATGAAGAGAACACACCTATATATCCAACACCAGATCAAGAAATGGAATATAACTTGTGTTCCAGAAGCTACTCCATACTTCCCTGGAGTGATTAATCCACCACCTCAACCCACCCCCCTCAAGGGTATCCTGGGTCTTATGTACCTCTACTCTAAATCCAGTCTTGTTTCTAGTGTGGTAGTAACAAACAATGTTCCCAAAATGACCTCTTTTTTCTTTTCTTTCCCCTTGTTTTGTTACTTCCCCTCCCTACCAGCTTTCTCTTTTGCAATAAAGTCATGAAAAATTTCTTCTGAAGAATTCTTCTACATTTCTCCTCAATATTGAACTTCTTAAGCTCTAAGATTACATTTTAGGAGATCTCTCTTCACTTGCAGGATTCTAGAATTAATCCATTAGGCATGAAAGATTCTGCTTTTTTTCTTAAACATTTGGAAGATCAAGAAGATAAACAATTTCAAAGTATCCGTGCCATTGATAATTTGCTTTTTCTAAGCCAAATTTTTAGCTAGAAAAGAGGTTACTAGGTCTGAGGGGGGAACAAAAGGTAAATAGGTATATTTCAAAATTGCTTTAAGCATTAGTTAAGAACTCACTTTTGGAATTTGATAGTTTAGCATCTTTAGATAAGTTTACTATGCAGGCCTGTTTTACTAAGGAAATTAAAAGGTTTTCAAGTTTTTTTTCTGTTTTGTTTAGTTTGTTCAAAAGAATATCTTTTCGAGAACAATAGTACTGTGATTGTTTATATCCATAAGGATAATGCTAATTGCCAATATATTTTACCTGTTTACTTAAACAAGCATTCCACTTGAGAAATTTTAGTTGACAATTAGAGTTATTCTACTAGTTGAGAATCTGTTTTAAAATTTATACCTCAGTCCTTCCCTCAATTTGATAATCAGGTTTTTACTATATTTTTAGGAACTGAAAGGAAACCATAAACCAGAAATTAACCCTACAAATACATATTGTTGTGATTTGCTAAAGAGAAACATTGCAGTAGCCACCATATGATATCTTGATTCCAATTAAGTAGGTTAAATTAAAATTGTTCAGTCCTTCATTTTTTAACATCTTCAAGGGAAAAAAAAACTCATTAAGATGAATTATATCATTTCTATAAATTATTGTTATATATCTTTTTATTAAATTTATTGGCGTGACATTGGTTAATGAAATTATGTAGGTTTCAAGTGTATAGTTTAATAATATGTCATTGTGTGTTCACCACCCAGTGTTAAATTTTCTTCCAATCTTGAGATTATGTTGCTAAGAGAAATAAGTCAAAGAGTTGAGAACTATATGATTTCAATCATATGTAGGATATAAAATTGAAAGCAACAAATAAACAAGACAAACAGATAAGGACAGAAAGAGGTTAGTGGTTGGCGGGGGGAGGGAGAGGTAGATAAGGTCAAAGGGGATCAAATATATGGTGGTATTTATTTCTTAGTATTGAATATTCTGTCATACTTTTTTTGGGAAAGTATCTATTTTCTGTTTTTTACAATATTGAAGACAATGATGTAACTATTTTGAAACATAAGAGTAGAGGATCTTAAAAGACTTTTAAAAGTTATCTAATTCAGACATGATAAAAAATTTTTAAGTCCCTTTGTTCTGAACACCCGTGCTGTCAATTCTTTTAGCACACTATCTTCATGTTATAAATTTTCTCTTTAAATTTTATAACTTACCTATTCATTCCACTTAAACCACTCATTTGGGACCTACTTGAAACCTCATCAAAACTTATCATTGAATTCAATTTCTTCTATTCTCTTATTCCTGCTTAGTCTGATCTTTATTCCTTATCCATTTTCTTACATCTTCTGTTCTGTCACCATCTTTTAAGGGACTTAACTGGTCCCACTAAGACACTAAGATCAACTTCACATTCTTCATCTTTTTTTCCAACTATATCCTCCTTGCCAATCCTCATTCCTGTTAAGCTCTACTATCTAGTTGCTACTTGTAAAGTGTGGGAAATCATAGTTTTGATTTAATATAATATGCATGGTTTCTCACTAGTATATCTCTATCCTAGTCTTCACACTCATCAGATGACCTTATTTCCTACATGAAATACCAAAAGAATTGTCTGTGCCCATGAAGTTGCTTCAGACTTCCTGTTTACTCCTCAGTATACTCAGTATCACTCCATTGACAATCACACTAAGTTCACCACGTATTTCTGTGTTGTTAAATCAGATGGACATTTTTCAGTCATTTTAAAAATTTTATTTGCCTATGGAATTTGAAGTTATTTTTCTAGATTATAAAATACTTCATGGCAAGAGTAAATGTCTTTTTCTTTCTTTAAAAGAATGTATTCATCCACATATAATCCACAAATACTTCCTTGTAAATTCATAAAAAAATTCAAATGATACAGAACTATATAAAAGAAAATATTTAACCCTCCTTTTCATTACTTTCCTCTCAATCTATAAAATTTGTACCATAGGTAATAACAATAGTTTACAGTTTTGTGTGGATATGTGTAAATAATGTATGTTTTTATAAGCATTTAAAATTAATATTCCATTTTTAATAGTCTAAACATGTTGCTATTATTGCTTAAAAGGAAGCTGACAATGAGAACTTCAGCCACCAGTGTCAACAATTAAAATATGCAGAAAATTAATAATTTTTGTTAGTTGGAACATGTATTAGTTTGCTAGGGCTGCCATAATAAAGTACCACACATTGGATAGCTATACCTCAGAATTTATTTTCTCACAGTTCTGGAGGCTAGAAGTCTGAGATCAAGATTATTAGTGGAGTTTGTTTCTTTGGAGGCCTCTCTCCCTGGCTAGTAGATGGCTGTCTTCTCCTTCCTGTATCTTTACATGGCCTTTCCTCTGTGTGTGTGTTTCCTAATCTCCTTTTATAAGGATGCCAGTCATATTAGAGTAGGGTCCTCCCTAATGACCTCATATTAACTTAATTAACCTCTTTAAAGACCCTATCTCCAGATACAGTCATATTATGAGGCACTGGGGTTAGGAATTCAATATGTGAAATTGGAGGTAGGGATACAATTTAGCCCATAAAACAATGTTACTATTCAATGGAAACACTGTTAAAAATATTTCTCACAAAAATATTGGTCACTTACTCATGTTCTTGAAGGAATTTGCCTCCTTATTGAAGCTATAGCAGTTGTTCGCAGTTAATAACAGAGTAACTCCTCCTAGCTTGCTCAAATGAGATATCTTTATTGGTGGCATAAGGTGTTTTGAGACAGAGAGTGGGCATAAATTACCTTGCACATCTTAAAATATTATTCACATTGAGTGATATCATTGCTAAAAGTGTTCCATTGTTGGGAATACAAGAACAGAATTGTTTTTGTAGCTCTTTACCTCAAACATTTAATAAAGGTTTTGGTTACTTAACCCAGCAGTCCCCAACCTTCTTGGCACCGGGGCCTGGTGCTCCTATGAGAATCTAATGCCTGATGATCTGAGCTGAGACAGTGATGCCAGTGCTGGGGAGCGGCTGCAAATACAGATGAAGCTTTGCTCACTCATCTGCCGCTCACCAAATGCTGTGCAGCCTGGTTCCTAACAGGCCAAGGACTGGTAACTGTCTGTGGCCCAGAGGTTTGGGACCCCTGAGTTAACCTATAAAGAAATTTATGTAAATAAGTATAGCAAATACGGAATTATTTTGTTCTGAAATTTTTATTTTTGAAATCCAAAGTTATTGAAGTTATTATGCTGTCATCTAAAAACCTTGGAAAAAATAATATGGATAGCTCTTATAGCTTCTTTCCAGCCCTAAAATGTTTTTATTATGCCAAATTTCTACAATACAATACAGATACTACATTTTGTTTATATTTGGTAAACTATAACTGCTGGAAATGCTTATCAGAGACACTTTTGAGTTGATAACTTCTCATTAGTATGATTATTCTAGAGCCATGTTGCTATCTTAAAGCATATGGTATTATTCTAAAGCAGATATTTCAATGCCGAATAAATTCCTGTGTTATACTTAGCATGAATGTTAAATATACAATTTTTTGTTCTCTACCTGCTAAAGTTTATTTCACTTTGTTCAGTTTTATTAAAAATCAGTAAAATATCATTTTAGATTTCTCCAGCCATATTGTTTGCTTTAGAACAGTGTTAGCTTCATGATTGTAAATGAAAAGCTCATAGGAGTGTTTTACTATCTATGGTATGTTCCAAATAATATTTCTTTGAAAATATACCTTTCTTTTGTACTGATGTATAATTTATATACAGAAAAATGCAAAGATTACAAATCTATAATTTGAGTTTTGACTGTACTTAATAGTCTAATGGAAAATTCATGAATGCCCTTATCCCCTAATATGTATTTCTGATTAAGGACAGATCTGATGGATTTCTTATGAATCACTGAGTTTTTTTTTAAAAAAAGTGACAATTAAAAGAGAAATTGCTTTTAGTTTTTGAAGAAGGTATATTTATAATGCCAGACACAATAAATAAAGCAAGTTCTGATTATGATATTTGCAAGCTAATGAGTTTTTTAATCTATAAAGAAAAAGTCAGCCAGTGTTTTACAAATGGAAGCATATACAACAAAAGCAATTTATGCGCAAAAATTAAGTTCATACAAGTGCTCTCTAGTAATACACTGATATACAGATACATTTGTAATACATTAAGTACTAATGATGAAATACACTTTTGAAATCTCTAGAGAAATATGATTTTTTAATTATATGCTTATAATACATACAGATAACCACTAGCAGTTCTCATTAAGGATACTATTATTATACTCATTTACAAAGGAGGCAACTCAAGCACAGATTCAAATCTTGATCTAATAAATATACAGTATAAAGCACAGTGCCCTCATTTTTTTTTGTCTGTGTGATTAGATATTTTTTTATGCACATATACTATGTTCCTTTTGAGCAAAACACCATGTTTCATATTTACTTGTTTTTATTATTGTATGAAGTACAGTATCTTAAGTATTGGATATTTGTTGGATTGATTTATTGATTAATGGATTGATTGATTCAAAGGTGTTGAATTGCCTATAAGCAATTTAAAATTTTCAGAGGTTTGTGAGCAATAAACACAAACTTTGTGATTAAAGTGGTGATTTTAGAAGATTTAGCTAGAAGTGAGAGACTGAGGAACAAAGATTGAGAGCTCATAACATAAGGATGCTATGATAAGTATTTAAGACAATCAGTTGTGTCAAGATAATAGAAAAATGGCAAATATAGAATAGAAAGTGTTCATTGGCTTTATCGTTTAATACAACTTCGACAGAGATGTCAAAGTTGAAACTTAGATCATTAAAGGAATGGTTGTATTGTTGACAGAAGCATGGAAGTCTGGCAAAGATAAGTTAGTTGGGTGGAGAATATTGACATTTGAAAAAATATTGATTTCAGAGTGTTAGGGCATGCAAGTGGGATACTTCAGTAAAAATATCCAATTAGTAGTTACTCTAGAAGATATGACAATGTACAGCTGGCTGGGAATGGGTCTTTCATATAGAAGAGCTGTTGAATAAAAGAGTATGAATCTTCCAAAGGAGAAAATGTAAAAAGAGAAGTTTCACAGACAAATAATGTAACATATTTCTTTCAAAATTAAAGTGCATGTTACTCTTTTAGTGACCTTTTTAATAAACCCAAATATAACTGAATATATAGATTTTGTTTAAATTCATGTATTCCCATTGGAATGTAAGTGTTCTTTATATTACTATAAATACTGAAATATATATTTACTATGAATTTGGTCTTTAACTAAATTTTTTCCCCACACATTGTATCAGCTATAAAGTTGTAGTCTCCTTTTGTATAGAATGCACAGGAAACAAAAAATATATCAAAATATGTATTTTCAGAATTTATCCAGGATCAGATCACTTACCACCTGCCATCAACCTGCTTTAAACTGCCGGCATCCTCTATCTGTATTATTGTAGTAATCCCTCTCTCCTCTCTTCTGTCCTTGCTCCACTATAGTCTGTTCTCAGCATGTATGTTATTCTGCTCAAAACCTTCCTATTTTGGCTTCTCATGAGACTCAGAGTGAAATCTAAGTCCTCACCAATACATTGACCTTACTGTTCATTGAACATATTTCTACCTTAGGCCTTCATACTGGTCATTATTCCCTCTGCCTTGTCTGTATTTTCCACAAATCAATATGGCTAACCAATGTCCTCAGTATACAATTTATTTTGTTATTTATATATACTTATATATTTATTGTCTCTCTAGCCCAGCTTCCTGCCCCGCCCTGCCCCCGCCCCCCCCCCCCCACACACACACATGACTCTAAGCCCTGTGAAGCTAGAGATATTTGCTCTGTTCACTATTTTATCTCAAGTCCCTACATAGGTAACCTACCATGTTAGACATTTAATAAATGTTTGTGGAATAAATATAACAATAGCTAACTTACTAAATGCTTACTTCACGTCATACTTTTAAAAAGCTTTAAATTACTATAATGACCTTGTTTTACATGTGAGGAAACTGAACCACAAGTTCAGTTTAAGTAATGTGTCCAGTCCCACACAACTAGAATTCAAACCTAGCAGCCCTGCTTGGAACCACAGCTCCCAACCATTAGAGCATGGTGCTTCTATTGAAGATAATTGTTATGTTTAGTGCTATCAAGTTTTTATAGTAGAACCAGAGGTTGTATATTAGCCTGTTATATACAAAATATTTCTCATATACCTGGATTCACATGGATAGTATACTGATTAAATATAAAGATGACTTATGTTCATTTGTAGTCTAGAAGTAGTAAGCTTAAAGAAATAGAAAATTACAAGAATTTGTCACGTTTGGCCAATTAGCAGATTAAACCAGTAGCATCCATCATTAGTTAAACACATTCTCACACTTAACAAAATTGGTGTAGAAGGAAAGTACCTTAACATAACAAAGGCCAGGTACAACAGACCCTCAGCCAACATTATACTTAATGGTGAAAAACTAAAAACCTTTCCTTTAAGATCAGAAATAAGGCAAGGCTGTCCACTGTCGCCACTGTTATTCAGTATAACATTGGAGGTCCTAGCTAGTGCAACCAATCAAGAGAAAGATATAAAAGGCATACAAATAAGAAATGAAGAAGTCAAACTGTCACTATTTGCGGATTACATGATTCTCTATATAAAAAACACTAAAGACTCCACAAGAACAGTACTAGAAACAATAAGCAAATACAGTAAAGTTTCTGGATACAAAATGCTCAAAAATCCGTAGCATTCCTATACTGTAATAATGAAGTGTCAGAAAAAGTGGGAAAAATAATTCCTTTTGCAATTGCAACAAAAAGAATATAATACCTAGGAATAAATCTAACAAAACATGTGAAGGACCTATATAATGAAAACTATATGACCCTATTAAAAGAAATCAAAGATGATACAAAGAAATGGAAAGATATTCCATGTCCTTGGATTGGAAGAATCAACATAGTTAAAATGACCATATTACCTAAAGCATTATACAGATTCAATGCAATCCCCATCAAAATCCCATCAGCATTTTATGAAGAAATAGAACAAAAAATCATTAGATTCATATGGAAGCACCCAAGACCCTGAATTGCCAAAGCCATCCTGAGCAAAAAGAACAAAGCTGGAGGCATCACTCTACCCCACTTCAAATTGTACTACAAAGCGGCAATAATCAAAACAGTGTGGTATTGGCAGGAAGACAGACACATGGACCAGTGGAACAGAATCGAGAGTCCAGAAGTAAACCCATGTTCATACGGGCAAATAATTTTCAACCAAAAAGTCAAAAATATACACTGGAGAAAGGAAAGCCTTGGTACTGAGAAAACTGGAAGCCCACCTATAAAAGAATGAAACTAGACTGTTGTTTATCACCACATACCAAAATTAACTCAAAATAGGTCAAGGACTTGAATATAAGACCTGAAACAATAAATTGCAAAGAAGAAAACATAGGAACTAAACTCATGGACCTTGGACTTAAAGAGGTTTTTATGAATTTGACTTCAAAGTCAAGGGAAGTAAAAACAAAAATAAATGAATGGGACTACATCAAACTAAAAAGCTTCTACACAGCAGAAGAATCCATCAACAAGTAAAGAGACAACCATCTGAATAGGAAGACATATTTGCAAGCAATGCCTCCAATAAGGGCCGAATATCCAAAATACACAAAGAACTCATACGACTCGGTAACAACAAAAAAGCAATCTAATTAAAAAATGTGCAGAGGACCTGAACAGACATTTTTCCCAAGAAGACATACAAATGGCCAATAAACATGAAAGGATGCTCAAAATTGCTAGCCAATAGGAAATGCAAATCAAAACCACAATGAGATACTATCTCACACCTGTTAGAATGGCTATAATCAACAGGACAAGTAATAAGAAATGTTGGAGAGAATGCAGAGGAAAAGGAACCCTCATATACTGCTTGGTGGGACTGCAAATTGGTACAGCCACTATGGAAAACAGTATGGAGGTTCCTCAAAAAACTAAGAATTGATCTACCATATGATCCAGCAATCCTTCTACTGGGTATTTACACCAAAGACTTGGGAATATATATGCAAAAAGATAATTGCACACCGATATAAATAGCAGTATTATTCACAGTGGCCAGGATGTGAAAGCAACCGAAATTTTCTGTGATAGATGATTGGATAAAGATATATACACACACATACACACACACACACACACACGAATATTACTCAACCATTAGAAGAGATGAAATACTGCCATTTATGACAACACGGATGGACTTAGAGATAATCATGCTAAGTGAAATAAGGCATATAGAAAAAGTTGAAAACCACATGATATCACTTATACGTGGAATATTAACCTAAAAGCAACAAATAATCAGGACAAAGAGACATGAACAATAGACTAGTGGTTACCAGAGGGTAGGTGGGGAGGGGGATGGGAGATGAGGTAAAAGGGGTCAAATATGTGGTGACAGAAAGAAATCTAACTATGGGTGGTGTACACAGAATGCAATATATATATGCCTTACTGTTGAATTATACACCTGAAACTTACTGGATTTCATTAACCAATGTCACCATAAATAAATAAATACACAAATAAACCCATTCTCAAGGCCTGCAAAGACATGCTACTGTCAACTGTGTTATATGGGTCTAATATCTAAATCCTTATCAGTATCATTTTCATTTCTCAGACAGGTTTTATTTATCATACTATCGTACTATATATTTTACATCAAATGTCAAGATGAAGTCTGATATCAAAGATTTAGAGGCAGTGATCTTCCAGACTTGCTCATCAGAATGCAGTGGTCCTGGACATATGGAGAAAATAGATGACACTGGACTTGTAATGCAATTGGCATTAGGTGAACTTTAGAGAAAATGTCATAAGACAAATACCTGGTCATCCAAGGTATTTGTCGTCTATGTGAATATGTTTACATATATAGAATTATAGCATTTACTGAGAATTGGAGATATTGACATCCGTTTTTACAGATACACCAAAAAAAGAAATGTTGGAGACAGACTATGCTTCAAAAGACAGTGATGTTTATTTTTTGTTTAAATGCATTTTATAAGTTTGCTTGATAACATCTTTTTATCACCTAATAGCCCCATAAGTAACAAAAAATGATTTGTACCAGGTAAATGAATTATAGAATTACAGAGAAACTTTGTTCTTAATGCATTTCTTAGACCAAACACAAGTGTAAAAATTTGGTGCTATGAAATGAATGATTTTATTTTTGACAGAGTATGATTTAAATTTTAAGCTGCATTATTTTTGTTCTTGTTCTTGCATTTTGGATCTACATTTATAGTAATGACATAAGAATATTAATCTTTCTTGATGTTTGTTTTCTCCTGAAGTTAAAATTAAAGAGGACAAAAAAAAAAAAAAAAACCACCCATTTTGATTATATTATACTTTTTACATATACCTGATATGACAGAGCTTCCAAAGCTTTTGGATTATAAATTTGCATATTCAGTATTTCTCACATTTAAAGCTATTCAGTTGGGTGCGAAAATGCTGTAGAATATAATGACTTAATTTTGAACTTATTATTTTAGTTACAAAAAATTCTATGAGTAATTATACTATGTATATAAGTATTCTTTTGTTACTGAATAAAATAAAATCTATAATAAGTCTAGAAATGTGTTGTTATCAAAATATGAATAACTAAAATTACTTAGAAGGCAAGTCATAGAACCTTTTAAATTTTGGCTGTAGACTTTGAAGAAGTTCTGTTGTCGTATTTTTATTTTCTTAACATTTTGAAAATACAGTAGGTGTGAGAAACTCTCTCTTTTATTGGCCATATTACCAGATTTATTCAAAAAGTAAAAGATGCAGAAGAAAAAAAAAAACTAAAAGATGCTTCTCCAAACACAGTTTATCCCTAGTAACTATCTTACTAGTGTCTGAGGCTTAAGGTTGGTTTATATTATCCCAGGATAATATAAGAATGCCCTACATTCTTTGTTCTTATGAGCCAACCTTCTAGGGAAGGACAGTTATTATTGACTATTTTAGCATGCTCTTCTTAAGATTTCCTTAATACTGATTGGAGATTGTGGGTTTTTTTTGTAGTTCTAACTCACTTTTTTCCCTACTTATAATACATGGACTACCAGTCTTATTGACACTAATTCAGGTAAAGCTCATAAGGCAAGAGATTTCTCCACTGTATTATCAGGGCTGACAACTTTTGTGGAAAAGGGCTTAAATAAGACCAAGCACAGCCTACCTAGCCTGCGACCATGACAATATCCAGAAACTGCCAACTGCTTCATGACCTGGATAGCACACTTGGTTCTTCTTTCATTTCCAGTAAGCTCAGTTTTTGACTCTGTTACTTTTACCATTGGTCTAATAATATTCTACAGAATCTCTCACAGTAGAGATATTTGAGGTTTTAGACATTTGCTGTGATATTATCTGTTGCTCACCTGCCTGATAAACTTCATGTAGTTTTTTCTGTTGCTTGGGTTGAATGTGGAGCCAGCACTCTTATTATAGGCTTCCATCTATAGAGCTCTAAACTTCTATATTTGAAATAGCAATTCTTTTATTTAATAAAAAACTAACTTCTTACTAGTCAGATGCTTTCTCTGAATACATGGCCTTTCTGCCTTCTTTTACAGGATTACACATTTCCCTCTTCCCATACAATCTCTTATAAAATATAGATATAAAGAAATGGCTTTCAGCTAATAAACTGTAAATTTCTGGTGCTACCACAGACCTATTGTATTAGAATCTCTATACCTGGGGTCTAAGAATCTGGTTTTTTAAACAAATATCTCTGGGCAATTTCATGCACACATGTTTTTTGAGAATCACGGACTTAGGTTGAGTGATCAATCTTTTAACCTCAAGTAGGATAAGAAAAATTGAAGAAATCCTTTTTGGAGTGTGACCAGGACAATAAGTTCAACTGGAATAAGGCTAAAAGATGTCCAAAAACTGCAGTTAACAAGAGAGCAGTGGCTTATTGCTAAAAGCTGACAGAGACACAATAATTTGAGTGGGAAGCAATCAGATTTATCATGAACTGTTTTATGTCTATTATAATCATTTTTAGTTTAAGCCAAATATTTAATGAAGTACTTAGGAATTTCAAGCATGAGATACGTGTAGCCTGTGGGGAAATCAAACAGTGGCAGTCTTTGCCACCTGGATATAGATAATACCTATTAATATCTTTTTCAGGGAAATCCAGAAGGACGTGGCCTAGCTATTATATGATCTGTATCACATATGCCATTTGGTGTAGCAGCTTAGCAAGAACTAGTGCTAACTCAGAGAAGCTGATATAGGTTGATGAATAAAACGACCCTTAAGGAAAGAGCTAGGAATGTATAACTATAATGAAACAGAAATCTTTTATTAGAATGTCAGAGAGATAAGTACCTTAGGATTTCAGCTTGTTTTGTTCAGGAATAGTGGTGACCCAGGATACTTGTTTTGCCATTAGCACAACAGAAGCCTGCCTGCCTGCCTGCCTTCTCCCACACTTTGTTTTTAATAAAGACTCCATTGATTGGTTCCATCTTAAGCGGGATTATAGTATCATGCAATGGGAAGATCATAGGAGGCCTTTAAGTATCTCTATTAATTTTAGCACTAAATAAGGTAATGTATCTCAACAGTTCAAAAGAATCCCTTCCTGGACATTAATATTCCCAGAAAGAAGCTGAAAGGAAATAAAGATTATTTCATTTCAGTGTGCTGGGTACCTTAGGACACAAAGGAGACTCAGGACTAGGGTGTAACTACTGCATTCCTACTAATTTAACACATTTACTTGGAATTACGTGGCAAAAAAAAAAAAAAAAGACTGATTCTGTTATACACAAAAAGTGGATCCCTCATTTTATAGAGGCTATAATCAGGAAAGCAGTGGCTCCTCTACTGGCAAATCTTAAAGCACCAAGATTAACCTCAAAGACATAAGTTTATTTAAAAGCAGTGAGGCAACCCTTTTGACTACTTTGGAAGTGCGGTCAAAGAAAATACAAGATTTTCATCCATATTCTGTTTTTATGTTTATAATAAATTTTTCTTTTTTCTGCTATTGCAATACTTTTGCAAAGAAGAATCATATGCTAGACGATTGAGAGATTATCACTTAAAAGATTTTCTTAAATTTCAAGTATCTGTTTTCCTTGCACTGAGAGGCAGTAAATAAGGGATAAAAAAGCTAAAAGGATTCACATAGGTAATTTTTTATGGTGTATGCAAAAAAGGTGAAAGAAAATGGATAGAATACTGATTTGAGTCAAACTGCATGAAAAGATTGGGCAGAAAGAATTCCTGTAGATAGTGAAAGATAGTAACATCGATGTTTTTCTGGCTGCTGACAAGCTCTTGGTTCATTTTGTAATCATGAAATTTCAAAAGAAAGAAGGGACCAAAAGCCCTTGAACTAAGACAAATTATTTGGTTACACCCAACAATATCTAATCCTAGTTTCATTTGTATTGTTCTTGGTGTCATAAGTGATTATTTTTAAATAAGTTACAGTTTTTAAAATGATTGAAACCACTAATCTCTCTCTAGCATTGTCTAAGCACGCTTATTTTTTTTCTAGTAAGAAATATACGCCAAAACAAATAGATGCCAGTATATAGTTTGTCAGTGAATGAGGGAGAAATAACTAATTCGAATCTTGTGTATTATTATCTTCAAAAGAGTTATTTTCTGGCTTATGTGTGTTACTGAAAAACATTTTGTATTTCACTTATTTATGTTAATATTTGTTTTGCTCCAGTGCACATTTAACTAAAACAGTCTTTGTTAGGGTTCATCATACAGGTTGTTTGTTTATATATTGCTTTTGCTCCAAGGATGATAATTTTAATATCAGCTTGGTATGTGAGACTTGAATAAGAAATTTTTTTAAATTATTCATTGGCAGAATAATTTAACCCAGACATCATCTGTTATTAACAGAAGGCATAAACTTTATATTTATAGATGTTATGCTCAATTTTGAGTCACATGACTAAAATAGAGTAAAATTTTGAAATTCATTTGACTCTAGGATAGTAGTGATGATAATAATGATAGATAACATTTATTTACTGCTTTTGGGTTTTAGGGCAGATACTAAATATTTTACGTGTATTACCTAATTCACTGCTCACATTTTTTTAAAATATTACTATACGGTTAAACAATGTTCAAGGTCACATTTGTGGCAGATCCAGGATAGAGATACCAACTCAGGTATTTTGATTGAAATCCATTTTATAAACTATTATACTACCTGGTTTTCGTGGTAAAATCAATTTCTATGTCTTTATTTCATAGTTTAGGAAGCTGAGACCCAGGTAAATTGGACTGACCAAGATTAACATCTAGTTTCTTAAATTGAATGGATATTATCAGTAGAAACTGAGACTCTCAACTCTTAAGTTCAGTGTGCTTTACATTACAACGGCTGCCTTTTCAGACAACAACCTGTTGGTCCACACTGTTCATTATTAGTTTCAAACATTAAGTGCATGAAAGGATTCCTTAATGATTACTCACTACCAACAAAATTAAAACAATATTGAAAAAGCAGAACATAATGACTGATATTACCTTCCAAGAATTTAGGAATAAATTAAAAGGAATGAGGTTTCTTTTATCTACTAGCATATACTTTATTTAGTTTCATATTCATTTTCTTTTCTGATACTGTTATGTAAGAGGTATTAGAACTATTGTATTAAAATACACTAATTTTTATTTTCAAGTATGTTACTTGAAATTAAGAGTTATTCATTTTATTTATATTATGCTATGTGAACTTCAAATCATCTAATTTTCTGAATAAAATTGGCTTTTAAGTCATGGTAATGCATTTTCTGATAAAGTAATATTTATGAATCGTTCTTTTCGATTTTGGTTCATATGCTCTAAAAAGTGTTCAGTGGACTGGACAAATGAGGAACAATTATATTAATGGTTTGTCGAACCATTTTCTTCATGGGAAAAAAAACATATATATCTACTATCAAAGGACATGCAAATTTTCTTCTTGACTAATCATCAGATCTGCAAATGCATTATGGTTATAAATCCAAGTTAAATGTATATTTAGGATTAAATTACCATTAGCAACTAAAATCTCTTATCAAAATCAGTAAAAATCAGAGAGGGAAAGAATATAAATGAACATCATGCTAAAGCTATAAAGGAATTCATTACTTAATTCTTCTATAAAGAATTTTGAAAGTACATGCATCAGTTAAATACAAAATTTTAAGAAAAGCTTAACATTGTGAACCTTAGTTCTGTCTTAATTAAATCATTGCATTGCTTTATATATGGCTGCTTAAGTGAAAGATTCTTTCTTAAGGTCAGTGCATAAAACCTCTGGAATGCTTATTTGTCCTTTTATGCTTGTGTTTACTTGTATGGCTTTCAGTATTTGCCAAAAATATCTGTTGCAGCTTGGTAGACAAAATATATTCTCAGAGTTTGAATGTGTAAACTCATGAGAACATAGTTTTTTGAAGTTTTTTATTTCGTTTTTGTTACACTGGATCCTCATTGCCTAAATCAGTGCCTGGTACATAATAATTGTTCAATAAAAATTTATTAAATGAATTCTAGTTTATTAAATCCTGAAGTTTTTTGTAGTATCTGGTCTTAAAGTGATTTTGATAACTAAAGAAGATAGACAAAAGTCAAATGTTGATATAGGTTCCTGAATATCATCTTTATATCATTTCAACACAATAAATTCACCTGTGACAATAAAATGAATTTCTGAATGGCATTTAAGTATGCTCATCTAATGTTTAGAAGATAAAATTGTTTTGGAATAGAGACTTTAAAATGATTTATCCTTGATTATTTTTGATTACCATAGGTACTATACTAATTACTTAACATGACTATCTTATTTGATTTTTAGGACAGTATTTTGAGGAATATCTTCCTATTTCTATTAAACGTGAGATATTTGAAGTTAAGTAATTTGTTCATGATAACACAACTAGCAAGTAGCAGATTAGGGACTATGAGCATTTACTGTGTACTGCCTCATATATACAAAAAGTAAACCACAAGTGTTACAGATTTGTTACAGTAAAATAAGCCTCTGAGGACCAAGTATAGAATTTTTTAAGCTAGCTGTTTTTTTGAATTAGATAATGTAGGTTCTTTGGTATTTTGAGGAAGCAGATGATAATAGATTGAATGATATTTTTCTCACATATTTGAGAAAGAATTGAAGGGTTCCCGTAATGTAATGATAGAATCTGATTAGCTTTAACAGGATTAATCGGATAATTACACTATAGGGTAGCAGAGGGGAGAACAAAGGAGGCTATTGCAATAATCTAAGCAAGAGATAACTACTTGGACCAGACAGTAGTGTGATATAATCAATCAGGCTTCTTTGCCAGGGCCTTCTGGAAGTGGTAACAAATGGTTGAATTTGGAATGGATTTTGAAAGTAGAGTTAACAGTATTTTCTAAATGATTGGTGATATGGGAAGGAGAGAAAAGACTGAGTCCAAAGGTTTTGGTCTCAATAACTGGAAAAATTAAGTTGCTCTTTCTGAGATAGAAAGGGAGGCACATCATAAGTTTGTTTTGACCATTTTGAGTTTTATACTTCCAAGTGGAGTCTATTAATGACTATTAAATTACAAGTGGAGGTAGATACATATCAGACCAATACACAAGTCTATAGCTCTGAGTTACTCCAGAATTTAGGATGATGAGAACAGCCACGGGGCCTGAGGAAGAGGAGCCAGTAAAGTAGGAGAATCCAGAGGGGCAACCTAGAAGTTAAGTGAAGAAAATATTATGAAAAAAGAGAGAGTGATCACATGCAGCAGAGTCTTCAGACTGATCAAGCAGGACTGAGATATGACCATTGACTGGATTTGAAATTTGGAAGTCTGTTGGTAACTTTGACCGGAGAAGATTCAGTTACTCAAACCAAAAAGTTTTGAAACCACTCACCTAGAAAATGTCTGAAGTTCTTGCTTCTCTATTTTTTTAATTTTAATTTTTATTCATTCATGTATTTATTTATTGCCTATAGCACCTGGTCTTCCTAGGTGGTCTCCCATCGAAGTACTAACCAAGCCTGACCCTGCTTAGCTTCCGAGCTTGCTTCTCTAAATTTGTGATTCTAATATAGACATACTACTCTGTAGTCATTATAGAAATCTAGGCACACTGTCCAGTATTATTATATTCAGATATTTTAGTCATATAAATGTTGACTTGAATTACTTTAATGGTCAACATTTAATTACGTGATTGCCAAATAAAACTTTTACAAAATGCTTCACTTGATTTCCTTCCTTTTGATAAGTGGCTATAATACGGTGGAAAAGGCATGTACCCTGGAGGTCATCAGACCTAGGTTTCAGTCCAAATTTCATCAATTACTAATTTTGCAATCTTAAGCAAATTAGTTAATTTCTCTAAGTCCCAGTTTCCTCACTTGGAAGATGACATGATAATAATTATTTTATGTGGTTGTAAGATACAATGGGATATTGTGTATATGAAGCATCTGGTCAAATATCCAGCAAATAACAAGGTAGTATATAGAATAAGAGCTCAGGATCTGAAATTAAAGAGACTTGATTTCAAATCCCAGCATTTACATATACTAGATGTGAAAATTGGGCAAGTATCTTCACATCTCTAAAACCTCAGTTACCATATCTATAAAATGGCTGTGATAAAAATACCTACCTTGTAGGATTATTAGAATTACATATTTCATGTAAAACTTTTAAGTGTCTTACACAAAATGAGAATAAATGGTACTGTTGTTACTAGTACTTGGTATGGTTTTATTTACTATTATCCTTGCTGGTATAATTATTAGAATAATAAAACCTTTATTTCTGACTGAGGTTTAGTTTCTAACCTGACTTTAAGTGATGTCAGGCATAGCTTATAGTATTTGTTTTTTTGCCTACACTATTTTCATTCATTACTAATGTTAAAAACCTTAAATAATTAGCTAGCAGCTAGATATTGTGATTTTCAAAGCTGTACTTGTCTCCATATAGGGACATTCCAATAGATAGAAGAAAACATATGTGATAGGATTCTTCAGAAGCTGTAATGTGAATGAACCAGAAATGGCTGTCTTTTAGCCAGATTGCTTGAATGCATTTAAACACACCTTTGGATGAGGCAGTTTGTACTCTGAAATTACTGAAAAATTTTAGATGAAAACAAAGACAGTTTAGAGCAGAGTAATAAAAAACAGTTTTTACAGGAAAATACCAAGACATAATTAATGACAAAACAAAAGACTTTATATGCTTCAAAGACATTGTAGGAATCATCTAATTTTATTTCATTTAATAAATGAGAGAATATTAAATATTTGAGACATTTGGTGACATGTCTAGGGTTAAGGCCAAGAAAGAATAGTTTTCTAACTCCTAGTTAAATACTCTGTCCACTAAAGCATACATGCTTTTACCATATGTACTGTCAAAAATAAAAACAGAAGAAAAATTTGAGAAGGATCAAAGTGGTCCTCAGATTATACAATTATTTTTCATATGTGATGTAAAATTGAGGACATTTTTATATCATAGGTGTTATTTTTTTCTCTAGAATTTTTTTAAACAGAAAACATAGAAAAGGACTGTTATTTAAAGCAAATATATAGCAAGTAGAGAGATTAATATTTGAAATACTGTGAAGGTCAGTTTTTTTTAGAAGCAAAATATCCTAAATGGAGATTTGTGTCATATTTTCTATAATTGACTGATATCAACTAATACAGTTATTACTAGCTATTGAAAACTGTACATTTCTCAATGAGGTAAAAACTATTTTAATAATTATATTTTGAAAAATTCAATTAAAATGCTCTAAGGATATGAATACATTTATATAGTTATATCCTTATTTTAAAAACATCGATAATGTGGAAAAGAGTGATTTAACATCTGATGGTTCATTTTTGATTTGTTTTAAAGGATGAAGAATTGGTACACTTAGTTCTAATCTGAACCATATGCTATCAAGTACATTTTGTAGTAACTCGAAAAATCATTACATTGTGTGTATGTGTTTGAATTAGTTAAATTTACTTTGATGTTAAGTTACTTTCTACAGTTTACAATATCAACCACCAACATTTTCATCTCTTATTTATAATTAATAACTATTTTATGTCAAATAATTATAAATAGCTTAATAGATTTTTCCATTGTTTAACTTCATGATATAAATAAGACTACAAAATTTCAAAAAACTACCAAAAAAATCTGCTTTTCCCCAGATTATAATTTTTGCTTCTTTGTCTTTTGTTTTATAGAGCTACATTCATGGAAGCAGCCAGGCTCAATTCGTGGCGGAGTCACACATTATTCTGGTACTGAGTATCCTTTAAAATATTGATGGATTGAAATAGACAAACTAAAGCGTATGCTATCAACTTAATTTTTTTTCCTAATAATACCAAGACTGTAAGAGACATTAAAGTTTAAACTTTATTATGTGACTAATTTCCTAATTTCTATGCTAATTACTTATTATAATATAATTTTTGTTTTTATTCTGAATCATTAACAGACTATAATTTTCTCTTTTCCTGGCTATTGAATTTCAAAGTATAGCTTTTGTTGTGCATTGATTTTCTCTGGCTAGAGTTTTTGCAGAGTTTGTATGGTTTCTCTCATGGGATTTTAATGGGGAGAAAATAGTATTTTATAATATGTAAAGCAAGATGAAAAACATCTTGGTACATTATGTTTAAGGGATTAAATATTTTGAACAGTCAGAAGAGGAAGATATAGGATAGTTAGAAATCTCTTTGAAACATACCAGACTTAAGTGTTATATGAATCAGACAGATAATACAGTATAATTTATGGTTTGGAGGTATAAGGGTCAAGAAAAAAGATATCAGGATAGAGAAGAGGTAAGGTTCAAGTGTCTAATTAAAAACAAACAATATAGACTGAAGTAAAGCTCCTGTTGTGTAAACAACTGTAGTTTGAGGGAACATTGATGTTTGTTGGAGTCTTCTGAAGGCTTGACCTTGGAAATGGAGCTTAAAAAGTTGTAAGACTCCATTCTGTGTATTGCAGGGGAACAAAACATTGTCTGAAACTCAATGAGCAACACTGACGATCTTCTTCCCCTGTATCAGTTCTCAACATTTTTACTCCTTCCACCCTTAATCACACATACTTGGGTGCATACATGGAATTGTGCATATCTGTAGCTATTTCTTGCTTGCATTTATTCAATTACCCATTTGCTTTATGGCTTCAAAATTAAGAAGCTACTATGATCAATATTTTTTGTTCTAGTTTGTCTTATAGATTGGAATTAGAAATACCTATATTGAGTAAACATTGTCAAACTTTGTGATCTTCATCAGTAACTACCAGGTTTCTGTGTTCCAACTGTAATATGGTAAGAGGTTAATACTTTCTTCATATTGGAAGAGCATTAAGTGAGAAAATGAAATATTTGCAAATGTTTATAGGAACATCTCCATATTAAAAAAGGTATGGTCAAGGCCATATTTATTCATAACTATATAAATGTATTTATTAAGCAAAATACATTTGTGTTAAAGTACTATAGTAAAAAACAGTATTTCTTGCAGGTAACTTTTTATCTCTTTATATGTATTTTTCTATCCTGTTTTAATCTGTGATGTAGGATTTTAGCAGCATACTTTATGCAAAGTAGCTAGTTTATTAAACACATTGGGAGTCTGTAGCAAAAGAAATGAAACCTGTGTTAAGACCATCATTCCATTGTATGGCAAGAATTCTCCAAGGTTTCAATTCATGGCTCACTGACTTCAAGCTGAGATTTAGGATGCAAAGAAATTTCACAAGCAGTATTAAGTCTTACATATAGATTTTTAACAGTAATACCTAAAAGAATTAGAAGTCTTTATTCTCTTTGTTACCAGTAATTATTTGCTGCTTTATTTCTTCTGTTATTTTTATTTTACAGACATCTATGAAAAAAAATTTCTTGTAAAACAGTAAACTCATTAAAAAAGTTAAAAAGAAGCCCTTATATAATAACTTCTGATTTTACTTTCCTTTGGCAGTCTACTAATTTTCAACTCACTATGTTTTTTTTTTTTTTTGCAACGTCTGTATTATATTCCCTTATGCAAAAAAAATAAATAAAGTGTAGATAATTACTTTTTGTTTATTTGTAGAGACCATTTCTGTCTTTTGGTGTTCTCCTCCTAATTTAGTAAGCCAGATAATTAGATGCAATTGCTATATACAAAATTTTGGAAAAAAAAAAAAAAAACAACCTAAGAAAGAACAGATGGAGTTGCTTGATGTCAGAGGTTACAGATTTATATATACTAAGAATAAGATTTTTCTCCCTATTAGTAGTGTTATATTTTCTCAGTGCCTTATTTAAGGAAGGAAAAAAGAACAATCCTAAGTAGGCTACAAGACAAAACTATATAAAAATAACATTATGACATTTTAATATAGAAATGTGAACTCTCAGAAGACCTTATGTAATGCTTTCTATTTTCTCAGTAAAAATTTATTTTTCTTTCATTTATTTTTCATTCAGTTATGTTTCAATACCTGATGCAAATAAGATATTTGCTATTTACAAGAAAGTAGACTGATAGAAAATTAATTGTAATTCAGCATGCAAATGTTATATTCAGTGCTTGGAATAAGCAAGGAAGGAAGGAGTACCTCAATACCTAGGAAAGCTGAACTGACTTTTCAGCTGTTTTGATATAGTAATAAAAGAAGTTTCCCAGGGGAAGGATAAAGGAGGGAGAATATTCTGATAGAAGATACAACAGATACGAAAACATAAATTGAGAGAGAATATTCACAAATTGTGAAGAGGAGAATGATGAGAGGTTACTTTGGCTGAATAATGAAAATCTTCTCACGCCTTGCTAAGAAATTTGAACCTTATCTGAATTCACCTAGATACAGTCTATATGTGCTAGTGGATATAGGACACATGAGTTCTAGAATTGGCTTTACTGTCAACTATATAAACTCTGACCTGTTCCTTAATTCCCCATATCTTTTAAGTTCTGGGATCTCAAGAAGATAACATGAGAATAAGTGTCAGTTAGAAGTAGATGTGCTCATATAAAAGGCAATGGTTTATAGTAGCAATAGTAATAATTTAAAATATACATATATATGTTCTTATAAAGGTCATGTTTGCTTTTCCTATGAGAAAAAAACATTTATTTTCTATTTATTATGGAAGAGTGTTTGAAAACATTTGTTTTCAATCTGTAATAGAGAAAAAATATTTCTTTTATTTTAATGTGTTATATCTAAAGAGAACACATTATAGAAGAGAATTAATGATGGATGCAAGTTGAAGATAATTTAGATTTAGATCCCTTTAAGTCTTCTATAATGTGATTTTTTTTTTCAACATATATTCTCATTTATCTTTAAATTGACACTCTGATACTCTGTAGGAACAACAATAAACTTAACATCATGTGCAATTGAGAATGGATTATAATGTAATGCAAATGTATGTCATTAGTTCATTGGTATGCCCAGTGCTTCTGGGTATTGTATATAATTTACACAAATAGCAGCTTCTGCTTTATTCAGGATCATGTCAATATTTTGACTCTTTAAGCAGTAAGATGGTAATTGACAGACCAGAGAAACTATAGAGCGTGCACAGTAGTTGAAGTATATATTGCTACAAATGTGCAAAGTAATAGATGAACTAGATCAGGTTGCGTGTGTAGGCATAGGCATTAACAATCTCAGAACAAGTTTCAGAAACGTTACAATTTATTCATTACATATATACATTTCTTACAGTAAGGCACAGCAAAATGGCTATGGCCATCAGTTTATAGGCAGAAAAGCATGTTATTCCAGAGTTAGACATAGAACTTCTCAGATTTTTAGGGGCTTTCATTAATTATTTAGCCTTCTACCCAATGAAGTCCTGCACATCAACTCTGACATGTGATCATCTAGCTTTTTTCTATCTAAAATTCAGTTCTCTATCTAAAAAATTTTATTAATTTTTTCTCAAGTGCTAAGTATTATATAGGCTCTTTTTAAATAACTGTTAGGGTTTCTTTGATACATGGAACTTAAGCTAAATAATTCTCAATATTCAAAAACCCTTAAGTTAAAAAGTTATCTTTAGATAAGAGGGAAAGTTAGCAAGTTTAAAGCCATTTTGGTTTAATTCCTATGTCTTATAGTCCTCAAGTTTAAAGTAGGTTTACTGCTCATTTCTTGGTAAACCTTAGAAAATTCAGTTTGCAGGAAACATTCTGCAAAAAAAAAAAAAAATCACACTTATTTCCTGACCCTGCTTTCTAATAAAATATTTTACCTTGAGGTTGTACACAGCCTGTATCTAGTTATCCCTTTGCTTTAAAATTTCTACTTGGGGGTCATATGTGCAAGAGTTTACTAAGCTTTGCATTTCTTTATTTTCAAGTAATAACAAAGTTAACTTCCTTTCAGATATAATAGTTTATAATATCTTTGGTACTACTTTATATCCTCTATAGTAAGGATTGGCAAACTAGGACCTGCAGGGGCTAAATCCAGCTTATCTATTATTTTTATAAATAAAGTTTTATTGGAACACAGCCACACCTATTTATTTATATATCGTTTGTCATTATTTTACACAACAGCAGACTTGAGTAATAACAATACACCATACAGCTTGCATAGCTGAAAATATTGACTTTCTGGCCCTTTACAGAAAAAGTGTGCAAACAACTGCACTGTAGGGTATAAATAATAGAAAACAAAACCCCACAATCTCATTACTCCAAGACAGTTATTAACTTTTTCTTTCCCTGCATTATTTGCTTTTAAAGAGATATTTATATTGTTTACATACATTTTATTTTCATTTGACATAATTATTTTTATGCTTAGCTCAAAGTTGTTAAAATAATTATTTTGTTCTTTTACTCCTCATCATTTTCACCTAACCTTGTGATGTCATCCTACTTAATTTCCTTTATGTTTTTTTTGTTTTGTAACTTTCACTCACTAGCTTTGTGGCTTTGCACAAGTTATTCTGACCTCTCTGGGCTTCAGTTTCTTTATTTGCTGTAAACTGATGATAATAAAGGATGTCAGTAGTCGATAATGGGTATGAGAGTGAACAAAACACAGTTCTGTCTTTGGGGGCTAACATTATAGTGGTGAGAGAAAGACAATACCTGCATAAAAAGATAGAATCTGAAATTTATTTCAAAAACACATTTTTCATAGAGAAAAATAAAGGATAAAAGAAGTAGAGAGTTTGGTGGCTTCTCTGATATCATCTGAGCAGTGAGTTATATGGACATCTTAGGGAAAAGGCATTCAAGCAAGGGAAGAGCAAGTGCAAAGATTCCTAGGCAGAGGGGTTCCTATGTTGTTGGAAGAATAGCTAGGACAAAAATAGGAGTAAAAAAGGGCAAAAACGTATAAGCAGTGGGTCAGAATGCAAATCATGTACTGTCTTGAGGCCATTTTTAGGTCTTTAGATTTTACTCTGCGTGACATGGAAAACTATTAGTGTTCTGAGTAGAAGAATGACACTGCCCAACTTATTTTAAAAAGCAATATTCTTTAAGACTTAGGAGTAGGAGTTAATTTCATCAATGTGAAACAATAACCAAAATTCATAAAGGAAAAGATTAACAATTTTGCCATATGAAAATGAAAACCTTCTGCATGATAAAATAAAAAAAAAATAAACAGAGCTACCTCAGGGTTATGGAGGTGTGAGCCATTTCTTTTTTCTTCCCCCTTTGATTTACAACTAATTGGACATCTATAACCAAACAAAAGTACCTCTGTACATGTACAGTACAAGACACCTGGGAGATTCACGTACCTGTGCATCAGAAAGAAAGTGGGGCTCAAGGGGGACTGCGGATCCAAGGAAGCTAGTGAGCCTTCCCCACCCGCACTTGCTACAGTCAGAAAACGGTAATCTGGATAGTGCAAAACTGGGTCAACACTTACGGGAGACAGAATGTGTGGCGGTCCAGCTAGCCTTTATAGAAAACCAGGCAAGCCATCACTGCTGCATGGAAAACAAGTTTGTAGGAAGTGGAGAGGGAGAAACATGCCCTTTCCATGGGATGATCCCCCTGCCCAGAGCAACACTGCCACCTACTGGGCTTTGAGAGGAACACCAGTTACATTTTTCGCAGAAAAGGTGGAAAGCAAAAATAGTTGAGGGGACAGATGGCCCAGTAGTGCAGGTTGCAGCTGGAGGAACCCATTTCTCTTCAGCAATTCCCTGTCTCCGAGGAGAGACCCTCATGATTGGCATGCAGGGAGAGGAAAAGGAGGGGAACCAACAAGAACATCAAAGGGCATTGAAGGAACATGTTTCCTGCTGTCTGCTCCAGGATTTTAACAGAATGTCTGCCCTGGACCTTTGGGATTCCTCCCACTTGACAATCCCACTACTTGCCTGAGGGTACCTCAGAGCTCTAGATGCTGGGCCCAGACATTCCCCTCACTCTGCCATCAGCTTCTTTTTATGCCAGCTTTTTAAATACTCATGCTCTCAAGGGTAGCAGCAAGAGCCAGCTCTAGTAAGAAAAAAAAAAAAAACAAAAACTTATGCTGTAGTGCCACCTTCTGGAAAATAAGAGAAAGGTTTCTAATTACTGAACTGTAATGGCCTACTGAATTGTAACAGTCAAAGTAATTAAGTAAAGTGTGTGCAATTTCACATGTAATGGCAGAGGCACATTTCATCAATACTATGAAAAGTCACAGTAATATGCTATCGCAAAATGAAAATAATCCTCCAGGAACCAAACTTGAAGAAATGGAATGTTGAAATCTAACTGATACTGAATTCAAAATAGCTACTACAAAGAAACCAACAAGCTACAAGAAAACTCAGAAAGGCAATTCAATGAACTCAGGATTGAAATTAATAAATAGAAGAAGTTCATCACCAAAGAGATTGAAATTATAAAAAAGAACCAAACAAATTCTGAGGCTTAAGAACTCGATGCATGAGATGAAGAATGAATTAGAAAGCATAGAGAATAGGGTACATCAGATGAAGAAAGAATAAGCAGTTTAGAGGATAAAAATTTAGAGATGACAGTTGGAAGAAGAACTAAGATTTTGAAAAAGTTAAAAACCCTATGAAAGCTATAACATTTTATCAGACAAGCAAATAGAAGAATAATTGGCATACCAGGAGAAGTGAGGGAGAAAAGGACAATTTATTAAAGAAATAATAGCTGAGAACTTCTCAAACCTGAGGAATGAACTAGACAAAACAAAAATAAAACCTTATGAATTCCAATGTAAAACTGTCAAACATCAATAATAAAGAATCTTAAAGGCAGCCGGTGGGGGAAAGTAACCTACAAAGGAACCCCCATTAGGCTATCAGTAAATATTTGAGCAGAAACTCTTCAGGCTAGGAGTAAGTGGAATGACATACTCTAAGTATTGAACGATAAAAATTGCCAGCCAAGACTACTTTATCCAGCAAAGTTATCCTTTAGATATGGAGAAATAAAGGTTTTCCCAGACAAACTGAAGGAGTTCACCACCACTAGACCTACCTTGCAAGAAATGCTGAAAGGAATTCTTCAAGCCAAAATGAAAAGATGCTAATTAGTGACAAACACACACTCAAAATGATAGTACACAAATCTGATAAATTTGATGAACACAGTTAGAAAACTATATAAGAATAGTATTTTAACCATTTTATAGTATAAAGATTAAAGGTAAAGAGCATAAAAATAATTAAAGCTACTATCATTTGTTAATGAATTCATAGCATAAAAGGAGGTAATTTGTGACATCAAAAATATAAAGGGGAATAGTGAAAAGGTTGAACCTTTATAGAAGAATGAAAATAGTCTTTTTCTACTGATAGAAACTTATTAGATATTGTATGTAAGGCTCATGAAAACCGCAAGCAAAAATCTAGAATAGAGACAGGAAACATTAAAAAAAAAAAAAAAAAAAAAGACTGAACAAATCACCATGGAAAACCACAAATTTACAAAGGTAGATTAAAAAAAGAGGGAAAAGAATAGAGTTACAAAACAACCACAAGGGAAAAGGTAAGATGGATTACATACCAATTATCACACTAAATATAAATGGATTACCAATCAAAATGCAAAGTGGCTGGATGGATTAAAAAAAAATAGGATCTAGATTTATACTGCCTACAAGAGACTCATTTCAACTCTAAAGATACACATGGCCTAGAATGAAGAGATGGAAGAGTATGTTCCAAGCAAGTAAAAAACAAAAGAAAGCTGAGTTAGCCATACTTAGATCAGACAAAATAGATTGCAAGCCAAAAATGGTAATAAGACAAAGAAGGTTGCTGTACGATGATAAAGGGCTCAGTACATCAAGAAGATATAGCAATCATAATATATATGCACTCAACATCAGGGCATTGAAATATATTAAGAAAATACTAACTGATCTAATGGGAGAAATAAACAATGACACTATAACAGTAGAGGACTTCAGTACACCACTGTCAGCAATGGATAGGTCATCCAGATAGAAAACCGACAAGGAAATGTTGGAATTGAACCATCCTTTAGAATAAGTGGACCTAACAGACATACCTAGAACATAACATTCAACAACAGCAGAATGCACATTTTTCTCAAGTACACACAGAACATACTCCAGGATAGATTATATGATAGAACACAAAACAAGTGTTAGCAAATTTTAAAAGACTGTAATCATACTAATTATCTTTTCTGACCACAAAGTATGACACTAGAAATCAATAGGAGGAAAGCTAAAAAAATCTACAAGTCAATATGGAAATAACATACTTCTGAACAACCAATGGATCAAAAAGAAATCAAAAGGGAAATAAAAATATCTTGAAATGATAAAAATGGGAAAACAATATATCAAACTAATGAGATGCTGCAAAGCCGTTCTGAAAGGAAAGTTATATTGATGAATGCATACATTAGGAAGTTAGAAAGATCTCAAGTAAACAACCTAACTTTACACTTTTTAGGAACTACAGAAAGAACAAATTAAGCTCAAAGGTAGCAGAAGGAAGGGATTAATAAATATCATAACAGAAATAAATGAAATAGAAACCAGAAAAACAATAGAAAGGTCAAGGAAACTAAGAGCTGCTTCTTCAAAATGATAAAATTGACAAACCTTTAGCCTAGACTAACTTAAAAAAGAAGATTCAACTGATACTACAGAAATATGTAGGATCATAAGAGACTTCCATAAACAATTACAACAAATTACATAACCTAGAAGAAATGGATACATTTCTAGAAACACACCCCAGGAAGACTGAATCAGGGATAAAAAGAAAATCTGAACAGATCAATAACGAGTAGACTTATTGAATCTGTATTGAAAAACCTCGCAGGACCAGATAGCCTCACTGGAGAGTTCTACCAAACATTTACAGAAGAATTAACACCAATCCTTTTCAAATTCTTCCAAAATTCTGAGTAAGAAATACTTTCAAACCCATTCTGCTAGGCCAGTATTACTTTGATACCAATACCATATAAGGGCACCAAAAGGAAACTATAGACCAATATCTCTAATAAATATAGGTGCAAAAATTCTCGATGAAATATTAGCAAACCAAACTTAAGAAAACATAAAAAGGATCATACACCTTGATCAAGTGAGATTTATCCCTGGGATGCGAGGATAGCTGCACGTACAAATGAATAAATATGTAACACTAATGGGGGGGAATCACACGATTGTATCAATAGATGTAGAAAAAGATTTGACAAAAATATAACATCCTTTTATGATAAAAATCCTCAACAGACTGGCTACACTTTAGACCATATATGAGAAACTCACAGCTAACATTATACTCAATGGAGAAAAATTGAAATCTTTTCCTCTGATTGGGAACAACACAAGGATGCCCACTCTCAGGACTCTTATTTAATATAATACCGGAAGTCCTGGTTAGAGCGATTAGGCAAGACAAAGAACTAAAAGGCATTTGCATTGGAAAGGAAGAAGTAAATTTGTTGCAGTTTGCAGTTGATAATGATCTTATATATAGAAAATCCCAGGCTCAAAGGATATACCATCAACAATACAGAAATCAAGTTATCTTTCTTTACACTACTAACAAAACATCTGATGAGAAAAAAATAAATTTACCCTATTCACAATAGCAGCAAAACCAGTAAAATACTTTGGAATAAATTTATCAAAGGAAGCGAAAGATCTGTACAACAATAACAACAACAAAAAAAAAATTGCTGAAAGAAATGGAAGGAAAGACATTCTGTGCTCATGAATCAGAAGAATATTGTTGAAATGCCATACTTCCCAAAGCCATCTACAGATTCAGTGCAATCCCCATCAAAATACACCAAATGCAATCTTCATAGAAATAGAAGAAATAATTGTAATATTTCATACAGAACCAACAAAGGCTCCAAGTAGCCAAAGCAGTCCTGAGGGAAAAAATGTAAAGCCAGAGGTACCACACTTCCAGATTTCAAACTATACTATAAAGCATGAAAACATTATGGCACTGTCATAGAAATAGACAAATAGACCAGTGGGGGAAAAAAATAGTCCCAAATTAAACCCCTGAATATACGGTCAGCTAATGTTTGACAAGTGAGCCAAGAGTGTGGATAGTCTCAACAAATAGTGTTGAGAAAACTGGATAAACACATGCAGAAGAATGAAACTAACCCCCTCCTCACCTTCATCTTACACCAGTCACAAAAATTAACTCAAAATGGATCAAAAACTTAAACATAATATCTGATACTATAAAACTTCTAGAATAAAACATAGAAAAGAAGCTTCTCGACATTGGTGTTGGTAACGATTTTTGGACATGTGACCAAAAGCAAAATTCGATGAATAAGAGTATATGAAATTTAAAATCTGCACAGCAAAAGAAACAACAAAATGAAAAGGCAACCTACAGAATAGGATAAGTGGTTAATATCCAAAATATATAAAGAACTCATGCAACTCAAAAATAAACCATTCAGTTAAAAATGGGGAAAACTAAATAGATCTTTTTTTCCCCAAAGAAGATATCAAAGGCCAACAGATACATGAAAAGATGCTCAGCATCACTAATCATCATCAAAATGCAAACTAAAACCACAATGAAATATCACTTCACACCTGGTAGAATGGGTATCATTAATTAAAAAGATGACATAACAAGTGTTGGCAAAGCTATGGAAAAAAGAACCTTTGTGAACTGTAAGTGGGAATGTAAATTACTGCAGTTACTACAAAGTATAGTATGAAGTGTCTCAAAAAATGAAAAATGTAACTACCACGTTGCAACAATTTTATTTTTAATTGTTTATCCAAAGAAAGTGAAAACACTAATTTAAAAGCTATATGCACCCTCATGTTTATTGCATTATTTACAATAGCCAAGTTGCAGAGACAGCCTAAGTGTACATTGATGGATGAAGAAAATGTGATACCCGCGCACGCCATGCAGAGGTATTCAGCCATGACAAAGGAGGACATCTTGTTATTTGCAACAACATAGTCCACCAATGGGTAGACCTTGAACACATTGTATTAAGATAAGTTAGGCACAGAAGACATGTACTTTATGATATGACTTATATGTGGAATCTAAAAAAGCCAATCTCATAGAAACAATAAAATGGTAGTTACCAGGGGATGGAGGTGTTGGGGGACAAGACAGATATTTAAGAATACAAACTTACAATGAATACTCCATATACTCAATAGAGATCTAATGCACAGTATAATGAGTATAGACAATAATGTTGTACTATAATCAAACTTGCTGAGAGTCTAGAACTTATTCTAACCTCAAAAAGGGAAATTACATAACATAAAAGAGGTGCTAATTATCACTACAATAGCAATTATATTACAATGTATAAATGTATCAAATAAACTTATTGTATACCTTGAATTTATACAATGTTATATGTCAAATATATTGTTTTTTTTTTTGTTTTTTTTTGTTTTTTTAAAAAAGACTTCTGTTGCATAATCATTAAAAGGAAATGGCCTTTGTGCTCATATAGCCTTGGCTTGAATTCTGGCTCTCGCACTACTTGACAACTTGTCCCAGTTATTTAACATCTGTAAGTTTCATTATTCCAATTTATAAACAATAAAACAGTATCCACTTCACAGCATTGTTATGGGGCTTAATGAGAGAATTCGTGTACAGTGCTTAGGCCAGCTGCCTGCACATAGTTGCTTCTCCCATTTTCTTCTAGGAGTTTTATAGCATTCGATCTTATGCTGTCTTTGATTCATTTAATTTTGTAAACTTTATTTTCCCCAGAAATAGCAATCATGTCATTTTCCCCTTGATTTTATTAATGGAATTTCAGAAGATATTTAGCAGATGGAATCATAAGATTAGTATGTTTTATTTGTCATATCTACATAAAGCCATTTTAAAATGTCGTATTTTGAATATTTGCAAAAAATACGTTGACATAGATAAAATACTCTAAAATTCTATATGAATTTAATAGGTCGGATATGCATATTTAAGTGTGTGGATTAAAATCTGTACATGAATGTAACAAGGGTATCGTCACCAGAGAAGGTTGGAAGGGGATCCTAGCGTGCTCCTTGCTGAGGATCTGCGTCAGGCACGCGGTCTGCTGCAAAGAACTAAGCAGGAAACATTCCCTACATGCGAACACGTGGAATGAAACAAGCATTTAATTCTTTTTGTTATTAGCAATGCCCTAAGACTGTGGACCCAAGGGAATTTATATTAGTAGATTGTCCAAAATACTTTAAGAATAATGAATCCTTAAAGTCCACAGATGATCATACTGGTAGTACGTTATTCTTTCAGGCCATTACAGCATGACTGAAACTAAAGAATTTAGTAATTACCTAAATTCCAGTGGTTTTCACACTGTATCATGGGTCTCTTGAAGCTTGATGGGAGTACATGGTGTATAAGTGTGTTGAGTGGGGTAACGGCACTGCACAGGCCTGGGAGTGGCTTTTTCTCCTGTATACATTAGGCTTCCAACCAACGTTGGTTTTCAGTTTCTGTAGACAATTTTAATTGTCAATGATTGCCAACAAAATGTATTCTTGTAACTATAACTAGTGCATGTCTTTATGTACAATGTGAAATATCATTATTGGTTTTAAGGGTCCATGTAATTCATATATGCTGTGAAAGTCTTGGAATTTAGAACATTTCAATTAGACCTTCAAAACCTCATAAATTAAATTTTAGGTTATATATTTAAAAAATAAAGACAGATTTAAATACACGATAAATGATAATTTTATGTTAAGAGAATAAATTGTATTTACCTCTGTGTGTATTTGTAATTCAGCTGTCTGGAACAGAACACATTATGATCAGATCCAGAAAACTTAATAGGTTTTATTTGCATCATTTCTGTTGTTTCCTTGACAACTACTATAGATGCTGCTATCACCATGGGGATGGTTCTTCTAAATGAAGCAGCAACGTCCAAAGGAGATGTTGGAAAAAGACGGAGTAAGTCCCTTGGTATTTTTGTAATTTTGTTTTAGTCTTAAGATTCATTTAAATCAAATGGGAAATGTATAAAATTCCTTTGTAAACAAAGTTCTAAAGAAATGTTCTGGTATGAGGAAGTTTGGAATGTGTTTTACTTCTATTTCTTGGATGTCTGTGTGCAAATACTTAAAAATATATATCTTCTGAAATGGGATTGGGTAATTTTCTATGAAACTGCACATACAGGAGAGCTGCTATTTGCTCTCGTTAGGGGTGGTCTAGCCCATCTCTGTTGAAGCTGTTGTCTCTGTGGTAATGTCCACTCTTCAGGGAGAGATGGAAAGTTCTGTGGGAAGGGTCTTAGTGATTTTATTGGCAAATGATATGTCCTCTGTGTCACAAGAATCAGGTATGCATTCAAAGACTGTCTCAGAAATACACTGAAATACAATACTTTCCAGTTACTTCCTAGACTTTTATCAACATTTTAAAAAGGAGCATATTTTGATCCTGCCTTTTCTAGGGTCTTTGTCTTTTCTAGTGATATTCCAAGATTTACAGTTCCACCAAGTTCCAGCATTATGTATTTAAGCAAGTTAACTATGATAAAACTATTCCTCTCAAGAGGTTGTTGAGAAAAAAAAAATGTGTAACATACGCATTTTGGCAAGAAAGGCATAAACACATGGGAAAAATCTTCCCTAAGGAGCATAGGTTAGGAAAGTACAGAGGGCTTTAAATTCAGTATTTCCTGTCACAGACCTTTTTCTAATTAATATGAAGTCCCTATGTGATTTTATGAGTATACCTCTACAAACCTAGTTAAGATTTTTCTCAATAGGCTTTGCTGTGTGAACTGTTTTTAAAATTCAGAATTTATGTGTGAGGAGCA
>CM053508.1:67694352-67720239 GCA_028627145.1 Eidolon dupreanum | reverse complement strand
GAGACTTTTCCCCACTGAATTATCCTGTGAGAGAGCTTGGTCAATTATGAACATAGCACCACATTCTTAAAGAACAGTGTGCATTCCCAGAAGCATTTATCTGTGACACCAGCATTATGGTACTTGACAAAAAAGAAAATGAACAAACAAACCTTGCTCAGATAAAGGCAGTTTGTAGGGAATGAGAAAATGAGATGCAGCACAGGACACCATCATTACAGGAAGAGGAAAACCTGCAAAACATATTCCAGAAGGTGCGCCCTGGCCTGAATACCTCTGAAAAGACATTTATGAATGTTCATCTTCAAAGACAGTTAGGCCCTAGTATATGAATCATAAACCCTAGGGACCAAGAGCCAAATCAACCTAATCATTTGTGACAGACACACATTAAAGTAGGCTGGCAAAAGAAAGGGAGAATAGTTTCTCATCAAAGACCATATCCTTCCTTGACTTTGAGATGAGTTATGAGGGCAAATATACATTTTTCTTTTAAAAATCTCCCACTTCTACCTACTTTAGATAATACTTGTACTTTGGATAAGACCCTGGAGACAGCCCAGAGAAAATGCACATTTGATCATACCACCATCTACTAATTTAAAAATCACATTTAGTCAGGGGCTTCAGCTCCGATGCCAAAGAACTTTTTTGGGTGTAATACTTCTGCTTTTTGGAGCCCTCAATATCTTCGGGTTTCTGTGAATTAACAAATTTTGTACTAAGAAATATCACTGATACACAGAACTATGTTCAAAATTATTTTTACACTAATTTTTTTATTCTTTTAAATTGTTTAATCTGCAACCTTTAGTTTCTTCTATATTGAGTGTTCATTTTTATTTTCATTTTTATTTTAATCTTTAACCTCACAAGCATTTATGCCCTTCATATTTTCTCAATACTTTATATTTTTTTGTCAATCTATATGCTGAAGGGGACACAAATCTACTTTAAAGGTTTATTCTATTCCTTAATCCTCTCCACTATTTAGTCTTAAGGATTTTTTTCCTGAAATATGTTTTGTACCATCACTAAATTCTTCCAAATTGTCTTTTAAGTTTCATTTAGCAAACTTCCTGATTTAAATCCCTGATCTACTTGTTACTAACTGTATTTCCTTGGACAAGTTACTTAACTTTTCTAATTCTTGGTTTTCTCATTTGAAATGGAACAAAATGTACATATTTCATTTGCTTATTATAAGGAATACCTGAGAAATTGCATGTAAAGTCTCTTAGCACATAAGTAAATGGCATAGTATTAATAAATGTTTGATGATAATTATTTTTATTTTTCAATTACAGTTGACATTCAGTATTATATTTGTTTCAGGTGTACAGCGTAGTGGTTGATGCTAATTATCATTAATTTCGATATAAATAATTTAAGCTCATTTATATTTAGCCTGCCTTTTTCTAACCAGGATTTTTCTTTATATTCAAGATTAAGTAACTGCTGTTTTATATATGCATGATTTAGTTGAGTGAAAAACAGCTTTTCCCTGAACCTTTTGATGAATTTAATTGGACTCCTGAGTCCCATGAAACTACCAGTGAAACATCAGTATTATTAAGAATTTGATCTAATTACCATCTGAGCCATAGTTCAGAAGAAAATTTTTTTCAGTAGCAGCACTGAATTTATTTTGTATATTAAAGATTAACTTTAGGATTTGTCCTATTTTCTAAGAGCAAAGTGCTAGTAGCGATTCACGATTGTCTTCACTTATGAATACTTTCCCAACATTTTCCACTAACACACTTTGACTTACAAAGTCTTCTTCAAAAACTATTTATAAAAATATTTATGACTTAAATCTCTAGTAGGAAAATAACATGAAACATTCTCTTAAACTCTATCACTTTGCTTCATGTTTATAAGACTTTTTAGTTATCTTAAAAGGGGTAGTGTGATATAATGGAAAAATAATATTTAGAATCAGAAGACCTGAGTTCAAGCTCAGCATATAATTTTATATATTACAAGCTCTGGCTCTGCAGTCACAGAAATTTAAGTGTGAATCTCAGATCCTTGCTTCACTAACATTGGAACTTGGAGTTAGTTAACTTCTCAGTTCTCATTTTTTCTTCACGTCTAAAATGGTGCTTTTTACGGGGTTGGAGACAAGCTCAATTGTTAGATTTGTCTCATTATTTCTATGTGTTTTTACAAGATATTTAGCTTTGTTAAACCTGTTCCTTCATCTGTAAACTTGGTTAATAATACCTGTCTCAATTTTGTGGGAAGGATTAATCAATTTGTAGTGCTTGCAATGTAGTAGGTTTTCAGTAAATACTAATTACTTCACCTACCTCTTCTCGGTACTGTCGATTTTAACATGATTATTCAGTAGCACTCTACAGCATTACATTTTTCATTAAATAGTCATATGTAACTTTTACATATGGAAGTCTTTTCCATTCTAGAATATTATAAGGTATTTTAGAGAATAGTTCTTAAAAAATACCTTTTTATATCTCCGTAGTGCTATGTACGTATTAGGTGCTCATCATATATTTGTTGATCTAATGTTTACTCAAAAACATTTTTTATTTGTTTCTTATTTAAATGAAACAGGAACCACTAAGACAGAAACATAACAAAGGGAAGAGTACTGGTTTGCCACATTGCACACTTTCAAAAAGATGGAAATCACATCAAATGATACCCCATGGAGTTGTCAGGTGGTTCCACACACCTAAAGGGTGTATGGAAAGGTAATTATTCCAGAAACCTGAGCTCTAAAGACATTTATTGCAACCTCGAATTGATTCTGAGCTGTCTATCATCAAATAAACTGAAGAATAAATTTACATTAAGCTTACAATGGATATAGAAACTATCCTTCCATCCTCTTACAAAGATACTTGTTAATCATGACCTTGGTTATTTTGAGATGATGAATAACAAAAAATAGATTGACATTTAATAAGGGAAAGTGCAGAATAACTGCTAGAAATGAAAGACATTCATGTGAATTTTGAGAAAAATATGTTAGTAAACAGAGCAAGGCAAAAATCCCATGATATACAGTGTATAGCAATGTCACAATTATTTCTACATCTTAGATACAGATCTTTCATCAGGAGGGAAAATATAAACAGTCTTGAGTTGTACAAATAGTAAAAGAATATAGAAATAGTGTAATAATCAACCAACACTACATAGCACTGATAAAAAAAAATTCACTGGAATTGCCTTTCTCACTCTGAATTCCAGCCTTGAAGAATGACATAAAGGACCAAAGATTTAGAGATAATTCAGAGAAGAGCTATAGTGCAATGGAGGCACCATTGTCTATCTCATCTAAATCTTATAATAATATTGTACATATGGAAATTGAATCTTAAGGACTATTTTTTTCATATTGTATTTCGTGATATATTGTAAAGTGATCTGGACTTTGAGTAAGAAGATGTGATTTGGACCAATGGCACTTTAAAACTATGACCTCAGGCAAGTCTTTTAATCTTCTCTGATCCTCATTTTTTCTCATCTTTCAAATAATGACCATAACTTTTAAGTATAGCAAACTATTCTTTTACAAATGTAAAATAACTTTTAACTGTGAGATCTCATATTCCAGTCTTATGATGTTAGTACTTCGCTGCTACAGGTACAATTCCTCAAATAAAAATTTCCAACTATAGACTTTGACACATGGAATTAACCATTTGACAAACAGTATATTTTTTAAACAATAATATTCATATACATACATATGCACTCCACTCTAAACAAAATATAATTTCATAGATCAGAAAGCAGAACTAAAACTATTGATACAAATATATTTAATTTTGCCTATGAAAACTGTAATCAAGTCCCTTTTACCACAAGCAAACAACATAAACTTTAATATCCAAGATAGTAAAACAAAATACGAGTTTTCTAAACGCGTACTAAAACTTTTTAAAATCAATATTTGATAATTTCAGAAACAGATACTAGGAACCTCTACATAAATCTGAAGTATGTTTTATAGAAATTCAGAATACAGGTTTTTTTATTTTGTACTGCACATTCCAACTCCTCAAACCCCAGAACACAAAGTCTGAACAGACATACACATCTGAGGTAGCTCTAGAGGGTTACTTCCATTGCAAACGTACACCTTTCTCAGTCTGGCAGAAACCACCCTCCAGCCACCCAGCAGGGGGCTCCTATGGCCTAACAGCGCCTGTCTTTACCTCAGCCGTTTACCCCACACACTGGCTTCCTCCCTCTCCCCCAACCCAGCATCCATGTTTCTAACCATGACTAGTTATTAGTGATCATCTCATCAAACTCTAAGTGTGTCAGTCTGTGGAGACTACAGAAGTGGCCTCAGCAGTACACCTGACAGCTGTTACCCTGTGTAACTACAGATACCAAGAAGTTTTCATTTTCAAAGATCTCTCCCTACTCCTGATAGGGTCCTAAATTTCTTTAGGCCTTTTTAAAAGATCATTTACGTCCAACATAAAGACTTTTCTGGGTTCAGTAACCTTCTGTTACAAAAAAGAGCCCAGGGCTTTTGGCTGATGAGGTCTGGCTAACAGCCATTATTATTTTTACTTTGCATTCCCTTAGAAGACTTATGAATATGAAGGAAAGGTTTTGTGAGCAAGGCTTTTCCTCTCTTCTGCACTTTTTTGGATACCAAAATGAGATCCGAGCAGCTGCCCCTTAACCACATAAATGATTTCTGTGAAACGGGGTGCCCTTATGTAACCACTGGTTCTCCCTGACTACTCCTGTTTGAGAAAACCGAACACAAGGAAATTCTGTTCAGCTGAAGATCTCAGCAGATAATTTAACCACCTCTCAACTGGATGGTTTTCATTTATGCAAGAGCACCGTGCACATCATAGTTTCCAAAAAAAAAAAAAAAAAAAAAAAAACGAGAACAGAAAGAATACTTCAAGATAAGTAAAAGCAAAAATAAAACACAAGCCACTATTTGGTACTTGTTCACATATTTTGTAGGAAAAGGAACAAATAAACTTCACATAATACACATCTCCAGTGATCACCCAATAAGCAAATGCAGAGGTCTCTTCTCATTTTGCAACTCACATCTTTTCAGCACCACAGTTGACCAGCTTCCCTGAAATGTCATTCCGTGGACTTTGTAACATGACACTTTTGCACCTTCCTTTTTCCTTCTGGATTACTTCCCAGTCTCAATATACTTATCAAATCCTGATCTTAACACCTCACCCGCAGCATGTCCAAAACCAGCCTCAGTTCTGCTTACCCACACATTTTTCCTCTTCGCCCATTTTCCCATTATTCTCACAGTGATACAAGTTAGAAACCTTGGAGTCATTTTGGCCTTCATCACTTTCCATTCTGACTGTTGCTGTGTTACTTGATGCACATGTCTTTTCAGACTCTGACCTAGCCTCCTATCTCCCTATATGTAATCGTTGTCTCCATAAGCCATCGCTTATTCTAGACTAGTGCGGAATTATTTTAAGATATGCAGCTTATGTTGCTTCTTCATCAAAATCCATTAATGACAAGAAAGGGGAAGGAGAAGTTAATACATGTTCCTTCTAGAAAATACCCATAAGCAAAATAAAGAAAATAAAATTTTCATAATCCCAACACCCAAGTTATCAACATCAGTGGTTTAGCTTGCATATATTTCGAACCGAGGGAAAGATATCATTCATGTTTTATAATCTGCTTTTTGTTTTCCATACATCATGTGCATGTTTCAGTGCCATTAACTATTCTTCTACAATACGGTTTTACTAGCTATGTAATAATTCCATTGCATAAATCCCCTTAAAATTTTTAAGTTTGGTTCCATCTCTTCCTTATAGTACAGCTTTCAGTGTTCCCTCCCTATGGTTTAGTGAAGGGGTCAGCAACTACTGTGTGGGCTGAGTCTAGTCTGCTGCCCATTTTTGTGGGCCACATAAAGAACCATTTTAACAATTCTAAATCATTGAAAAAATATTTTGTGGCGTGAAAATTATATAAAATATTTACTTTCTGGCCTTTTACAGAAAGTGTGCCAACTGCTGGTTTAGCCATACTGAATGCGACACCTAACGTGTTTTTATACTTTGGTACCTTTCTTCAGTCAGCTCCTTGAGCCTAGGCTGCCATCCCTTTCATTTTACTTCTCAGAGTTTTGCTTTGTTTGCTTGTTTGTTTCTAAATTCCTGTAACACTTTGACTTGCCATCATACCAAGTATGTCACTATGTTACACTTAGTTGTATTCGGCTCTTTCCTCTAGACAAGGAATTAAATGGCCATGATTTTCAATCATTCCATTTCTTGCAACATCTCGCTATGCACAATGTTCATCTGCACAATTGATCAATAAACCTTTGTTGAGTATTGATTGAAACTGATATTTTTGGTCCTGAATTTGAGAATAGAACTATGACTTTAAATAGTGTTCTCTACAAAAAGTTATTTTAAGTAATAAACTTGTTAAGGAACTTTTAGAACATCATTCCTCAACAAATCAAGGACTGCATTTTTATCTAAATCCTGAGTGTTTGCTGTTGTGGGGAGCAATTAGGAGAGAGCCAGACTTAAAAAGTGTTTTTGAGATCCTTGTCTCATTCCTTCTTTGTACACTCAGTGCCCTTCTGCATCCCTGATGTACTTTAAGCAATAATCAAGATACACAGACCAAAAGAGAATAGTCGCATCCCTTTAGGTTAGAAGGGGGAAATTCTGGGGCATATTTGGCTGTTTCTGGTCTGCCGGCTAACCTCCCTGTGTACAATTCACTACCCTTGCCAAGTAGCTTCTATCTTATATTGCTCCTTGAGTTAAAGCTGACCGTGCATGTGCCCACTTCATAAAATGCTAGTCATGGTGGTCACTGTTATGTATGAGCAGACCACCGTGAACAGTAATGAGGTCGTGACAGAGCGGGGAGGGAAGGCCAAACAAGATCATGGAGACACACAAGGCAGCTTCTCCCTCTCTGATGAAACAGACTACAACACTGAAAAGTACATTCCAAATAAGAGGGATACATTCATTTTTTAGTATTCCTGACAGTTTTTAAGTATGATGCAAAAGCATTTTGTATGTTTTTATGATAAGCATTGTTAGGAAAGGCAATATCTGAGCACTGCTGGAAGCACAAATCTAGAAGAACTGTAGATTATGCATTAAAATTATTGGACAGGTAAAGGTAAAAAAGTGGGAAAAATATATATGTCAGACCCTAATAGATGGAAATGAAGGACTTATTCTCTTGAGTGATGAAGTCAATATAAAACATTCATACAGAAACACACCTTAGACATTTACTATTTATAAAATGAAAATAAAAAGTCAAACATGAACTACTGAATGACCTAAAGAATAATAATTCATACTTTCCTAAGAAATATTTTAACATTTTTTGACACTTGTGCTTTAAGTCTCTCTACTCTCTGAAGAAACACTTGTAAAGAATTTTTATGCCTCTTTTTATGAAAAATATTTTAAATGTAAAAGAATAATAAGTACTCTGTTAGACTTATCCTTTTGTAGGATGATGAAAGATCAGTTCAAGACTATATACTTGTCATTTCATAATAAAATATAAACAAAAGGTTTTATAACAGCTTTTAAAAAATAATAAGTATTTCAGTTTGGAAAAATCTCTAGTGTGAACAAATAGCCTGATACCAGGCTCTCTGAATGCAGCAAAATCTAGAAATCATAAAACCTTTTTAACCTTTCTAGCTCCAAAAAAGTTAGGAAGTATAACGTAATAATAGAGGGTCAAATTACTATTTTTGACTTTATGATGGTAATATTTTTAGCAATGATAAACGGTGATCTTTAGTGCTCCATAGCTTGAAATATTCAGACCAGTCTATTAAAAGAAAAAAGAAAACTACAAATCCTCAGTTTCTTTAAGTTATATTTTTTTCAAGATTAATTACAGTTTAAAAATATTTTATGATCAAGTTTTCTTTTTTCATTATTTCCCATTCTTCAGTTAGCTTTATCTTCAGGGCAAGCTTATTGTTGAAGGCAGAAAATGCCAAAGAGGTCATTTACACATGACACATCTGACTGCTTCGCTCTTAGTGTTAAGCATTTTGTGGATTGAACAGCAACTGAAGCTTAATGCTGTGACTGAAGTTTGCTGCTGACATTCTTTATGGAGTTGGTTACCCTTGCCATACCCCAGTCATAACTTTTCTTGAAAACTGGAAGCAGTGTCTTGTTGCTTCTAGATCTTAGCACATGATTTCTATCTTTCCGTTTAATAATTACTCAGAAACAGATGCACTGAGTAATTATTTTAGTTTGTATTGCATACTTTATATTTTAATTTGCTGTATAACATTTTAAATATATAATACATAAATGTTTTATAATAAAATATTTTAAATATTTACTTTTCACATAGTATTGCCAAGATCATAAACTATTAGCATTGGAAAGAACTTCGGAGATCATCCAAACTAAGTGTTCTTTTCACTAATGAGGAAACAGGTTCAGAAAGACAAAGAAATATATGCCTAAGATATTATAAACATCCAAATATTAAACTTACTAGTTTTCCAACTATATGGCTTTTCAACTGTAGTAACCATTAATTTCATTTTTGTTTTGATATTTAAAAATTGATATCTTGTGTCCTACAAAGTTACGTTAAGATTTAAATTTGTCACATGTTAGCAGAAAGTTACAAATACCACACAAAAACTTAGTAAATGTTATTTAAATTGACTTCCCATTTTACAAACTTAAATATATTTCTGTTCATAGATGAAAGCTTTTGCTTACAACATAACTAAAAGAAAAATATATCTTTATTTCTGTATATACAAGCATGTATTTGTGTTGAAACACAGCAGAATCTCATAATACTTTTATGATTTGTGTATATATTTTTGGCCGTTCAATATAATGAAGTTATAAATTTTGTTTTAAAATCAAGTATTTATTTTACGTAAGTAAATGAATTATATATTGAATGATGATAAAAAATTATTTTCTTTAGGACATTTAAATGATCCACTTTGAATATTTGTTTCAGTCCATTCCCCTTTATTTCCCCTACATTGCCAGCTTAAATGCTGATTTAACTATTGATCTAGCCAGCAATAAGAGTGACTCATAAAAATAGGGTGTTTAAGTCAAACTTAAAAAGTTCAAATTTTTATTTGCATCTTATCCCAACCTGCCCTGTTCTCAATACAACCTTGACCCCATTCATTACAGGAACTAGTTCGTAGAAATTAACTTAATATAGAAATTAGAATGAGATGGATTAATATAATTGACATTTTTGTTTTACTTATATGTACTAATTTAGAATGGAATAAAAAGCATATTTTGTTATTTTAAGCACATAATTTTCTTTCTTTTTCAGCTTTTTAATTAAATGAAGCCAAGTGGATTTCCATAAAGTGAATGTTTACCATGAAGATAGTGTTCCTGACATACTCATTTCAACTCTTATGTTCATTTCCTTGTTTTCTTGTGATATCTAGCGTATTCTTGTAAAATTTTTTAAATGTGCGTTTTACTAGTAAATTTAATTTATAGAATTGGATGGTTAATATTAGCACTGGAAAGAACAAAGGAAACATTGAAATGTTTTTTCAAGCATATTATATTCAGTGTATGCTGTAGGACTGAAATAAATGACAATGTAATTATGAATCCATGCATTAGAACTGTTCACTCATTAGTAAAGAAAACTACAGTGTTAGTAAGGGAAATGTATGTTAATGAATTCTTTAGGTTGTACAGTGATAAGGTATATGCATGAAAATGTTGTGTACTGAAAAATTAAACTTACTGCGGTTCCAGTATAAAGGATGTGTATGGTTACAAATAGTGTTTTGTTCTTATTAATCATAACTAGATAAAAGTGTATAGGACAGGGAACTGGATGAACAGTACCTACAACTTGGATGCCTGACCTGGGAAATGGAGGTTATAAATCTAAAGCAAACATGCCTAAATCAACATGCCTCAAAGGAATCAGGTAATGGAAGCAGCACACCAGAGCTAGAAATTAATTCCTCTTCAACTGTATTGGTATCATGCAGAAATCCATACCTGTAATCACAAAACCAACCCACTATGGCCATTTTCCTCTTGTGTTATATGGAAAAAGTTTGCTATCCAAACTTCATTCTCTGAATCCAGATAAAGATTAGTTACCTAATATGAGTGACTCAGTGAAGCTTTCTTGAAAACCAAATACAGGAGTCTAATGATTATTATTTGTATATCCTGTTTGAGTTTATAAAGCGCATTTGCTATGTGAACATTTTTTTTCTTCACAATTCTGTAAATTAAGAAATGTAAATTTTGTCTGAGATAAGTACTAGAAGCTGAAAGCTAAAACAAATTTTAAAAAGAGCTCATCGCTGGGCTTTCAAACTCTCAAACCCGAATTTTTATGTTCAGTGGTACTAAACGAAGGATTTAAAAACACAGTTATTTAGTCAATTCAATAAACATTTTGTTTTTCCTCTTTAGGCTTTGCTATCTAATGTTCATTAAGATCCAAATAATAGACCATGGAGAACTTTGTTAGTTTGAAGTTACAGCTGTATTCTCAAACAGGAACTGGTGCACATCCACTGAATTTATTTATTTTGTACCTATGAAATTTGATAAAGAATGGAATTATAAAAGACTACAGGGGCATATTAAGTTAAATCTTGGGACAACACATGTACTAGCAGGAAGCAAGATATCTTTTCCAAACATGTTATTCAATAATGAAAGTTATTTAATTCTGAACTATGTTAAACGTATCACATATTCTCAAATCTATTAAAACCCACATTAATTTCCCACTTCTTGTTCAAAGATTGTTCAATTTAGTATTAGAATACCATTGATAGAAGATTAATAATTGATCATAATCATTTCTTTAATGCCTTTCCCTTGTTATCACTTGATCTGTAAATCTTAATCCATTGAGTAGTTTTACATGACCTAAAGTTCATTCAGAACAGACACTGCAATTGGAGTTGGAGGCCAAATTTTGCAAATAACATTTATGTATTATAATTTTGTTTGTCCTATTAAAGCTTGAAATTCTTATCTTCCAGTTTGTATGTAATTGACTAAATGATATTAACTCACATTTAATCTTTCTAGAAAGCTTAATAGTGTTTAATCATGACCAAAGTCACTTAGATCTCAGATACTGTAACTCAGGTAAGAACATCCTTATCCCAGATTAGTAAAAGTTTTCAGCCTAAATTATATAATTTCTTCTGAACATTAATTATGAGCCACTATAAAAACAATTTTTTTTCAGAACCCCATAGTTTAAAAAAGCTGTTGTTTCTCTGTAGGCAATTGTTACATTAGGGAAGTGATTCTAGAGGGAAATAAACTGTCCAAAGATGTCATTATTACAAAGTGCTACAGGCAAAACTAGAAAAAAAAAAAAGGCTCAAATGTAGTTTGCTTTCAAACTGTAACGTGAAAAATCACATATATTATATAATACCTTTACCTTTGCCAAACCATTTAAATTGAAAAATTTGTACATGGTATGTTATACCCTCTAATGTCACTTTTAAACCTGATTCACTATATTGGAGATCGCCTTAAAAACTGATTACATATTTAACAACCTCTAGTTAGGATTTTTAAAGTTACTTTTCTCCTCTGTTGAAGGGAAAGATTCTAATGTAAAATTCCATCTAAAGGAGTTTCATTTTATAGTAATATCTGATGAATAACATGTTGCATTTTGCTTACCATTGTGTTCCTCACATTAGATAGTCACGTGAGTAAGCCCAATAGTCTTGTGTGTTTACTGTTATTTTCTTTTGGACATAAAGTAATATCCCTTGTCAGGACACATGGTGATTTGGGGAGATTAGAGCTTGTAACCATAGAGCTTGACAAGTATTCCCTTTCTTGCTATTATGAGAACCTCCCTGAGGTTATGTGGAGAGTAGAGTTATTCTAAATACAGCATGATATACTATTTTTGAGATCAATTGTATTAAACATTGTGTTTTAAGAATGACTGGTGATAGGGGAAAACACATTAGCTAGAGCATCTAGGGACAAAACATTTGAATGGACTCTTGTAGATTTAATGTTCCTCAGAGTCCACAGAGCTCATTAAATTTAAAATAGGAAAACAAGATGTTTTTCATCCTCCAGCAAGAAGCTATACCGGGCGAGACCAGTAATATAGCTAATAGTATTTTTTCCTAATAGTGGGGAAAATGTTAGCATAGTAGTTTGTCACATTCAAAAGGTACAGGTATATACATATTAGCCCCTATATTCCCTTATTTAATTAATGAGTATCATTTATTAATTTTGTATACTTTTTTTAATCTTAAACGTATGACACAAATGTTCACACCATGTAACTAGAATCTAAATGCTTATACGAAGTTTTAATAAAGCCTCACATTCACACTATAATAGGAAAATCATGTCCTATTCAGCCAAATGTTTGTGTATCTGCTTCCATTAAAAATTATGCATATATGTCTATGAAAATGGCAAAGTAACGAACTCTACAGACCCACTCCATAGAAACACTAGAAAAACTAGCAAAAATGGTCAGAATCAATTTTGTTGAAAGTCTGGAAAATAGTGAAAGGTTTATAGCAACCAGTGTGAATGCTTCGATAATAAAAAGGTGACTGAAATTCAGTAGGATAGCTTAATGACATTTTATCTTACTCCCCCCACCCCACCTCCCAATCACAGTGGTCTTGAAAATGGCAGCTGTATTACTGGTGTGGGTGCCTGGTTCTAGATGGACTGATGCAAGGGATTCCCTTCATTTCACCTAACCCAGAAGTTTCTAGAGTGGAAAGAGGGTGTTTCTCTAAAACACCTGCTGCCTGAGAAGGGAAAAAAAAAACAATAACAGTTGGGACAAACAACAAACACTCAGCTGAAGGCCTGGGAGGATAAGCTGGGGAGTGAAAAGCTTGGGGGAAATAAGGGCTTTGGGAAACTTCCACATAATCTAAGGAATCTAGGACATGCTCCTACCCAGGGCAGGATACATGCTCAGAAAAGACCTGAGAGGACCTTAAGTTTTTACCACTTAATAATTTTTACACCCAGCCCAAGCTGGAAGTGAAGGCTAAAGCAGGATTGTAAACACCCTGGATAAATGTTGAGGGTGCCCCAATGCAGAGCCAATCTGCAAAGATCAGGAAAGTATTCTTTTTCCTCTTTTTGATTCCAGGCATTGAAGGAAAGTTCTGTCAAATCACTAGGTACCACTAAGCTAATGAAAGAGGAACTTTAGAGATCACATGTGACAAAGAATAGTTTTTACAAAAACAGTCACTAAACAACTATAACCCACAACAAAGAACAAAAACTAACTAGAGGGAGCAGAATCCAATTTCCAGAGTTGCCATAATACTCAGAATGGCCAGTTTACAAAAAAGGGATAGGGGGACTATATGAAGAGGCATCACCCTAGGCCAGCAATTTATCCCATGGGAGAAAGTGAGAGTAAAGTGAGTGCCCAGTTTCCACAATTGCCAAGGAGGCCCACTTTTTTTTTTTTTTTGCCCCCTCACCCAGGATCCTGATGTGATCTGCAGGGCTGAGGGGCAGGGAGACACTGGGAGGACAGTGGACAGAACTTAGGAACATATAGAGACACAGCTCTTACCATTTCACAGGCTTCATGAGCAGGCCAGCTCATAAGCTGCTAGGATGCCTCACGAACGGATTCCCCCAACTATACCATAGGCACCACCAACACACTGCATGCCTCACCCAAATATCACCATCACCGTCATCCTCACCATCCCCCACCACTTCAGTGGCCAGCTCCCTGTGGGTGGCAAGTGCGAGATTTTTTAGACAGTGAACACATGCAAGATGCTGGCTTGACTACAGGATTGGGAGAGAGTGCACACACATGAGCATTTCACAGCATAAACCTAGGAAAAGCAAATGTAAGGCTTCCAGCACATAGCCTAGCTTTGTAGCATTGAGAGAAGGCAAAAAAAAATCTTAATAATCCCCTCCCTCAAGAGAAAACAACAAGTGTTGAACAGATGCATCCATAGAAAAGGTGCAAGAAAGCCTTAATATCCTCAGCATGGCTAATAAGTTCAAGTATTTCCTGAAGCCACTCAGTAGAAAATAGAATATGTAACTACAGCTTCAAATGCAAAACAGCAACAAGACTCCAAGGAATACAAAACATCAAGAAAACATGACATAGAGGAACACAATTTTCCACTGAGTTTTAAATTGCCTGACAATTCAAATTAATTGTTTTTAAGGAGGTTCAAAGAGATACAAGAGAACACAAATAGACAATGGAATCAGGAAAATAACACAAACAAAATGAGAAGTTCACAGAGAAATCATGAAAGGAACCAAAGAAATTCCAGAGCAAGAGAATATAATGGATGAAATTTAAAAATGCAATAGAGAACATCAACTACACACTAGATCAAGCAGAAGAATCTGAACTCAAAAATGAATCATTTTAAATTATCTAGTGATAGAATAAAGAAAAAAATGAGTTAAAATAAAAAACCTTATGTGAATTATAGGACACTATCAAGAAAAATAACTTAGTATGGGAGTTCCAGAAGGGGAGAGAGAGAGAAAGAAAGAAGCAGAAAATTCATTTAAAGAAATAATGACTGAAAACTTCCCAAATTTTTAGGTGCGATATGGACATCCAGGCTCGTGAAGCTTTTAAGTCCCCAAATAGATTCAACCTGAAGAAGTCTTCATCAAGATTCATTATTATAAAACTTTCAAAAGTCAAGACAGATTTCTGAAAGCAGCAAAAGAAACTAATACAGGTGAAGCCCATAAGCCTATAAGTGGATTTCTCAGCAGAAACCTTGAAGGTCAGGAGAGATGGGATGATATATCAGTGCTAAAAGAAAACAAACTTTCAATCAAGAATATTTTACCTGGCAAAGCTGCCTTTCAGAAATGAAAGACAGAAAGATGTTTATCTTAATATCGAATAGCATTTGATAAAACATTCATGATAAAAATTCTCAACAGATTAGGTATAGAAGGTATATATTGTAACATAAAAAGGCTATATATGACAAACCACAACTAATATCATACTCAGTGGTGAAACACTGAAAACTTTCCCTTGATCAGGAACAAGATAAGGATGCCTACTCATCACTTCTGTTCAACTTAATACTTGGAATCCTAGCCAGAGCGATTATGCAAGAAATGGAGTCTGAACTGGAAAGAAAAATTTAAAATGGCATTTGCAGATGACATGATCTTACATAGAAAACCCTAAAGACTTCAGCAAATATATACACACATATATACATTAAAACTAGCAAATTCAATGTAGTTGCAGAACATAAAAAATATACAAAACTCTGTTCTATTTCTATACATTAACAACAAACTACCAGAAAGAAAAATTTCTTTTTACAAAAGCATCAATACTTAGGAATAAAATTAAACAAGGAGGTGAAAAATCTTTACAATGAAAATAAGACATTAATGAAAGAAAGCAAAGAAGACACAAAAGATATCCCATATTCATGAATTTGAAGAATTTATATTGTTAAAATGGCCATACTAGCCAAAGCAATCTACAGGTAAAATCTGTCCCTATCAAAGTTCTAATGTCATTTGTCACAGACAGGAAGAATAATTCTAAAATTTGTATGGAAGTAGATAAGGCCCTGAATTGTCAAAATAATTTTGAGTAAGAGGAATGAAGCTGGAGGAATCACACTTCCTAATTTCAATTTATATTACAAAACTACAGTTAAATAAGCAATATAGTATTGGCATAAAAACAAGACACATAGGCCAATGGAACAGAGAGCCCAGAAATAACTCTACACATTTCAGTAAACTAATCTCTCACAAGGGCACCAAAAACACATAATGAGGAAAAGGTAGTCTCTTTAGTAAATGATTCTGGGAAAACTGGATAACCACATGCAGAAGAATGAAATCGCATGACTTTCTTACGCCACTCACAAATATTGACTTGGATAAAAAATGTATTAAAGACTTAACTGTGAGACTTGAAACCTTAAAAATTGAAGAAAATATAGTAAAAAAGCTTCTTGACATCAGTCTTGGCAAAGATTTTTTTAATATGACACCAAAAGCACAGGAAACAAAGGCAAAAACAGACAAATGAGACTTATCAAACTAAAAAGTTTCTGCACAGCAAAAGAAACTAAATAGAGTGAATAGGCAACCTATGGAATGGGAGAAAATATCTATAGACCTTATATCTGAAAATGGGTTAATTTCTAAAAGATACAACGAATTTATAAGATTCAATACCAAAACCTAAATACTTAATTAAAAATTGAAGAAATGACCTGAATAGACATTTCTTAAGACATACGAATGGCCAACAGGTACATACAAAGGTGCTCTATATCCCTAATCATCAGGGAAATGTAAATGAATAAAACTGTAATATCACCTCACTCCTGTTTTAAAGATACAAGAGATAAATGTTGTCAAGTATATGGATAAAAGAAACCCCTGGTACACTGTTGATGGGAATGTAAATTGATACAGCCTTTATGAAAAACAGTATGGTGGTTCCTCAGAAAATTTTTTTAAAAATGGAACTATCATATGGTCTAGCAATCCCAATTCTAGGTCTTTATCGAATAGAAATGAAATCAGTGTTTTGAAGAGATATCTGCACTCCCATGTTTACTGCAGCATTATTGACAGTAGCCAAGGTATAGAAACAACCATTGTCTTTTTTTGGATAAATGGATAAATAAAATGTGGCACACACATGTGGAATATTATTCAGCCATAACAAAGGAGCTCCTACCATTTGTGACAACATAGACAAACCTGGAGGACATTACGCTAAGTAAACCAGACAAATACTGTATGATTTAATTTGTATGTGTAATCTAAGAAAATGTCAAATTCATTGAAACAAAGTAGAATGGTGGTTGCTAGGGAGTGGGGGAAATAGGCATATATTGGTCAAAGGGTACAAACTTTCATTTATCAGATGAGTACATTCTGAGGATCTAATGTACAGTGACCACAGTTGTTTATACTGTACTGTATATTTGAGATTCACTCAAGCAATAGATCTTAAGCATTCTTACCACACACACACAGACACACAAAGGTAACTGCGAGGTGACAAATGTGTTAATGAGCCTCATTATGGTAATTTCACAATGTATACATATATGATCACATTGTACAATTTAAATATACACAATTTTATCAGTTATACCTCAAAGCTGTTAAGGATATATAACTTCCCAAAAAATAACATTAAGAAATGACTACAGATACAATACATTTTATGTTTAGTTTGTGATATTTCTATATGATTAAAATATAAATACATAATACAGTGATTATAAATCGATGTTAATACACACACAATGTATAAAATGTAAATTTTGACAATAACAATCCCAATGGATAAACTGTGTAGGGGCAGTTTTTGTATACTATTGAATGCAAGTTATTCTAACTAGATTGTTGTAAATTTAATATGTTAATTGTAATCCTCAGGGTAAATAGATTTTAAAATATGTTGAAAAGGAAATGAGAAAATGATAAACAAAAAAAAACACAAAAGTAGTGAGAGAAAAACTAAATACAAAAGTAATAGAAGAATTGAGTAACAAAAGATGTTAAGATACAGAAAACGAGTTGCAGAATGACAGAAGTCCTTATCAATAATTACTTTAAAAAATCCATTGAACATTTCAATTAAAAGCAGAGATTGGCAGAATAGATTTTAAAAATATGATCCAACTATATTTTATCTATAAGAAACTCACTTGAACCCAAAGACATAAATAGGTTGAAAGTGAATAAATGGAAAGTTATCCCATGTACCAAAATTTATGGGATACGTTGAAAACAATGCTCGGAATATTTTTAGCTATATATGCCTATTTTTTAAAAAAAAAATCTCAAGTCAATACTCTAACTTTACACCTTAAAGAATTAGAAAAAGAGTAACCTAAATGCAAACATATCAGAAGGAAGGAAATAAAGATTAGAGGAGAGATAAACAAAATAGAAAAATAGAAACAAAAACAAAAACAAAAACAATGGAACCAAAACTTGGTTCTTGGAAAAGATCAACAAAACTGACAAACTTTTAGGTAGACTCATGAAGAAAAAAAGTTCTTAAATTACTAAAATTCAGAAATGGAAGTGAGAACATTAACACCTATCTTATAAAAATAAACGTATTAAAAAAGAGTACAATAAACAATTGTACAACAAATTAGATATCCTGGGTGATATGGGAAGATATACCTAAAAAAACTGAATCAAGAAATTGGAAATCTGAACAGACCTATAACAAGAAATGAAATCAGTTTTCAAAAATCTCCCAATAAAGAAAAACCCAACACCAAATGGCTTCATTGGTGAATTCTATCAAATATTTGAAGAATGGATACTTTCTAACCAATTCAATGAGGACAGCATGACCCTGATACCAAAACCAGACAAAAGCACTATAACAAAATTACAGACAAGTATCCTTTATTACTCTGCATGCAGAAATCCTTATCAAAATAGCAAACTTAATCCAGCAGCATATTAAAAATTTTATACACATGACTAAGTGGGACTCATTTCCAGGAACATAGGGTGGTTCAACATATGAAAAATCGATGTAACATAGCACATTAATAGAATGACGGAAAACAGCTACATGATATTAGTTGATGTCGAAAAAGCATTTGGCAAAATCTGCTACATGTCCATTATAAAAAAAAAAAGACTCAATAAACAGGTTAGAATAAAATTTAACTTTATAAAGGGCATTTGTGAAAAAATGCACAGCTAATATTATACTCAGTGGTAAAAGACTTAAAGCTTTTCCCCTAAGAACATGATGACGATGCTCTTTTACCATTTCTATTTAACATTGTATTAGATGCTCTAGCTAGAAAAATTTGGCAAGAAATAAAAGACAACCAAATTTGAAAGGAAGGCATAAAACTTACCTCTGTTAACAGAAGACATGACTTTATATAGTAAAAATTTCCTAAGGAATTTAAAAAACTTTTAACAATAACCAAATTCACCAAAGTTGCAGGATACATGATTAACATGCAAAAATTGTTATATTTCTATAGACAACTATGATTTAAAAATAAAATAATTTCATTTATAATAGAAGCAAAAAGAATACTTTGGAGTTTTACCAAGGAATTAAAAATTATAAATATTACTGAAAGAAATAGAATACCTAAATATGTAGAAAAAAGATTCTGTCTACGTATTACACTTAATATCGTTAAGATGGCAAGACTCCTCAACGTGATCTGCAGATTCATTGCAACTCCTATTAAAATCCGATGTTTTTTTGTTTTGTTTTGTTTTGTTTTTGCAGTGAGCTGATTTTAAAACTCCCATGGAATTGCAAGGGACCCTGAATAGTTAAGCAACATTGAAAAAGGAATAAATTTAGAAGACTCACAGATTCCAATTTTGAAATTTACCAAAATGCTACAGTAATAGAAACATTGGTACTCTCAACTTCAAAGTACCAAATATAGGCACTGGCATAAGAATAAACAGATTAATGGAATAGAATTGAGAGCCCAATAATACACCTAAGATTTCTGGTCTTTTGTTTTTTGATCATTCAATGGAGAAAGAATAGTCTCTTCAACAAATGGTACTGGGACAACTGGATTTCCACATGCAAAAGAATGAAGTTGGATATTTATACTATATATAAAAAATTAACTCAAAATTGATCAAAGATCTAAATATAAGAGCTAAAACTATAAAGCTTTAGAAGGAAACATAAGCATAAATCATGACCTTGGGTTTGGTAATGGTTTTTTTAGGTATGACACCAAAAATACAAGCAACAAAGGAAAATTGGGCTCCATCAAAATTATAAACTTTTGATGAAGTTTACTCAGAGAGTAAAAAGACGATTCACAGAAATAGAGAAAATATTTGCAAAAAATCAAATCTGACAAGGATGTCATATCCAGAATATAAAAAGGACTTTTACAAATCAACAAAAAGATTAAGTAGGTCCCAAATGAAAAATGGATGCAATGGTTTGAATTGCATCCTCCCCAAAAATAAACGTTGAAGTCCTAATACCGGTGCTGCAGAGTGGCTTATTTGGAAATAGAGTTGCTGCAGGTAGTTAAGATGAGGTCATTTTGAAATAGGGTGGGCCCAAACACAAATGCAGCCATGTGAAGACAGACATGGGGAGACTTGGCATAATATAACTACAAGCTAAGAAATGCCAAAGGTTGCCGGCAAAACACTAGAATCTAGAAAGAGACAAGGAAGGATTCCCCTAAAGATTTCAGAGGGAACACGTCCCTATCAACACCTTGATTTTGACTTCTCTCCAGAACATTGAGACCGCGAATTTCTGTTTGTCATCCAGCTTGTGGTACTTTGTTAGTTGCAGCCGCCCTAGGAATTAATACTGTGAGAAAAGGATTTGCGTAGGTATTATAGCAAAGATACACAAATGGTCAATAAGCACAGGAAAAGACGCTCAATGCCTCAGTTATTAGGGAAATGCTAATCGAAATCACAATGAGATACAACTTCACTCCCACCAGAATTGCCACAATTTGAAAAAGAAAATAACAAGTGATTTGACCAGGATACAGGCACGAAAGTGAAAGGGAGCCCTTATACATTGCTGTTGGGAATGTCAAATGAATAATCTGCTTTAGAAATAGTTTATTTCTCTGTGAATTAAACATAATTACCACATGACCCAGCAATTCCACTCCTAGATATGTGCTCCAAAGAAGTGAAGACAGGTGGTCAAAAAAACAAAAAACATACATTGATGTACATCATACCACTATTTATAATCACCAACAGTTGGAACAACCCAAAGGCCATCAGCTGATGAATGGATAGATAAGATGCTATATCCATACAATGAAATACTACTCAGCCATAAAAAGGAATAAATTGCTGATTCATGCTACAGCATGTATGAATCTGGAAAACATTAAGCTAAGTGAAAGGAGCCAAATAAAAAGTCACATATTGTATAATAATCATTTATGTGAAATGCCCAGAATAAGAAAACCTATAGAGCTAGAAAGTAGATTAGTGGTTTCCAAAGGCTGGGGGTGGGGAGGAAAAGTATAAGGAGTGACTATTTAACAGGGTCAGAGTTTTCTTTTGGGGTGATGAAATGTTCCGGAACTAGATGGTATTGATTGTTGCATAACATTGTGAATGTACTTAGTAGCACAGAATTATATTCATTAAAATGGTTAATATGTTATGTTTTACCACCACCAGAAAGAAATTATGCATATAGCTATCTAAAAATTTTTGACAACCTATAACCAATATTATTCAAGAAGATATGGTCCTCTCATCTGGACTTCTGGAGTCTAAATTAGGTACATCATGACCAAAAATGTGGATTTACAGATATGTAGATATATATGTGTGTGTATATAAATAAAATATCCATAATGGTGAAAGAACAACATTTAATTCTTTTAAAGAAAGAAGGCATTACTCCTGAATAAGCCTCTTTTTCCTGTTGTATTGTCCCTTTGTGTAAAAATAAAGAGATTGGTGTGGAAAGCAAGAGAAAATGGGCAGAAAACAAGATAAAGCAGTACAGAAAAAGAAATAAAATTTAAATGATGAAAGATATGGTTAATTAATAGTTTTTCAATTCTTCTTAAAATTTATAGTTTTTATATATAGAAAAGATGAGCTGATCTAATTCACTGCTTTTTTAAATGCATAGTTTTTTTAATGATAAAGCACTTCTGGCTTATTATGCAAAGGACAGTAGCCTTGAAGAATATTTTAACTGGTGATTAATGTCAGCAGCTTTTTTGCTGATAATGATAGAAGATACGCCTCATTTATTTTTTTTTTAATAATTTCTGGTGCATTATTTTTTACCTATGATCATGTAGCTACACTTTTTTCTGACCCTTCAGGGAAAAAGCCATTTCTATATTTAGCAAATATTTTTAGTTTCCATTATGAAAAGATGAATATACTAAACATGTGAGCTTATGGCCTACCTACCATTCCTCTGGGAGAGAAGGCTGTTGCCTGATACCTAGGGAATACTATTTTTTAAGCATCTTTGCAATGCCTGATGTGCCGATATGCTCTTTTCAAAGTTCAACTCTATTGTGTCTCAAAATGTATGATTTAGATTTTTTTCTCATATATAGTAATTTATATGTGTAAGTTTCAACACAGTTAGCTTTTGAAGTTTCTTTGTATTGCTATTATTTAGTGTTTAAGAGGTATTAAAATGTATCACTGAATTAGATATTCAAGTCAATTTTTAAGTTTGGGAGGATTTTTAGTAATATTTTTGCCTCACCCCTATTATCAATTATTGGCAATGCTATCATTTAAATATATCCTCAAATCCTTTTACATTCTACCATTGCATGCGCATATATATATATATATATATATATATATATATATATATATTATTTTAAAGCCTCCTTTGAATATTGTAATCATCCTAAATGATGTCTTTCGATAAGATTCTATAAACCTCTATAAGATTAAACCTTTCACTATTATGTGAAAAGGGCAGAGTGACATGATAGAAAACAATTGAGGCTGAAGTTTTAGTTAAGTGTTACTCTGTTATGCTTTTATGTTCATTATAAAACTATTTAACTTCTGGGTGTTAACAGAATAACAGCTTGGAGAACATGTACCAACAACCCCCAGAAAATTCAAGTATCATGATTATCTTCACCCCTCCTTTTGGGGGGTAAGAGGTATTACCAAGCTATATCCAAAGGTAAAAAAAAAAAGCAAAAGTTGCCTCTATTTTCCTGTAATCCACATTTCCTGGACCTCAGTTCCTCATTACCCATAAAAGGAGATTTAATTTTTATTCTATCATGGAGCCAGTGCACAAAGTTAATAGGTAGAAGATATACATCTCTAAGTATGTTGCTTAAATATAAACTTGAAAATACAATTCAATTTTGCAGTCTGCTAGATGTTAGTGGGTACAAAAAGGAAAAATAGTCCTAGAACTCAAGCAGATACAAAGTATATAAATAGTACTTGCTTTTCATGTGGCAACTCTACTTTTTTGAAGTGTTTACGTATAAGTTATCTCATTTGATCCTTACAGCTTCATATAGTTAATACAGCAAGTATAACTAGGTATTTTACAGACATCTAAGGCACAGAAAGGAAAAGCTCAAAGACAAATATGCTATTAGCTAACTGTTCTTGATTCATCCTCTTCCCTTTGAAATTTCTTTTTAAAATATTACATACACAAACACAAAAGGCATGAATTCATAGTTCTTAAAAAAAAAATAAGGCTATTGATATATAATTCTGTCAGTCTTTTAGAGGAATTAGCATAACTTCAGCATAGATGGACCAGATTAGAAATTATCAAAGATTTTATGTCTAGATCTTTGAAACAAAAAAAGCATTGAAGAACAACTTTATTTCCCTCTCCTTGCCTCCCCCGCCCCACCCCAATCTCAGTGTGCCCTCACATCAGAGACTCAGAGCCCATACGGTCAGGTGATAAAACCAACTCCCATCACCCTTGCTCCCAACTGTGTAATTAGGAGTTGCTTCTCAGGTACCAAAGCTGCCTCCCCAACCCCCACCTGATCTCCACAGGGAACTGATTTACTACATTTGTTCTGGAAACCATAATTACATTGAGGTAACAATCTAAAGTGAGAAAGAGAAAATGTCACCAATAACAGAAACCATTTCTCCAATAATGGTATCTTTTTAGGATCCCAGGAATAACAGACGAGAAGGCAAGACAGATCTCTGGTTCTAACATTAGCTGTTATTGACTAATCATCATCTACTATAACAAGGGGCTAAACTGAAGCCTCAAAGAAGAAAACTGTTGACAAAGATTTTATAACTGCAAGCAGCTTTCCCTTTTTTTTTCTGCTGACATTTATCATTACCATACTGAGAGCAGTATAAAAGGTGCCCAATGCTATTTATCTAAAATCACTTACCTAGATTTTATATCAAAAAAGGGAAGTATATATTTCCCAATGTACTTTCCCCAAAATGTACCCTTCCATTATGGAAAGGAGACTATAATTGGCCACGAAAAGGCCAAAGTGATTATCTGGGAATGAAAGTTACAGTAAGAAACTCTTTATGCAAGTCATTCTACCTTGAGTTGTTAGATATAGAACAATGAATACAGACTGAGGCATTTACAAGTTTTCTGTATTTCTGAGTTTACATTAATTCTATTTGAAAAAACAAGATTTGAAAATCATTAAAACCCAAAGGCTCTTTAATTTACTATAATATCATCTCTACATAAGCTTAACTTTAGTGTTAAGGTTGGCGTTGAGATATACTATTTCACTTATGTTCTATAGCATCTTGAAAAAGTACTAGCAGTCTTCCACCCTCATTATCCTTTTCTTTTACAATACTTCTAGCAAAAGAATAATGGTATACTGTTTTAGATTTTCCAAAACTACTATGATCAATGGGATCAAGGGAAAGCCCATGTATCTTCAATAGGAGAAACCAGCACCTTGACTAGAAGCTATACGTTTGGAGTGTGAAGAAGATGGAGAATTGGGTGACAATCCTAAAGAAACCCTGAAATTAGAACATGCAATGTCAATAAAGAACCCTGATTTCTATTTAGTGAATAGTAATTTAATAATAAAGAGAAGAAATGTCACAAAGCCTGTAAATAGCTTCTGTTGCACACATGCACACAAAAATTACACCAAATTTACAAAGAAAACCCAGCTATTAAATTGTATATTTATCACACACAAAAAAGTGAAAAGATATCATAACATTGGAAGTAGTTTATATAAGGTGTTATTTACTTTTAGATACCAAACTTGATGCCAAATGTAACTATCATCTGTTTTTAAAGATACTTGGAGGAGAGTCACTTGTATGTTTAAAAGTTGTAACAAACAACACACATCCAAAATTATGTTGTAGTGTTTAAAGAAAATGTTTCATTCTCTAAGACAATTTTACTTTTGTACTCAATGGCAAAGGAGAAAATATTATTTCTATTTATTAAATTCCCTCTAGTTTTGTCTTATCAACATGAAATAATCTTAGTTTTCCTTAGTAAAATTTGCTTTTTGAAAATAATTTGCTTGAATGCTTTGGCTTCTTTTGTCTCCTATTGCTATTTATACCTGATATGAATCTAAGTATTTAGTGAGTACCAACTTTGCTTGGGAATTCATAATTTATATAGGTCCAAGAGTTTATCTGAAGTCTTGGGTGGAGACATTTATGGAAAACTTTCAAGAGATAGAAGTACCTTAAGCTTCCACGTATTTCCATCAGTCTTGGACTTCTGCCACTCTTCTTCCTATATCAAGAGGTAAGCCACTCAACCTGGAATCTCAGCATCCCCTAGAAAGATTATGAAACAAAGATCAGGGATATAAAAAATAGAAGTAGTGATATAGATTCTTGAACAGCGAATCCATTCTTTCAGTAACATGTTGGTGGATCTCCTGGAATTTAAGAGTGGTAATAAAAGTCCTCATGATATTCTTGGAAATTATTCTGTGACAGTAGTGAGACTCTTGACATACTCAAGGAATTCATCCAAAGATTTGCACAAGTACCCCAAATTTTAATTGAAAAGTCATTGATTATTGAATTTTCATGCTATATAGTTAAGTCCTTACTTAACATCATCGATAGGTTCTTGAAAACTATGACTTTAAGCAAAACAATGTATAATGAAACTGATTTTACCATAGGCTAATTGATATAAACAGTTAAATATTCCTAGGGTATATTTCTGGTCACAGAAATATCACCTGACTTCTAAATAAAGACCTCCAAATATTTCTAATATTGACATTGAATATATGTGAGCTATAAATAAATTAAGAAAGATTAATAAAAACAACAAATATGAATTATTTTCCAATCCACTATTCCAGTTCAGGATCACAGGTGG
>CM053508.1:67652839-67693852 GCA_028627145.1 Eidolon dupreanum | reverse complement strand
TGGTCTTCCCCCTCCTTTGTCCATTTGCTAGAATAGATGCTAATGTAATGATAAAAAACATGCAAACTGTTTTGCCTACAGTGTGTGTTTAAACACATGCACATACATGTACCTACCCACAGTGTTTGCCTTTGAATATATGATTAAGTGTAACGGTAAATACTGTTCATTCCATCACTTACATACAAAAATAGCAGAACATACCCTTTTGTTTTTACATTACTATACACACACACAGATCTACCCACTGGAATTTCTGGCAGAGATTTAATTGTAAATCCACACCAGGATTACCCAATCTGGTTCCTGTTTGGATGGCAGGGCTGGGAAACCCACTATTCAGAGCAATACTGTTCCATTGTTGGCCAGCTCTGTTAGAATTTTTTTCTTTAACATTAGGCTTAATTTTCTCCCCCCAAAATTCATACCACTGCTAATGCTGAAATACAAAGTCATTCCTTACCTTATATGTAGGAAAGAAACCAAAATTGAGGGTAAGAAATCAAAGAAGCTCACTTAAGCTCTGTCATTCACGTTTTTAATAATTTACTAGTTTGAACTGTTAAGACAGGGGTCTTCTGTTAACTCTTTTTTTAAATCATCTTCATGACAAGATACACACACGCTGTTCTACTACTTGTTTATAAATCTACTTAATCAATAAATCCAGTTCTATGACATAATTTATGTGGCCAAACTTCACCCCTTCTCTTTTATTTTCTGATGTGAAAATTCACCTATGGAAGAAAAAAAATGCTGAACTGTGTCTCCAAGACTTTTCTTTCTTGAGGGCTATAAATGTTTTCCATTTGTGTCATCAGGCCTGTTGGGATGAGAAGAGTGTTGTGGTTTATGGAGTGATGTCTGCTTTCCAGTTTGGATACAGAATTCAGAAAATGTGTCAATCTGCTATTAGCAAACCTCTCTCTCTCTCTCTAGCTCATACACACAGACACACTTTTAAAGCGAGTGACTATTCAATATTTATTGAACACCTATTTCAACCAATGTTTCAAATATTTGCAGGAAATGAGGTAGAAAATATATCTGCTCACACATTCCTATAGGGATTAGGTAACATCCAGACAATTAATAGACACGATGGTACACACTATGCAGAGAATTTGAACAGAATGTCACTGAGTGGTCACGGTAGAGTGGGGGAGAGAGACTTCTGAGGAGATACCATTGAAGTTGAGATAGGAGCAATGCCTAGATTATTTCCCATCTGCACCTACCACTGAATTTACCTTGCAGAAAAACACACGACCATGCTGAGGAGTCACATTTGAAAACCATGACTGTGGACCTCTAAGATCTCTGACACTGGTGGTTGTATTACATTTTTCTAGTCCATTTCATACTCATTTCTTCAAACCTCCAGTACCTCTTTTTCTCACGCTCTAGAGGTCCCTGCTTTCTATTTCACTGAAGAAAGAAAAGCAATCAGAAGAGATGTTCCCTACATATCCACTGCCACATCTACCCATTTATGCTGTCCTTTCTCCCGTTGCTCTGAATGAAACTTCTGGGCTCCTACATAAGGCTGTCCTCCTTATACTTCTGCACCAGATTCTTTGTCCTCTGGCTTACCCTAAGACGTTTCTCCAGCTCCACTCTTGTCTCTCCTACATCTTCTGTATTTCTTTCTCTCTGATCAATCCCATCAGTGTTTCGACCTGCCTGAGCATGGAAACTGCTTCCTGTCACATACAAGAACAAAAAAGTCTTTATAATAACGATAAAGCTCACCAAAATCCAGCCTGAATACTTTCATGACCTACACTCTTCTTCCATCCTGCTCCAGACACACTAGCCTCTACTGTTCCCAGAACACGGCACAGCACATTTCCACCCCAGGGCCTTTGCACTTCTGATTTTTTTCTGCCTTGACTTTTCTCTAGATTTCAGTGTGATTCACCTCGCCTTTGTTCTTTGTTCAAATGTTAGAGACATTCCCTATACTCTACATAAAACCCTGTTTACCCTCTCACGCTCTCCCTTGCCAGCTTTATTTTTCTTATTTCACACTGTCAGTTGAAACACTTTCACTTTAGTGTATAGTCTGCCCTCACAAACTCCACTAAAATTTAAGTTCCAGTGTGGTGAGACTTTTTTAAAGGGTAGTTTCCTGTTTTTTTTTTGTTGTTGTTTGTTTGGTTTGATTATTGATTTATCCTCACAATGTAGAAAAATCTGGTGCATATGAGGTTTTGCCAAATGTTTGTTGAATGAACTGAATGCATGTAAGAAGCAACTAATTTTGCAAAGATCATGAGAAGGAATACTCCAGTAAGAAATAACTCACACAAAAGCCCCTATAAAGGGAAAAAGTTTGATGTGCTTGAGGAAACCAATGAAGGCCTGTGTGGCTAGAGGAGAGAGGGAGAATGGTTTAAAACAGGGGTCCCCAACTCCCAGGCCGCAGACACGTACCAGTCTGTGGTTTGTTAGGAGCTGGGCAGCACAGCAGGAGGTGAGCAGCAGATAAGCAAGAGAAGTTTCATCTGTATTTGCAGCTGCTGCCGAGCACTAGCATCACTGCCTCAGCTCCACCTCAGATCATTGGGCATGAGATTCTCATAGGAGCACCGGTCCCCGGTGCCAAAAAGGTTGGAGACCACTGGTTTAAAATACTTCCTACTGAAGAGTCAGAAAACCGACAACTGTCTTTCCTAGTCCCTGAATGATGCCTGCCATGTCCTGCTGCTTTTCTCTACCAGCTAGGGCCTCCGGTTATTGAGTATTGAATGAACTGTGCATTTCAACTGCAGCACTTTTGGAACGCTATGCATTCTACTACCTAATGGCCCTTACATAATCTGCTGCAGGATCTCAGTCCTATCTTGGGTGTTGAGAATCACTCTTTCCTTTGTTCTGGGACTCTCCCCTCTTCTAGCCCACCAGTTTTCTGAGGACTCAGCCTTTGAGAGTAACTTTTTTTTTTTTCTACAAGGACACAGACTGTATAAAAACTTATTTTTCTGATAAACTTTATTCTAAAGAGGTGATCATTGGGTCTTTCATGTTTTTCTCTAACTGGAAAATCAGGTTACATTTTTGTTGTATTGATGATTGAAGAATTAAAATTGATAATTCCTCCCAAATACAGGGATAGGACTAACAATTTGAATTTATCAGAACCTGTGAAGGATTTGAGATTTTATTCTACTTGCAAGCTAACAAGTTAGGCTGCCAGTTTTAAGGATGTAGGCAGAAGACAGTCTCATCATAAAGGATAGTTTATTATTCAAAGCAACAGTAGCCAGAATACCTGCATTTTTTCTGCTGATTTCCTGAGCTCTAATTCCAAGAAAGCAACATAATGAGGGTCAGATGATGTCTGTACATGCAGTTGGTTGAATTACAGGAGAGGAACCCTCACTTTGGAACCACTTTTTTTTTTTTGTCTTTCCTAATAATGGGCAGTGAGTGTGTTTACCCTTTGCTCCAAAAAAAAAAAAAATATATATATATTACCTTTATTATACTGGACTAGAAATATGCCTGTTCTTTGCTCCAATGAGACGAATTACCTCTATGTCCCGTGGCTGTTTTCTATACAATCATCCTTTGAAAATCTAGAATAAAGGGACATCAGTGCCTTACTCACCAGATGCACAGAAGTGTAAGAGGCCCTTGAGGAGTTATCTCCCAACAATATCTGCCCCTTGTTTTTATACCATCCTGGCTTCTGATGAACTTTCATGTGCCACTTTGCTGACAGAGGCTGAGACAAATTTTTTGCCTTATTTAGCATTTAATTGAGAATCTTAGCAACAGAACTCAAAATAGCAGTAGTGACGTCAGCCACTGGAATCACAGGCCCAAATACCTGAAAAAATCCTATAGGCCATCAGAGTTTACCTTAAAAGGCCAGAGAGCTGTTTCTTTATTGACCTTTCCACCTGGCCCAAAGCAGTAATCCAAGTACAGTGGATGTGTTAACATTTGCAGACTCTGCCTTGACTGGCAAGCAGAAAGTGGAGGCCAATATTCTCATAACAGCACTGGCCAATGATCTGAAACAGATCTAATCGTCTTCCAAGGCCAAGTTGACATCACTCATTACTTCAACTAAAGTGAAGGGCAAATTTTCCCATTTCTAACTGAAGGATTCCCAATGTATAGACAGTTACTTAAAGTTTGCTTATAAATAATGAGTCAATTGCCCCTGCAAGAAGCTCCTTTCATTAACCAAGGGTGGCTTGATTTCGGAGAGATCTCCAAGGTCATCTGAGAGCTTGCCTGTCCACCTCTAAGGTATGAATCACCATATTTTCAGGAGGGATGTAAGAAATGCTCATCTTTATTCAAGAAGCATAGCCCAAGGAGGACATAGTGTTTCTGCAAAGAAAATATTATTTACATTACTCAGAGTGCCCCAAGTAGTAACTATACTAGTTTTTGCCCAAAAGGTGCCAGAGTCTCCAACACGGACTTTCATCTGGCTGGCAAAAGCTAGAGTTTCCAGTTAACTATGAATAATGTTATCAACCCTTGTTTTGGAGGGATAGCTTGAGGACAGTGAGCCCCACCTGTCCTTTAGGTTTATGTTAACATCCAAGTGGCATTTGTCCACCTAACAGAATTCTCCTGAGTCAGATAAACTGAAACTGCAACAATGCAGCCTAAAAATGTATTAAGAGTGTTGAAACACCAGCAAGAGTCCTGAGAGAGGACTCAGTGCCAGGAGTGGATTGGACCAATGCTCCAGTGTGACCTCCCTCACCTTGAGGCAAACTATTCAGCTTCTGGAGGAGTCACAAGTCAGACTGTATTAGCTGCCTCTTCATCAGAAATAGTCTTTTCCTTGGTACACACCCTACACTGGTCAATGTGTTACCATGCCTGGTATTATGACAGACCCATGAAGCAAGGGTGACAACCTGGTGCTTAATTCATTTGGTCTCAGAGAACAGGCTCTTATTGTGTATCTATGTGAGTGACCCAGACAGTTTTATCACCAGCAATGATTTCTTTAGTTTTTGACCTCAAAAAATGTTATATTTAATCTAGCATTTGATAGTTTTCCAAGTGGCATACCAAACAGCTATGCTACTGGGAACAGCTCAAGAGTCAGTAAAAATATAACAATTCACCAGTGATTGTAGTGGCCAGAGCTGTAAGAACGGCCTTGAGTTATGTCCACTGAATGCAGCAAACCACACCATTTTCTGCATAGCTGCAGCTGAGATAAATAGCCCCAGAAGCCTTGTTATGTTAGTGGGTTTCAGCTCAGCCAAACCATCAGTGTACCAGGCTGAAACATTTAGGAGACAAGACACACCAAGAGCTATCGATCTATATAATGAATTCAACTACTCACACCATGTCTGCCACAGCTCAGCTGAGACTATGAGAGGAACAACTGAATTCAACTGGCAATAATCTGCTGTAAACCGCTAGTTCCTGTTAGCTTTTTCTGCTGACTGTATAAGACTATTGTATTAAGCTACTGCATCACTTACTACCCTTCTCACTTTTAAGCCCTTAATCAAGCCGGTAATTTTCTTCTTTCCGCGATGCTGTATTATTTGTTAGACCAGCCAGGGAAGAATAGGAGGAATGCAAGTGAGGGACAGTATTTGTGTCCCAAAGACAGTTCTCTACATATGGCTTTTCCCAGTCAAGAGAATTACCCCTGGCGCTACAGCAGGGAAGAACAATTATCACACATCAATTTCTACTATACATTCAGATGTAGAATAACAAGCACAACATACGATAGGAACACAAGGTGACATTAGCTCCTCTTCCGCAGTGCGAACACTTTCCAAATCCAGTTAGCTGAGTCTAGGCACTTCTTTCACGGTTCTGCATAAGATAGTGCCTGAGGCACCTATATCTAAAAAGTTATAAAGTTTTAATTCCTGCCCTTTCAAAATTCTCAAACATACTCATTTGGGTGGATATAGTCTTTGATTCCCCCCTGAGGACACGGAGAGCTCAATTCCATCTCTTTTTTTCTACTAAAGTAACTAAGGTCAGCAAGGAGGAAAAGTGAAGGAGGGTGGCTATGGAGAGGGGTAGAGAGGGAGAGAGTGAGAATGGTACAGGGGAAGAGGCGGGAAGGGAGAGGGGAAGAGGCGAGAAGGGAGAGGGGAAGAGGGGGAAGAAGGGAGGGGGAGACTGTGTCGTTAAATAAAGCTTCACATTTACCTTCAGTTTTGAGCAGTGCGGCAGCAATTTTGCTTTGGTGAAGTGAATTCCATGTTTTCACTTCACCCAGCACTCTGTATTGGGTGGTGAGATCATCTCGCACCTTCCGGCTGACTCACGCTTCGCTCTAACGACAACTTTTTAAAGGATTCCACTTTAATATGGGACACCTGTGTCCCTGTTTCCCGGCTAACATCTCTTAACCTCTTGCCTCATTTTAATGTAGGAGCTAGGAAGGTTTCCTATGGTGACTTGGCTGACCACAAAAATTTATCTATATTTCTTTGGGTCAGTTTCTTCTCAGATAAGTCTCCTTTATCAACATTGTAAATCCAGTCCAGAGCAGTAAGATTTAGAATACTGCTCAGTGTCTTCTATGGTTTCCACGGGTGTTTTATTGTCTCAGAGTTACCTGCCTGAGAGGGCTAACACTTCCTATGGCAGGCAGGATCCACTGCAAAACAATAAAACAACAAACACAGCCTCTGAGTTTTGTACTACTCAAATGGATCTACAGGTGGCTGGATAGACTGCAGGAGGAATTGGCTGGAAGACGGCTCAGCTGCTGCCATTCTCCTCAAGCCCCACCCCACTGGGAGGAACTGGCCAACATGCCAACAATTAGCTTAGTATCTCCCAACAGTAGTCCCAAATTTCCCTCCTTTCTCACTCATTGTATACAATCAGCTCCATAACTGCTGTCTGCCCTGGAGGTTACATTGCAGTGGGCCTGAGTGACCGTCAGGCTCTCGAGGAAAGTTAACAAGGATGACCTGCCACTTGGAGAACTGTTTGGAACCTGCTTCCTGATAACCTTAGCTGGGGACCACCTCCGTCACTAACAGACAATGGTAAAGGGCTATTTATTGTCCAGTTAATCATATGATTTGGTCCACATGTTTACAAATTCCAGCGGACTCCCATCAAATCCGGTTAACCAGCCCATGGGCTCCTCATTTTTTTATCTTCTAGAAAAGTTGTCTTTGTCAGCATCATAGCCTCATTGCCAGAACTGTCAAAAACTGTGAAGGGTCTGAAATTTTATCATACTTGCAAACTGAGAAGTTAGCTTGCTATTGTTTCACAGATGTTGGTAGATGATGTGAAAATCCAGATCAGAGGTGAAAGACAGTGTATAACTTAAATCAATAGCATTAGCCAGAGAGTACATGTTTTTGTGCCTGTTTCCTGAGCTCCATTTCTAGGAGCCAAAACTCTAATTAAGTCATTTTGGTGATGTGGGGCTTTACATAAACAACTCTATTTTGAGCCTGTTGTCTTGTTTTTAATAAGTTCTAGTCCTTCCAAAATACTAATGTTAATAACAAGTTAGACTTAGGCCATGGCTTATTTTTAGGAGCTAGTATTTCTTACTCTTCTAATACACAACTTCTAATAGTCTGACTTCAATCCAACTTCTCAGTCAGGTTGTCCTGATAGTGATAACAGGGTTAAATTTACATGTTGAAGAAAATACATAGTTTGCTTTTGCTCTGCCAAGAAACATCTTTCCCCTCACTAAAAAAATATTTGCTTCCACTCCCACATGAGTCTTGTTCTTGTTTTTAACTCCAGTGCTTGAGAGATGTTTAAGGGGCATCATTCATGTGTTCAGAGTCTAGCCTCAGAACAAAGGAGGAGAACCCACAAGTGACGAAAGAGCACAGACAGGGGACGTCAACATCAATAAAGACACTTGCCAAATTCACAAATTTGAAATGGAATTTTGCAAAGGTTCGTTTTAAGTAAAAATGTTTCTGTCTTTTGTTCCCTGTGTAAAGGGAATAAAAACTTAAATATAAATATTTGCATTGGAGGGTATGACTAAAAAAGCCCTGAGAAGGTAAGATACTGAAAGCATGGAAGGACTATGAAATATTTTTTGTAAATAATGCCGAGCTGACTGGTGCGTACTCATAAATGCACAGTGGCAAGGGTATGCTCTGAGCTCATGTCCTAAATTAAGATGCAGAAAAATCCACAGCTAAATTGCCTGAAAACGAAGATGAGAGGAAATATAACTATATCCCCTAGCTACTAATAAAATTATAACTACAATTATTCCTGATGGTTTACGAAACAGTCATAGGCACCCAGATTGCAGCAAAGAGAGGCATTTAGTGAGGATAGAAAATCAATCTCTCTATCTATTAAACCCTTCAGTGAATCTAATGCCTGTTGTGTTTCTAAACTTTTTGGGGATAAATTTTTACTATATTGTTTAGTGCTCTAAATCCTGGCTGTACAGAGTTGTGGCGCAGTGAGAGGGACAGTTTAAAGAATTCAATAATGCATGTGGTTCCTGAGAGCATGTTTGCTGAAGAAATCACATTTGTGTGATAAAATAGCTTCACAAATTTTATTGTAGAAATAATCGAACTCTATCATTTCTTGTTAAAACTTTTTAACTAGAATTCATGAGGAGATAAAACAAAATGACCTCTCCATTTTGATATCTTGTGGGTTTTGTAAATACGACAGCTCGAGGTCTATTGATGACAAAATAAATTGGAGGCAGACAGCTTGATCACATACCCAGAGAGAGACAAGAACTTAAAACTGCACTGAGGTGTGTGTTGTGGAAGCCTGGGTGTGCTGGTCCGAGAGAGGTGAACTGCGTGTGCCAGAGAATCTCCTGACCACAAGGAGCCTCTTGACACTGGGGGAACAGTTTCCTGTCAGTTGGAGACTCTTGTAGAAACAGAGTAAGATGGATAATACTGTTCTGTTCAAGGAACTGAATCAACCCGACCCCTGAGGAAGATGATGGTGGGGTTTTTGAATAAGAGAGAGGACTCAGAGGACCTGGGAAAAGACATTGCCAGCTGAAGTTAGATTTGCTTTTAGCCTCTTAGCGATTCCCATCTGCCCCTTGAGCCTTCCACTCCGAACAGCTGTTCTCCTTAGAGACGCATCCGGGATAATGCCTGCATGAGATACGTATTAGAGCCCGCAGACGGCAGTCCTGCTAAACGACACTCTTGCCTCTCCACGCATTTTTGGGGAAGACACATCACATAGCAGCAGAATGAGGAATGCCTGAGACCTCAGACAAGGCACAACATTCATTGAACATATATTAGTGCACAACAGAGAGAGGTAGATTGTTGTGGGGGACACTGGGTGAAATCACACGTTGCAGCCATGGAATGCCACAGAAATCACCAGATATTTAATACTTTCTTTCTTGTCAAAACACATAAGATTAATAAACTGTGCTGGTTGTCTGTGGTTCTCATAGATTCCACATAGATTTAAGTGCCCCTTCTCAAAGATTAATTATACATATTATAATTTGGGAAGAAATATAAATAATTGTGAAATTTCTAAAAAGATTTTCTTTGCCTAGAAATTAAGCTTGTTTATTTAACGTTTACTATCTCTGTTAGATTACAGAGGGGAACTGATCCTTCATGCTTCAAATAAAGTTTTAAAAAAATGTTTGGGATTGGACATCTTCACTGAAGTGCGTATTTGTTAAGGGAACTGTGACTGAATGGAATCTCAGTTGACTCAGGCTGCCACAACAAAATGACAGACTGGGTGGCTTAAACAAAACTTATTTTCTCACAGTTCTGGAGGCTGGAAGTCCAAGACCAGGGTACATTCTGTGAGAGCTCTCTTCCTCACTTGCAGACAGTTGCCCTCTTGCTATCTCCTCACGTGCCCTTTCCTAGGTGTGTGCTTGGATTATTTAAAGGAATGGTGACATTTTAAAGAGCAGAAACCTCAAAATAATGAATGGGACATAGAGATGCCGAGGAGGTGGACAAAGGAAGATAATGACACTGTGGCAGGAAACACACTGGTTTTGCTGCAGCAATGCAGACTGAAGTCTGTGTAGTTCCCTAGAAAAGAAGAGTGATAGGTTGCCTTGTAAATGGTTTTTCCTTTATTTGTAGACCTCCATGGAAAATCCAGCTTTTCTACACATGAAGCATAGTTGTAATTGCATCTATGGAATAGACACAGGGTTAATTACTTTTTTTTTTTATCCAGAAATATATCTCTACTGGTCATATAATCCATGCTGTGGTCTGAGAAACATTAATCACATAGCAGACAGAACTTTTAGGTAACTCAAATGAAGCAAATCTTCTCAAAAGAAAAGTTATTTGTGTAACCACATACCAGGATTTAGCTAAATGTAGCAGAAAATTGCTAATTATAGTCACGCTCAGTGGTCATTTCAGCATTAACTCTTTAAAAAATTAATAAGCATAAGTGATTATTATGTGTGTACTATGTCACCTGCAAATAATTGGTGATAAAAAGAGTATTCACTTTATTTTTAGGTAAATGCGTTATCCTTACAAACAACTCATGGAAATGATGTCTAGGACAAGGCAGAAAAAATTAAGTAAAAGAACAAGGTCATGTTGATATTCACTTTTTCTTCTGAAAGTTTACCCTCCTTTGATCATCATAATTATAGCAGGAAGTGAACAATAAGGGATGAATCATTTTTAAATTGTTCAAAAAGTGCTTCATTTCTGGAAACAGGATTTCTCTTTCAGGCAATACACTTTTGTGGTTAGTTTTGATCATTCTTTTCCAAGAAAGAGAAGTAAAGCCTAATAATAAATATTGCATTGAAATGCTTACATGTCTTAATAAATTCATTAAATTATCATCTAAATTAGACACATACAAGATAGTTTAAAGCACTATAAAATCTGTTACTGTTGTTAGGCTATAAAATAACTTTGTAAGTGTATACAAATCTGTAATTTCTTACAACATACATTATAATTTCTGAGATCAAATAAAACATTCCTAATTAAAGATAAAAAAAGGTCACATTTAGCAATAAGAACTGGAGAATTTAATATGGTAAGTATATATCCTTATACCAGGTTGAAATGAAAATTGACAGGATATTTCAGTAGCATAAAAGGTTAGATTTTTTTAAAAAAAATGTTTATACTAGTATAATTTTAAAGCCTCCTGTATATATTTGCTTATCAACATATCATTAAAGTACTACCCCATATCATTTTATTGTGGAGAGTAAGGGTGCTGTACTTTCTGACTTCTATTAGAAAAGATTTGATCGTATAACAATTACCTACCATTTTTAGTGCATGCTTCCTCTAGGTGGTAAACATGTTCCCTAAGAAACTTAGTATCATTGCACAGACTGTCACAAATTTTATTCCATTATTTTATTTTATTTTTTCATTATTTACTATTATTTATGCCTACAGCACCTGGTCTTCCTAGGTGGTCACCCATCCAAGTGCTAACCAGGCCCGACCCTGCTTAGCTCCCCAGATCAGACATCAGGCTTGTTCAGGGTGGCATGGCCATAGACCATGGATCATGGCTTCACTGGGGTGTGAACCCAGAACCTTCTGCATGTAAAGCAAACGTGCTAACCACTACTCTATGGAACCATGTCCCCATTATCATTGTAATACTGAATTTAATTCTAAAATATTAAACATAAAAATAACAATCATTTTGAAAAAATGCTGTATCATGAGTAGCAGGGGACAAAATGGCTATATTTATTTAGCTAAGATTTTCTTGATATTCTTTTGCACTTTATTACTATAAATGAGAGTTTTTGATACTAGACAAAGACAAATTAAGGGGATAGAAAATTTATTTTTATATATACCTTTCCTTGGCTCTTTCTATCCTCTCTCTCGACTCTCACTTGAGTTCAGATTGTACAAAATTACTCTTTATCACCTTCAGACCTGCTATTATACTTCTTCCATGAAGTTAAGAACATGGAAAACATCAATATAAAAGTCTTTATACACCCAAGAGTTAGAATGCCAGAGATGGTAGATAGATATTTACCTAACACCGTCTCATTTTCAACAGTTTCTAGGTTCATCTGTGTGGGAGGTAGCTTTGGCCTGCTACTGCCCTAAAAACTCTGCCTTGTTTCTGATTTGCTTGTCACCTGGGTTGCTAGTTGTGCTTTCACTGAATCTGAAGTTTCTCAACCTATAACATATTGTCTTTTTAAAGGATTTTGTGTATATATATATATATATATATATATATATATATACACACACACACACACACATACACGAAAAGGAGTGTGTGTGTGTGTGTATATATACACACACACAAACCCTTACATTATATATATATATATATATATATATATATATATATATATATATATATATAAATGTATGTATGTATGTGTATATGATGTAAGGGTTCTCACCATTTTGTTTTCTTTACACCTGGCAACATGGGACTTCATCCAGCCTTAGGGAAATTATTCAACACTGTGTCCATTCTATTCTTTAGAACCTTGATGTTTTTTCAACTCTAATAAGCATACGAATCATCTGGGGAATGCACCTTGTTAAATCATCTAGTTAAAATGCAAATTTTAATTAAATAGTACTGGGATAAAGGCTGAGCTTCTGGATTTCTAACCCACCCCTAGGTGAAGTCTGTGCTGCTAGTCCATAGATCATACTCTAAGTAGCAAGTCTTAGAACAGTATTCTCAAGATGTGGTCCTTGGACCAGCAGCAGCATCAGCTGAGAACTTGTTAGAGATGCAAATTGTCAGGTCACATCTCAGATCTCTGAGTCAGAAATTCTAGGTGTGAGACCTGGTAATCTGTGTTTTACTAGGTTTTGCAGATGATTCTGATGCACACTGTGCAAGAGGACGTGAGTGGAACCACATTAAAATAGAGCTGGCATAGCCGTTTCGGAGACACTACCCTGTATGTCTCATTTCATTTTTATCTTCTGCTCTACAGCAAAATACCAACATTCTAAGAAGTCAGTAAGAATGAGAATATTCTGTTTGTTAAGGATATTGGACTTTGGCAATGAACAAATCTCTAACCAATCAATGAAGTGCAAATCTAGCCTTCTGCCTGAGGACCAAATCTCAAGCGAATCCATAAAGTACAATTTAACCTTACTTCATCCAGTACCAATGAACTCTTCTTTATTATAACTCACTTCATCATCCTCCCTTTTTCTCATAAAAGCACTGATCCCATCTCTTAGAAGAAAGTCTTCTTATACTTGGGTTTCTGCCTGAATGTTATCCCCAAACTGCAATTCTTTGATCCCAAATAAATACTGCTGCCTCTCCTTTCAGCTTTTTAACTTTAGGTTAACATACCATAATTGACCTTTGGATTAAAGTTGGAAAAGAAAGTGTGTGAAGAGTAGGAGTGGAGGAAGTGAACAGATGGGTGGGTGGGTCAACGTTTGTTTGTTTTTTAAAGCAAATAGCTCATTGATGATCTAGTAAAGGTTGAAAGAACTATCTGGGATAAATTATGGTTTCAAATTTTATAGAGTCTGTCACATTTGTCTGAATAGTAAAAGCCTACATAAAATGGCCAAGCTGGTTCTCCAGTTACTGATTTCAGTGAGATTAAAAATAGAAAAAAAAAAACAAACCAGTAATAGGTATTTGAAGAACAGAGGATTTTACGTTCTCTTTGATGATGATCCATTAAAATATTTTGCCTATGGTTTCTCATTGACTTGATTTGCATTTCTTTTACTCTCCAAAGAAATAGAACACAGGATGCAAGACTACTTTTATTAGTTTTCTTGTCAAGGTTCTGGGGACATCCAATGTAGATGAGAAGTTTTAATTGTATTGTCAGCAGGCATTAAAGTGCATCTTAAGTTGAAACGTATTTGCTGCCATGAATACAAAGCTTATAAACAAATAAATACTTGGTGTGAAATTATCTGAGTCTCTTCAGCTAAAGGACTGTAGACTAAAAGTTTCAAAACAATCACAAACAACACATATTTAGGAGACTTTTGTATAACTATTTCTATCGAAATCAAAATCTGAAGAAAATGATAGCATACACATGATACAACTACTCTGGTTCATGTTTGGATTATGGTTTTGATTCTAATACATTCGATTTCTTATTAAAGAAATAGTCTCAGAGATAAAAATAGGTAAATTTGTGACTGCTATAAAAATATGGTCAGTTAGGTCAAAAGCTTCCTCTGCCTCAGTGAAGTTCTTGCTGAGAAAATACATGTATTTCTGATCATCTATATCACAAGAGCAGCCACTGATCCTAAGAAGGGGAGCTTACTGGGTATGGGAAATAGTAGGTATTCAGATCACTCCTAATAGAATAAAATTAACAGATAAGTATTGCTAGCAGTATGTTAGTGATGTTTTAAACTTATTTAGCCTTATTCTATTGATTCCACTTTCCCACTGAATGTAAGATGCATGGTGATTTATGTAACCCTAGAGATTAAAAATACTGCCATTTATTCGAGATACAATGCTTTTATATAACTGAGAATTTACATTTTATACTTGCTTGAAGAGTTTGCTTAGATTTTGACATTATACAATCAACCAAAGGAAAATTTATTGAAATTAGATTGGTTAAAATGTTCCTAAAAGTTCATTTAATTTAGGTTCTAACTCAACTGAAATAGATTTCAACCCAAGTAGCTGAGTCCTCTGTGCCATTAAGAGTATTAATGATGTAGTATTTCTTAAAAACAAAACAAAACAAAATGAAACAAACATGTTACTCCTATCTCTGGGATTTTTTTCTGAGCCTTTGATGCCATCCTGCAAATTCTGATGCTGGTTCTTTCTTGGGCTTATCAGAAGGTATCAGGTGATAGCAAACACCTTGCAGCTGTTTTCTTGCTGACGGTAATTGGAAAATGCTGTAAATTTTAAGGTATGTTTTAATTTTTACATTAAAAATGATGTGAATATAAAAATATCAAGGGTTAAAATGTAAAAGTGATATGTTTCTTAGAATTGGTGAAATATGATATGTGAAAATATGAAATCATTTTACCTTGACAAGTTTATATTGAGTACCTGCTATCTATACCTTCCTCTGATAGATCTAAGAGAGCTTACCTTTTAGTCATTTAATATTGTCTTTCAGTCATTCAATATTAATGCAATCAAAGTATGTTGAGGCACTATAATGAAATGGTGAAGAGCACAATCTCTCCAGAACCAGACTATGTGGGCCTAAAATCTGGCTCTGCCATTATTTGCTTTATGACTTTGAAGAAGTCATAAAGTCATAATCTCTCTGTGTCTTAGTTTCCTCGTGATAACAGTGTCCACATCATTGAATTATTGTGAATATTAAATGAGATAATATTCATAAAGTATGTAGAATAGTGCCCGGACATAGAAGGCTTTTGTGTTATCTAGTCCTATATTAGAAGATAATGCACATATCACCTGGATATTTGGGACTCTTGTTTATAGAATTTACTCATCATTGTTATTTAGTCTAATATAATATCAGCAGACTTCTGCTAAAATTAAGAGATTAATAACAATTTAATTTTTGACTGACTAGTTATGTTTAGTCTTTCTGTGACAATGTGTATGGTATTTCTATCAAATTCCATGATAAAAATATTTTTCTTCTAGATGGATGCAGTTGCAAACCCACCAAAATCAATTACGATTTTTGTATTTACCTGACCCTCTGTAGTAACAAATTCATATCTGGGGAAGTGGGAAAGATACGGTTTCCAATCATCTGAGATGTAACTACAGATGCCTAATTTTTAACCACTTCCATGCAATGCACTGGTAGTAAATATGCTTTTGATTACAAAGTTAGTTGATTTTCAGAAATTTGGATGCCGATAGACTTTGACTGAATTTGTTCAAATCCACAACCATCCATTTGTCCAGAAGTTGAAAGAAACATTTATTCTCATGTTAATACACAGACACCACATAACATAAGTCCTTTTTGTTTGTTCACTTCAATTATCTAAAGAATTGCATTATGCAAAGTTTTTCCCCTGAGCAAACAAAGATTCCAGGTGACCTCAGGAATTAGAGATTCATCAATGTTAAATATTAAGAATAGAAAATCTTGTTAAGAAATTGTACAAAAATATGCTTGAATACCTAGAGATGTGTTGAAAACACAGTGGCCCAGAATTCGAGCATTATTTGAGTGGCAATATATACTTAATGATAACAATAAAGTTAGGTTAAGTTAAGACATGCTGTTTACTCACAAATTATTTATTATTTAGTTGATAAGAAAAGATATGAAACAAACATATACATAAACATTTAAATGTTGTGATAATTAAATAACTATTGATATAAATAATGAGATAATAATGTGGCATATAAAAAGGCATTAATTGAATAATAAACTATCAGTAAATGATTTGTACATAAAAATCTCAGGAGGAAAGTTATCGTGAAACTTAAAGAAAGATATCATTCAGGAAGTGCCTCTGATGGATAGAATATTAATAAATAGAGAAATAGTAGAGGGAATTATCATAGGGAAAGAGCATGAGCAAATCCATGAACAGAATCATGGAGGGTTCTTGGGGTTAGGTAGGGAGACATAGTAAAGAAGTCAGCATCCTGAATCAGATAGTGTTTCTGGGGGAAATTAGAAGAAAAAAATATTTAGTATTAAAGACTGAGTCAGATTTTAGAGATCCTTAAAAGAGGTAAATATGCTTTCACTGAGAACAGTAGACTATTAGGAGCTATTATACATTTTTTGAATGGGGCAGTTATATGAAAAGTTGTATTCGAAGCTCAAGCCAACAGTAATATTTAGGAGAAATTCAAGCAGGGAAAGGAGAGACACAGGAAGAACAATTAGAACTGGGAACAGAAGTATCTGTCAGCAATCTCTGCAACACAATCTGTACCTATTTCTGGGGCAAAAGTTAGACAGGCATGAGTTTCTAATGATCAGTAAATCCAACTTCTTTTGGCATTCTCTTTCCCTTGTCCTTTAAACAATAGGTTCAAATCTCCTGACTGAGATACATTATAGTTCAGCCCCTTGTTAAAGAACTTGTAGACAGTATCACTAAATGTTTTCTAAAGGTGAGTGCTACAAATTATAGAATAGAAAACTTGGCATTGTTTCCAGGGACTATTCCAGAATAAATTGTCTTATAGAGCACTTAATATGGAAGAAGTGCTCTTTAAGTGCCAACATGGGCCCATAAATAGTAAGTCATGGGACAAACCTCATTGCATCTTCTGAAAACGTTGTCAGAAGGAGGAGGAAGAGGTATTAGATATACTGAAGCCACATTTCAGTGAGGCAGTTTACCCAGTGTGTCTGGTGAGCTTTCCACATAAAATGGCAGTTAGAATGAATGCCTGCATTTCTCCAGTTAGCAGTCATCTTTGGACAAATAAAACCTTGATGGGGAGGGGTCTCTAGGACCTTATATAAAGTTTACCTTTGTAAAGAACCAAAGATGAGTTTTAAAAAACATAATGGAAAGTCTCATTCTTTGATTTAGGCCACCCATTACACAAGTGCAGGGTAGGAATACTTTAAAAATGAGGATGTAATGGAAAAGATAGTGGTACATGCATTTTAACTATTATCCTGAGAACAAATGTACAGTTGATGTCATTTGATACACTAGTAATTCTCAGAATGAAAATTTTGGTAACAAATTAAGATGAGAGATATGGGACAGGATCTTCAACTACCCTGGCATTGGTAGCTACCAGCGATGAGTACTGGAACTGCTGACTTTTCTATCCCAAGGGTTTGTGGAGTTTGCTAATGCAAACTATTGGGAGACTTAATTCATATGGCGATTTCCCCCAAACGACCAGTTCATTCAGTATAACTCTTTACGTCAAGGCTTTTATTCACATTTTAACCACTAGTGTCTATGACATAACATATTTATTCAAACAGTTGCAATTTAGAACTTTCCCAATGACTAAAAGCCCTCACAGAGTAGCTGCATGCTTTGACACTCAGCATGTAACTCAGTGCCATTCAAATGAAATATAAGTAACTTACAATCATAGTTTAGACTGGGTTTTGTGCTTCCAGCAGAATTGAAGATTTACAATGCCCAGCAGCACCAACTCTCTGATGTTACACATGAAAGGGATGAAGTAAATTTTTTATTTCCATTATTGTTGCTCTAAAATGTTCACTTTTATTTTGTTGGAGAGTAAAATCTAAGATGTCAAGGCCAGAAACTGAAATTACTAATTAGTAATTTGGAATTTGCCATTACTAAGAAATATTAAGTCTAAATGTAATTCCCATATAATCTGGTCATTATCTAAAAGGGACCCTCAGACACTTCACACTATTGTTATTAATGAAGACACCTATGGAGTTCTTCTCTTTTAAAAACTCAGTCGGGCTTCTTCCCTCTGTTATTTGGAAACATGAGGTAGTGAAATAAGCGCAATTGTGAAAACATTAATCAGAATTTAGATTGTTCGTGGAACTGGGTGACTGTCCCGCCCACTCTCCATCTCATTAGCACTTTGGTTTCTGCCCAACCAGAAACCAAAAAAATTAAGTCTTGCAATGTACAAACTCAAAGGATAACAATATGATACACTTAGCAAACACATGAAATGAGCTGAAAGATAATATGAGCAGAAAATATACTCATTTTATGTTCCAAATGGCTTGTAGATAATTAGTCAATGTTCACTAAACCCTGTTACATGGGGAAAAAAACATTATCTTAAGCATAGCTAAATACAAATACATACAAAACATAACTATGAACTAAAACATGAAAAACAAATGCCACAAAAATGTGTCCATGCTTCTGCTATCAAAAAAATAATATTTGTATTTTAGATTACTGATGTATGTTAATATTTTGGGGATATAAGTCTCATCTATTTTACTTGAATGCCATTTTATATTTTTTAAGGTTTCAGTAAGATGAATTATTCCACTCACTCACCAAATGTTTACTGAGCACCTTTTATAGGTACTGTCTATTATTATTAAAATTATAATCATTAATATAATAATAGAATATAATCATAATATAATTAGTTGATATTGTTAATAATAACTATTAGTAGGGCGATCATTTTTTCAGATATTTTCTACATTCCAGATACTAGCTAAGTAATCTGTAGACATTACCTCATCCATTCCTTACAAGACTCTCTGTTAAGAAGGTATTATTATCTGCATCTTACTGGTGAAGAAATGGAAGCTGAGAGAGGTGAAATAACATTTTATCACCAGTGAGCTGCAGTGCTGCCCTTAGGTTCAGGCCTCTCAGGAACCAAAGCCCAGTTCCTAACCCAAACACTGTGCTTTCTTCTATTGATTGTATTGATGTGTATGTTTAAAATGTGTTTGTATGTGTATATGTATGTGTGTTCTGAAATAATAAATGCATGTAGAACACAAATATACTACTATCCTCCAAGAAAACGTTGCTATTTTAAACTTTGAACAGATGACAAGTGAATAATATTTATCTTCTTTTAACACTCTACATATCAAATGTGTAAAGCTGAAAAAATACTTTAACCGAAATCACAAATATGTTAAAGTGTTATAAGAAACAATTCATTCATTTATTTGAAAATATTGACTCCAAAAAGGATGCATAAACTTTCTTCAAAGAGCGCAATATATAAGCCCATGAGGAGAACAGTAAACTTTTAACTGGTTGTAGGTGGATAGGCTACAAAAAGACGATCCTAAAATTAATGCTTGTAGACTTTTAATATAGGAGAGCAATGTTCTTTCTTGAAAATATGTCCTGCTTCTGGCATTTTTATGTTGACATTTTTCACAAATTTCCTTGTGACACCCTTCAATGATAAAGCATTTGGTCCTCTATCTGGATTTCTCATTTCTTAGATCACTGGTTCTTAACGTGCGGTCCCTAGAGTAGCAGCTGCAGCAGCATCTGTGAACTTGTCAGACTTGTGAATTCTCAAGCTCCATCCTAGACCTACTGAATTGGAATCTCTCAGGTGGCGCCCAGCCTTCTGTGCTTTATCAAGCCTTCCATGTGATTCTAAATGCATGCTAATATTTGAGAACCACTGTCTTATACGAACAGCAAAAGTTAGAATATAAAGAACCTGTCTAACAGGAAATTTTATGTTAATTCCCAACAGCACAAACTGCTTAGTTGATGCTCATACACATAAATTTATTGTCAGAGAATATCCCTCTTATCATGATTAAAATCATAAGTTAAATAGTACCATATAAATAATACAAATATTGCTTGTGGATATCTTGGAATGTCCTGAAAATCCTATAGCTAATGGCTCAAGTGTTTAAATGTCTGCTGTATATTCAATGTTAAATTATGTCTGTTCTAAGTACTTAGCATAAGAGAAATATGAGAAATATTGCCTATTGATAAGAAGCTCAGAAGCTAGTTGATGATAATATGGATAGATGAAACATAAGATTATATATATATATGTGTGTGTATATATATATCTACATTAAATGCTACTATAATTGCAAGACTACTGATGTAGGCCACTTGATAATACAATGATATATAAAAATATATTATTTATATAATAAATTGTTAGTAAATACATAATACAAAAAAATGCTCTCCACACAGAGATTATGAAGGCTGATCCATCAATTAAGATATCACATAGGAAGAAGAATTGGAACTGAGTTCCTGAGCTTGGAAAGAAATTGGTAAATGGGCAGAAGGTGAAAGAGAATCTTATAGTGTAAATAGCTGAGTAAATGCTTGGATATGCTCATGGAGGATTTATGGGGTAAGCTGGGGAGAGAGTGTGAGAAAATGAGCAGCCTGAATAAGATAGATTTTATGGGGGAAATAACAATAAAACAATATTACATGGTTAGAACAGAGCCAGATTTTAGAGACCCTTAAAATAGTAAAAGTGTTATTCCTAGATGCAGTAGGCTAATAGGAACTACTGTTAACTCTTGAGTGGGCACTAATATGATGGATATTCTATACTTCAAGTTCAAACCAATAACAATGTGTAGGGGACATTCAAGTTGGAGAAAAAAGGCACATAAAACAACAAAAAGCCAACTTCTAGGATCCTTAGGCTAGAGTCATGTCTGTAATTTTCCTGATTTGGAAGCTTCTAGACAGGATGAATTTTCAAGGACAAAACCAACAAGCCAGAGAAATCTTTGATGCTATACATAGTTAGACACAAAGAGTTGTTGGTCTGGACATGGGCAAATAGGAATGTGAGTCTGGTCATAATGACCTGAGTCTGAGAAACCAATATAAAGCATTCCATGGAATATGATAGTCAGGGTATGATTATGGGAAACTGAGGAAAGCAGAATCTGGAATCCAGGATGATACATTCATTCTTGTAGACTAGTTAATTGATATAGCTCTAAGAATATAGGTAATTGGTTGCTATCAAATAGATAGGACATATTAAAAAGATAAGTTTAGATCAAATGCATAAATGTTACAATATTTATACAAAAGAAGGTCACTAGAGATGAACTTTATAGAGTGGGTAACCAAGAAACGTATTCATGAGTATTATTTGCAGCCTAGAAGAATACCTGATATTTTAAACAGTGGTACATTGCAATGATGACTTGATTTAAGATATCCCTAGTGCCAGTTTATCTTGAGGATTAAGAGATAGGAAGTAGAAGATTAGTGCATAAAGAACACCCACTTAAGCTTGACCACAGGTAAGAATATGTTGTAATTTTCTTAAGCAACACCCCTTTCATGGTCTGTGTTTCTGTTTCCTTGATTAGTTCATATCAATTAATACATTTTTAGAAAGTTTCTGCTTTACTGACATTTCAGTGGTTCCTCTGTCATTATTAATTTTCAAAAGGTTTCATCATAAAAGTCATTTTTTGAGTTTTCAATATTTAACCACTGTTACTGTTCTAGTAAAAGTTTAAGAGGCTGAACTTGAGGATTGAGACTTTATATAAGCAATAAAATTAAATATACACTTAAACACAGAAGTGAACAATTAAAAGAAAAGTGTATAATTTTGCAAAATTTCAGGTAAGTGAAATCTCATATGTTTGATTCATTTATTTCATGCAAGGTTATTAAACATCAGATTTTCTCATATTTATGCATAAATAGAAAACATTTTTCAAGCCCACATTTACCATTTTAAGTTATATCTCTTTCTATTGGTATGTTATTAAGATTGCTTACTGAGAGAACCATTTTTCCATTGACATAAAGATTAATTTTAAAAATAAAAAGTTATGAGTTAATTTTCAAATAGCTGTTAATTAACCAGGTGATCAAATATACATGTCCAATAAATAGTAGGAAGCATGAAATTATAATAATTGTTCTAGAGGTAGTCATATGAGAACAATCTGAAAATATGAAAAAAGACAATAGTTGGAGGTTTAGTTTGAATGTGATTAAACATTATCATAAGTATTTTCATAATCATCTTATGTATTATTGATATATTTTTTGTGCTTGGTTTATGGTAGAGACTTCACATATTATTTTTAGTGTTTAATTTAAATGTTATACTAAGTTTACAAAAAAGGAAGTGAAGTTCAGAAAATTTAAGCCACTTTCTCAAGACTGCGAAACTGTTAAAACAAGGATTCCACTTTAGTATTATTTGGCTCCAAATCTGAACATCTCACTCTGCCATGTTGCCACATAAGAGAGAATATGTAGGAGAGAAAAAAAAATTTGAAGAAAGAACTGTAGTGAGTAGGAGGAAAAGGAGTAAAAAAGGTAATAGGAGTGACGTCAACAAGATGGTCAAATAAATGTCCCTTGTTCATACCCTCCCTCTGCCTTAACAACAGCAATTTGACATCCATCCATAAACAAAAGTGCCTTTGTGAGAGCAGAGGGATCCAGCACCATATGCGTAACCTGTTCAGCCACTCAATCTTTTGATTGGATAATTCAATCCATTTACATTTAGAGTAATCACTGATTGGTAAGGGCTTAAATGCCATTCTCTGTTTGCTGGATATTTTATAGTTCTTTCTTTCTCTCTTGCTATCTTCTTTTGAGAACTAGTGATTTTCTATAGTGGCAAGCTTTGATTTCCTCTCTTTATCTCTTGTGTCTTTACGATAAATGGTTTTCTTTGTGGTTATCATTAGGTTTTCATAAAACATCTTAAGTATATAACAGTCTATTTTATGCTAACAAAAACTTTTATCGCATAAAAACCTAACCTTTTATTCCCCTTCTGTGTTTTTAATGTCACAATTTACCTGCTTTTATATTGTTATTTATGAACAAAATATTTTAGTTATGGTTATATTTAATACTTTCATTATTTAACCTTTTTAACTGATCCCACTTTGGGGTATATATCCAAAAGAAATGGAATCAGTATCTCAAGGAGTTATCTGCACTTCTATGTTCATTTTAAGATTCACAATAACCAAGGTATGGAAATAATATAATGGTCCATGTAAGAATAAATGGATAAAGGAGATGTAATATATACACACATACATACACTGGGATATTATTCATCCACGAGAAAGAAAGAAATTCTGCATTTGCGACAACATGGATGCACATTCAGAACATTATGCTAAGTGAGATAAGTTACCCAAAAAAGATAAGTATTGTATAATCTCACTTTATATGTAATTTTTAAAAAGCTTAATTCATAAAAGCATAAAGTAGAATGGTGGTTGACAGGGGCTGGGGAGATGTTGGTTAAAGTGTACAGACTTCCAGTTATAAGATGATTAAGTTCTGGGGATCTAATGCACAGCAGGGCAATAATAGTTAAAAAAAAATACTGTATTGTATCCTTAAAAGCTGTCAAGAGAGTGAATCTTAAATGTTCTCACTAAAAAAAAAAAAAAGAATTATGTGAGGTGATGGGGTGTTAAGTAACCCAATTGTGGTAATCATTTTACAATATTTAAGTTTATCTAATTATTATATTGTACACCTTAAATGTATACAATATTGTATGTCAATTATAGCTCAATAAAGCTTAAAAAAAAAGATAATAGAGAAGAATTCACTGAATTGTAATAGAACCAGGAAAATGCAATATTATGAAAGGGATGAGATTATAATACCTTGAGAAAGAGAGGCTAGTCAACAACATTTAATTCATTAAGGTAGCCAAGAAAGAAAAGGAACATTAAGCCCTACTATATTTCAGCACTATTCTAAGAAATCTGTATTCCTGGTCTCGTTGAATTATCAAAACAACTCAAATAAGTGTGTTCAATCACTTTTTGACATGTGAATAGGAGGAGGCTTAGATCAATTAAATTATTCACCCAGAGTAAATCTTCTAGTAGGTGGAAGATTTGGAAACTCAAATACTCAACTTTCTTCCTCCAAAATCCATGTTCTTGAAACTATCAACATTTTTAGGAAACTAATATGGCTAAAGTGTCAGGCATACACATGGAGACTACAGCCTTTAGACTGTCTTAATCTATCAGCTTTTTCAAAGTCTGGTCAGGACAAAGAGCTGTCTTCCTGAAGTTATGTTTTTTTACCAATCTAGATGGAGTGGTAGGTATGGACTGTAGAATAAAAGCCTGATGCAGGAACTCTTAAAGCCAACACCCTGGAATAATATGTGTGGTTGGGTGAGGCTTTGTTGGGCCTGTATAATAGTTTGTCTTCTTCCTCTCCAATCTTGCTTCCACCCTATTCTTTTCACAGGTGTTGATCTCTACTAAAACTCTTGTCCTCAAACATTATCTCAGGATCTTTTTCCAGACAACTTGACCTGTGGTGCTAAAGTAAACTGGGGAAAGATGAGAGGCAAAGAAATGTAGTAGACTATGATAGTGCTAGAAGCAAGTCAAAAGGTTGCCTCGCACTGGTGATTCTAGGACTGAAAAGAAGGAGGCAGCTAAAGAAATTGTTATGAAGGTAGGAAAAGTGGGACAGGGAGGGGATCACAATGACCATGCCATTTCAGGTCTAAATTCTAGAAACCTGGAGAAGAACAGAGATAAGATTAGGTTGATTCGATAGCAGAAGAACTGAAATTATTATGAAATCCTGTGATGGGATGGTGTCCAGACATACTTTTAAAAATTTTCTTTCCTCAGTTGATATACTAAAAAGAAAAAAATTGACACTTGCTATTCATTATTCTTTTCAACGATTAAGGGAATATGTATTCAGAGCAAACATCATGTAAAGAGTTCACATATCATTGTACTACTTCAATAGAAATCCTTTTAAACAGTTTTCAGGCCTTTCCTTAGAACTGTCTTCCTGTTTAAATTATTACTGTACTTTCATTTGCCTCTTTAAAACACCTTCAAATGTACTCTATTTTTAATTTTCACAAAATTGGCAAAATTAAATGTTCTTAGATTAGTTGATTGTACAGCTTGAATCTAATCATCTTTCTCATTCTTACCACTCAGCCTTTGCATTTGACAGGTGATTAAAAATGAGCTTCTAAAGAACATATAAATCTTTCATTTCCCAAATCCTCTGTGATTGACATGAAGGATCAGAAGAGGAAATTTAAGCATAATGGTCCAAATGAGACTATTTCACTTTTTAAAGTTTATAGATATGAAGGACTACCACAATTATGACCTACAATTGGGACATGCGTTTCAAACTACTTACTCTTATAAAAACTAAGCATCATTGTACTTGCTTCTGTTACAAAAATGAATTAAATTGTTGCTGCCCTAACTCATTATAATCATCTGCTTGCTATTGTGGTTTTGCGTTGTTGCAAACTTAAGGTGAAGGCTTTATTTAAACATTCAACATGCTCACCTTGTCTTTCTTAATAGGACAAGTCAATATGGACAAAATCATTCCTTTTATCTGGTGAAAATTCAGAGTGTTCTTGATTGTAGAGTCTATTTCATCCTCCATTATCAAAATTCTTTGATGTTTTCCTACAAGTTTATGCTTAAATGTAATTTAGCATTCTCCCAGATATAATGTCAGTAGACTGAACATCAACAATTATCTTTAACTCATTGCTAACCTCATCTTCATTCTGTACTATTTAACATATTGTTTTATTTTTCCTCTTATGCTTTAATTTCATAAAATTAAATGTGACTATTTGGTATTCTATTCTGTTTCTCTTCTAATCTTCTTGATTCTATTGAGTTTTCTATAACTAATTTATCTCTATCTCATCCTTCTCCACTATTACCTCTAGGCATATCATTCCTAATTTATATTTACATCTTGAAAATTTCCTGAGTGTTAGTCCTCATTTAACTGTCACAGGCTATCTACTTGACTGTCTTATCAGCTTCTCAGAATAATGACTTCACCAACTTTTTTATTTCCTTACTAGCTAATAGTCTCTTTGAAGATAGCAATTAGGTGTTTCTCATATTTGTATGTTTTGCAATACTTTGCACAGCTGATGTATAGTATTGGAAGCTAATAAAAATTTGATTCACAAAATTTAACTGAATGTAGTAATGTTGACTCTAGAAATACTCTAAAATGATATCTACTGTATAAAGGTGATGATAGATGAGTACAGTAGCTATTGGAATGTTCTTTCAATTCAAAAGTCACAGTGTGAGTGTTTTGGAGAGGTTGAATTTTTCTAAGATCTGGACTTATTTATCATAAAAGAGAATGAGATCTGTTCCTCCTGTCCTATTGTCTTCATTTATTCCCTTTTCTAAACATTCTTTCTTGTTAGTCAACTGGTCTGATTTCAGGCATAGCCCCTAACTAAAGGCAGTGGTCAGAATTTCTTCTACTTACCTCAAGCCCACTCTAGTTCTGTAAATGATGAATATTAACAATATATTTATATTTTCTTGGTCTTCTAGTAGGATTGGTTACTTAAGGGAAGAAAAAAATCACTGTAGAACATTTCAGATATAAATCTAACTTGTCACATTTTTCCATGTACATGCCTTTTTCTCAAGGTTCTCATTAGTAAATTGAATGTGGTTCTGTTTACCTGCTTTTACTACATTCAATTCCTGGGAATAATCGAGAATTATTCAGAAGTCTTTTGCCAAAAGTGGTTAAGTAGTAATCTGGCAAATAGCCACAAACCTACTATAATTTGCTGGATGAATTATGGTTTATATCAACTGATATATCATGGAAAAGGACATAGAAGATGTTCTTAGATATGACTCCCCTGGCTCAATCATCAGCTAGCTATGTGATCTTGGGGATTTTATGTACCCTCACTGGGCATTTAATCCTACAGAAGGTACAGTAATAGCCTTCAGTACACCTCTCCCACCCCATGATCTTAAAATAAAATTACTTTTTGAAAGTTAAATGGATAGAAACAATATCTAATTGATATGACTCTATATAAGTAGAACTCTAATAGGGTTAGTAATTAGTTGAAGAATATGGACCTGAGTTCATAATATAGGCATAGCCACCATCTGTTTGGCATTGCACAAGTTATTTAACCCCTTATTTTTCAGTTTTCTCATCTGTGGTTTCATAAGAAGACCAACATATAGCGTTGTTAATAGAATTATAGAGAAAATGTATATCAAGTATGAATATGTTTCATATAGAGTAAGCCCTTAATAAGTGTTACCGTTATCATCAACGAGACTACCACTTTTATCACTCAAATCCAATGAAAATGCCTAACATGTTGTCTAAAGAAATCATAACTAGAGTAGGATTATTACAAAGAAATCTAGAATCTGATCAATTATGTTACACATAGTTTGATAAAGAAACAGAATCCAGAATGAGGAGCTTAAAAAGCAGTAAATAGTTTGTAGCTACCAGATTCAGGAAACATAATTCCTTGATAATTCTTGATAGGCATTTATTTACTCATTTATTTATTTAGCATTTATACCAGATATTATTCTGGGTTCTGGAGATATAAGGATGACTAAAACAGAAAAGAATCTCAGTACTCATGGAGTTTATATTTCACAAAGATTAGACAGATAACATACATAAACAAGGTGATAATTTCCAGGGAAAATTAAAGTAGGATGGATGCTGTAGACAGAACATTTAGGGAAGAAGAGAAAATTACAACTTAAATAAAGTAGCCAGGATAGGTTTTACTGAGATGATTTAAAGATTTAGGTCTTTGAGTGGACATATGCTTTTTGTTTCCTAGGCATGGAAAGGCTGAGGATATATGGAAGTTGTATGTTAAACTTCAAGAAACTGCCTGTTTTCCAAAATAGCCGTACCTTTTACATTCCCACTAACAGTGTAGGAGAAATTCTAGTTGCTTCATATCTTTACAGGCACTAGGTATGGTCACTTTGCAATTTTAGCTTTTCTAATGTTTACTCACCTCAAGCCCACTTTTACTCACCTCAAGCCCACTCTAGTTCTATAAATGATAAATATTAATGTAATGTTTCCTCATTGTGATTTTAACCTGCATTTTCTTGTAACTAATGATATAGAGCATCTTATGTGCAACTGTCCATTTATGTATCTTCTTTATGAAGAATTAGGTCATACCTATGCTGCAAGTCTGTGGACCACACTTTGGGAACTATTACCCTAGGATATGAATGTAGATATTGAGGAGAAAAGGTTCAAGGACTAAAATCTGGGGAACTAGGGTTAAGATAAGAGATGAGATGAAAAAACAGCAATGGAGACAGATAAGAAGCAGCCTGTGAGGTGGAAAAAGAGGAAAATGTTATCCTGGAAAATAATATTTTAAGAAGGAGATGTAATCAGCCATCACTTGCTACAGATATGTCAAGAACTGAGAATTGACTATTGCATCTACCAATGTGGAGATTATTGGTGACCTTTAATAGTATCAGTTTTGCTAGAGAGTTGGGGCAAAGCCTGTAGCAGTCAGGCAGCATTTTTTTTCTCTAAGTTTCTGTATTTTTATACTGTAGTTAGAATTTAGGGTAAGTCTTACTTATTTGTTACTGTATATTCTTCCAAATAAAAGATCCATTATGTATTTGAAGTATTTGATCAGTGAAAATCTAAATTTACCCAACTTTTAGGCAAATATCCAAAGTACAAAACAAGTCTTGATCAAAGTAAGGTTTCTCCATATAAAATGTTTGTAACACTTCTATTATTTAAAGAAAATAATAAAATCTATGTAAACACTTCTATTATTTAAAGCAAATTAACAATTGGATCTGAAATAACAGTGCAGAAATCAGGTTTTTAATCCTATTGAGCCATAACAAACTAAGATTGGAAAGTTCAGCTTGTTAAAGACTACCCACTCCATACTATTTGTATATGAGCAGTAAATAACAAAAATCTTTCTATTACAAATCTCTTTTGTACAGTGTCATTTACTATTGTGGTTTCCATTAAGGGACAAATATAATCCAGAATTAAATATGATGCCCTTCCTATATTGACACAGCATTAGGAAAAAGTAGATATAAGAAGTACTGTTTTCTATTATTTTATAAAGTTTTGGTCCTCAAAGAATTTAAACTTTTAGAGCAAAAAAAATATTTTAGAAATCAATTAGTGTTACCCTGTCTTTTAGAAGGAAGAGGAAGATAAGGTTAAGTAAGTACATGGTGGCCCTAACTCATGGCAGAGCCAAAATGAGAATCACCCTGTTGTCTCATAGAACCAAATGATCACAGAAGTGGAAGGTAACTTGTTATTAGTGTTTAATTATTATTTGATGTATGAATCACCCCCCTGTCTATTTATTAAATTTCTTTTAAACATCTGTTCATACATAGAGTACAAGCGATCATACTTTACACCCAGCAATGTTTTCCTAAAGAAGTTAAATCCATCAGCATGTCATGAATATCGACTAATAGGTCGAATACGTACAATCTTTGTGCTCTGGCTCCTTAAAATATATGGAGATGTTAACGGTCCTATATCTTCCTATATAATTATTGCAGAAATTTTATTACAAACTTAATCCAGTCTCTTAATTCTCCCAAAGTATAGCATTTCCTGTCTCTTAAATTGGAATGAAAATTTTTAGTTCCTGTTTGTGAAATTTACATAGAATGCCTTCTCTGCCTTGCTGGTCTCTAAGTTTGACTCTCACTTTATAAACTAGAAACTCGAGATAAAAATTAACCTTTTCGTACTTTATTCACTTAGTTTCAAGGCTAATACTCACTGGATTGGTACCTCAGCTTTTACTCAATCCTATAGCCGTGCTATTATGTCCTCTTAGGCGCTCCTGATATCTACTGTCAGAAATCGTGGTCAGTGCCAGGAGAAAATTTTATTCATTCATTTATTCACTCATTCTTTACTTATTAAGCACTTGCCATGTTTTATTCTGGTAACAAGGTGCTGCGATACTCAAGCACTGATAAGGCACTGTCTTTATTCTTCAGGAAATTAAGGTCCATCAGAAGACAGACATGTATACAAATATATGCCTTGAAGTATTACATATACTATAAGTAAGTGATATACACATTGAGGTTAGAAGGAAAAGAGAAACTATTATGTATATTTTACCCAAATATTTTGTTGGTATGGACTTAGCTATTTTACCTTAAGTTCATTCTCTTTAGTGTATAATGATTTTAATGAAATAATTCATAGTGATCAATTACTAAATCATTAATAGTTTTTTTTTAACTCTTTGAAAATGATTTAACACACTTAAAATTAATTTCTTTAGGGAATTTCTTGAGCACAATGAAATGAGAATATGCTGATGTGACTCAGTGTTTATAAAGCTCCTCATATAATGCCATCGGCATGACATTTTCCACTGTATTTCTAGATACTGGTATATTTGCTTGTGAACTGAGCTCAGAGTTTATAATGCATAAACATGATACATGACTCCGATTAGTTTAAATAGAGTTCATGCACCTTCTAAAAATTTTTAAGGATGACTTAAGAATGTAATTCTGAAAGATGGCATTTTGGCTGTAGGGGGCATTTTGAAATTTATAGAAATACTCTGGATCATTGGGATTTTGAGTACTAATAGCATTTGCCCTGCCACACCTCAGTGATAATCATTCTTCATCTTCCAAACAGCAAATATGTGACAAATGAATACCAATTAGTACCCTCTATACCTTTAAAGTGCTTCTAATTGCTCTTTTAGTATGTTCTTTCCTGAAAATAAAGGAAAATAAAAATCGTCTAGCTTTATAATGGTGCACAAAATATAAATATAATGGAGCTATTTAGAGAACACTACTCACTGGTGTGGGTGGGCAGCTTTGTTCTGCTGTACTTGTGAATAAATGATCCAAGTCTGGGTTTTCATCTGAGCCATTTTCCTCTGCTTTTAAGGTTAAGTGTTCTATGGAAATAAATGAAGACCACCCAAATGAGAACAAGCAAAGGCTATTTATTCAGAGACTGCTATAGCATAGAAGTCAGCTAGCTACATCACTTGCATTTGGCAGAGATTCAAAAGTAGGCAGAGGAGGAAGAAAGCTTTATAGTGAAAATAAGGAATACATTGGATATGCTCTGACTGAAAGTTTTTGGCATGAGGATGGTGGACATGGGCTAGCTAGGAAGGGCACATCCTATGTGATTGGTTTGGGGAGCATATTGAGCTTTTTTTTGTTTGTCCTGAGTTGGAAGTAGGGGTAAAAAATAAGAAAGTCCAGTTCTTGATCAGGTCTTGACTATTCTTGGCTGACTATTACAAAGCTTGTGGTCAGAGGTCTGTTGTTAGATGGTTTGTCTATTGTCCATTTGTACATTTGGTCTCTTCCTTTGAATTCTTCCCCGCATGTCTGACATTAGCATGCTGTCTCTTGTCTTTTCCTGATAGGAAGGCAAATTAGGGACCCTGAGTACACTCCTTTCAATGATCTCTCATAACTGACGAAGCAACACTGGGCTTCAGTGTGAGAATTTGTAAAATGAGCACAGGATCTCATGTGTAATATGAATATTCTTTGATTTTAACTCACATAAGACTGAAAAAAAAATACCATTTATGGAGGAATAACATTATTTAAGATATGTTTGAAAAATATTTATCAAATTATACCAAACTCTAGTGTAATACATGATATTCATGGGTATTCTATTTTAAAAAGGGAGGGGGAAACTTCATCTACAAGTAAGCTTGAAGACAACTGAGTGTAAGTTTGGAACAGCTTGCATGGGGTGTACTAAGAGGGCTTCAATGAGTAGCATTGAGAATTTAAATTGAGTTATGTTGTGTGATATTGAGATAAAATTTTTCTTATTATTAAACAGATACATCTTTGTTTCTAGGTTAATATAAGTCAAAATGGCTTAAGAAAACTAGAAAACGATAGGTAGTAGTCATCTCTAGAGTTCAGGCTTGAAATTATTGCTCGGTTTTCGCCATTGCAGCACTTAAATATTTTTACTCCCAGATTTTGCTAACGTGTATATTTGATCTTGGGACTTACATCTATAAGCCAGAGTACCCATCATTCATTTTATCAGCAAACTTAACTATTTGCCTCAGGACGAATCATACCCTGATTCTTATTCATACTTGATTTGGATAATTTAGATGATGACATTTGGGATTTTATTTTATTTTTTAATTAATTAATTTGGATTGAAAGTGTTTATTTTGAGGTTTTCACACAGTTCACAGGTTAGAGTGAGGAGCTTCTGCATGATTATTTTTTCTCTTTTAGATATATCATTGTTCTCAGTTATTCTCTTTCAGATTTTTTTTAACAGTAAGGCATATGTGTGTGTGTGTGTGTGTGTGTGTGTGTGTGTGTGTATTTACCCTGTGTTTTTACCTCCCATAGTTAGATTTCTTTCTGTCACCACATATTTGACCCCCTTTACCCCATCTACCTCTCCCCTTCCCCCTCCCTCTACCCTCTGGTAACCACTAGTCTATTGTCCATGAAGATTTGAGGTTTTAAATTGATGGTGGATAATGTTTAGATGGAAGCTGATGCTAGAATGATGAAGGCTTTTCAGGATATTGGGATGAATTGAATGTATTTTACATATAGGAAGGATGTATTTTGCATGTGAATTTTTGGGGACCAAATAGTAGACTGTTATGGGTTGAACTGTATCCTCCAAAATGATGTGAAGTCCTAGCACCTAGGACTGCAGAATCAGATTTTATTTGGAAACCGGGTATTTATGGAGTTATTAAGTTAAAATCGGGTTATTGGGGTGGGCCCTAATTCAATGTGACTATTATTCCTATCAAAAGGGGGAAATTTGAACCCAGAAGCAGACAAGAGCTGAAGCAAGATGATGTAAAGAGACACAGGGAGAAGAGAACTATCTATCTGCAAGTAATGCCCAAGGCTACTAGGAATGACGTGAGGCCGGAACAGATTTGTCACTAGTGCCTTTAGAGAGACTGTCACCCGGCACTTTGTCATCTGTCAATTTGACTTGAGACTTCTGGCCTCCAGAACTGTTGGACAAGTTCTTTGTTCTAAGTTACCTTGTTTGTAGTACTTTGTTTTGGCGGCCCTAGGAACCATACAGATCTTGATACCATTTTCACATCTGCAATTTGTGCCATCGGGTTTTATGTTAACAGCTGTAAGTGCCATATACTCTTAGACCTTTCAGCTAATGTCCTCATTCCCTTTACTGCTTAGTAGAATGCTATTTGACTCTGAAAAGCAGACTGAAGTTCTTTTTTATTTTCCAAAAGTTGCTCTTGCAACTTTTCTAATAGCTTTCATTTTATTAACTAGTGAATAAACCAAACTGTAAATTTTTTTTTTTTTTACATATTTTGCTAGAGAAACAGAAGGCATACATTTACCATTATTTTTGGATCAAAAAAGAATGAGATATTAGAAAACAGAAAATATTTTCTTTATAAAAATATAGGAAAACATAGTGTAAGGTATTATTTAACAGTTGAGTTTTCAGTTAACCTGTGATACCAGAGACAGAAGTTGGAACAATTGCTTGCCACTTACATCTTGGTGGCAACCATGCTAGCTACTGGCTGCCTAAAAATCTCATTAAGGCTGAAATGGTTTCTTTTGTTTTCCTTTCTTTGTGTGTAAAGTTTTTTTGTGCCAGTTGTTTTCTCACTGGGGTAGAAAGGGAAGCCACACAAACAGGAGTTTGCACCTTCTGTTTGCAGTGAAAGAAAACACATGAATCCACTAAATGTGTAAGTGGTAGTTTCCCTTGTTGACAAAAAGCAAGATGCATTGAATTCCAGCAGAATTCATGTCAACCTTCTAACTCATGCCCTTTTTATCAATTTCCCCCCCCCCATTTTTATTTATGTATTATTCCCATACCTGTCATTTCTCTTTTTTCTGTTTCTACATTTTATTATTGTATAGTATTCAACTGTATGTGTACTACAATTGCACTGCGTGTATACTTCAATTTGTTTAACCAGTTCTCGGTTAAAGAATATTTAACTCGTTTCTAACCACTTGCTGTTAGAAATGCTGTTACAAAGAATCAACTTTATTTGTGTCACTTCATGTATATTTGAGCACACACATGACAAAACCCTTAAGGTAGAATCATTAGATTGTCATGCGTACTTGGAGTTTTGAAACATGCATTCCATCAGAAGGCCCTCCACAGAGGCCTATGAGAGAAACTGTTTCTTACCCTTACTTGAACATATATTATCAAATTTACAGTCTTTGCCTATCTGATAAAAGGAAGATGTCTCAGTTTTACTGCCTTTCTCTTACTACATATAATGTTAAACATCTTTTTATATTAGGCTTTGTGATATGAATTGCAAATATATTTCTGAGTTTTTCATTTATCTGATCTTTGATTATAGTGGATTTTGCTATGCAAAATTTTAATTTTTTGTTAACAATTCATCAACTTTTTTTCATACTCCTCGGTTTTGTGTCATATTTAAAGTGACCTTAACCTTAAGATTATGAAGGTATTTTCCAATGTTTTCTTTTAATATTTTTATGTTTTGGTTGTTTTTAAAACTATTTAAAGCTGTAATTCATTTAGAAGTTATTTTAAAGTATGTCCTCATTTAAAAATAAATCCAATATATTTTTTCTAGATTTCTACCATAAATCTTAACAAAACTTATTGATTGGAATACTTTTAACCTTCTAGTCTAAAAAGTGATATTTATCAAATAAATACCTATGTGTATTGGGAACTGTTTCTGCATTTTTCTTTTCATTTTAATTTATCACACTGTAAATGACAGTACCACATTGAATTGACTTTTATGGTTTTATAATTTATTTTCCTGTAGTACTCTCCTTAACCTCACTCAATACTTTCTTTTTCAGGTTGTTTAATAGCAGAATTTATATGATGTTAACACTTCTTATCCCAGGACATAATATATGTTTCCATCTTTTAAGTCTTCATTTTTATTTATTAATAGATTTTTTATTTTCCTCATATCGATCTTGTATATTTTACTTTAAATTTATTCCTAGGTTTTTTAGGTATACAAAAATAATGATGTTTAACTCTTTCTTTTGAGTCCCTATATCTCCAAGTTTTTTTCTCTTATCTTCTGTCACATAGTTTCTCCGAAACAAATCCGACAGCAGCCACAGTAAACACCTTTGTCATGTTATTGCCTCCAGTGGGAATGTCTCTATCTTTTTCCATGAAGCAGTATGGTCTTTTTTTAACATATATTTTATTTTGCTAGGCAAGTGCAAGATAATCTCCTTTTTAAAAGTATTTATGAAGAATAACAATAAATTTTTCATATGCCTTTCTAGCATCTGAGTATGTCATCACTTAAATTTTTTCTCTCTCTCTCTTTTTTTTTTTTTTCTATACAAATGATGAATCAACTTTCCATTCCTGGCCTCAGCATATCATTCTTTTAATACATTGTTGGCTTCTTTTTCTAAATATTTATTTATAAAACTTGCTTCAATGATTCAAGATAGTTCTCCCATTCCCATGTGTGCTATCATTATATATTATATACATTATGTATCGTTTTTGGCACTGTTACCTTCCTATAAACAATTTTAAAAATACTTTTCCTTTTCTACACCACTCTTCAGTAATTTAAAAATTTTCTTTTATGGTATTTCATCTGTTTAGACTTGACCTTTTTTAAATCACTTTTCTAAGTCATACTTCCCTAGAAAATTATCCTTTTCCTTCAGGTTTTTTAAACTTATTCACACAGGGGTAAGAAAATCTTTTTCTATAATTTTTGGAATTTCTTCTGTATCTCCATTATTGTCCCTGCAGCATTATTTTAGTGTTCACATTCTCTTTTCCTCCTTCTATTAATTTAAATAATGTTTCAACTGTTTTACTGATTATTTTTAATAAAAGGATTGAAATTCCTTGTTTACAATTTTTCTGTTATCTATTTTACTAATTCCTGTTTTTATACTTGTTACTTCTATTTTCTTTTTATACTTTTACTAATATTTGAATTAATTTCCTAATTATTTTTATTTCTTTGTTAAAATTTAAGATTATGAAGGTTTCTCTGAGCACTATTTAATCATGCCCTTTATACTTTGTTGTTAATTTCAAGTTTTATCTTATTGTAACCAGATAATGTTTTGAAGAGTTGCATTCTATGGAAATACATGGTAAAATATTTTTGGAAGTCTCCTTGAAACTAGAAAAGATATAGTCTGTATTCATTGTGTTGGAGGAAAGGATGTCAATATATTATTCTACTTTGTTGTGTTGGTTGGGTTTTATAAACGCATTATGTCTTCTCCAGTAGACAAATATAGTTAACTCTATAGTTGTTCATAATGTGAAGTCTTGGACTCTGCCTCTTGTTTTATCTACAGATCACTCTCTGAAAATGTGACTTGCCTAAAGGGGCCATTGTTTATGTTTTGAAATGATCTCATTATCTTTTGCACCAATTTTCTATTATTGTAAACAAAGGATTTTGTTTAGCATCTCAAGGTATATCACTTACCTTTGACACATCCTCTCTCTCACTCATTCTGTACCCCATGAAATTTCAGTGGTTGGAAGCCACTCTAGATGTTTTGTGATTCAGCATTTTAGATGATTTAAATTTTAATTAAAGCCACAATAATCATGCCAAGATAGTTCAGTTTTCTGTTTCATTTGTATCGTGACTATCAACAACCTTCTTCCACATCTCTTCTCCAGATCTATAAATGATAGAATCTACTTGCATGTTCAGGCTCACATTTTGACCCATTTCCCACTCCAGGAAGTTGACATGTCAGTCATTAGGAACCTTCACTTAAAAACAAAATTCAGTAGGCAAAAGCAAAAAATGAAAAGTCTTAGAGATTCAGTATGAAGGAAATTCTAAGTCTAGAGTAAAGAGCTTGGAAATTCCATTGATGAAATTATTTAAAAATGCAAATACAGTGAAAGCAGGGGATAATAATAGCACATCGAAGAGAGAAAAGTGGAGTAGGTTTTCTAATTTTGAAATCTCTTAAGATTAATTTCTAGTTAACAATAGCTTTTTTACAATCCGGAATGAAAAGATAGACCCAGCTCAAAAAGAAATTAAAATAAATTTGACAATAATTTTTATGAATGTCTATGAATTTTTATGAAAGAAATAAAAATGGCTGTCTTTCAAAATGAATCATACATCCAATTGAATTCCAATGCTAAAGTGGTAAGTAAAATGCATGTAGGTCCCTGAGCATAGTTAACGATATAATAAGCAAGAAGCAGAAAGTCATTAATTTAATGGTAAATGGAGTGTGCATGTATGGATTAGCTTGAAGCAAAAAAATTTTTTTTGGTCCACTATCTTATTGAAAGTGGTCGCTAGAGGACATATATTTTGTGTTTCAAAATCCATTATTAACAACACCAGGAATCCTTTTAGTCCAATTAAAACCTCTGTTTATATTTTCCATTAGCCGAAGTTGTTCCCTAGTTTAGCATTAATTATCACAGCCATGTAGCAAGTATCCAAATTTATTGTTGTTCATCTGTTCTTTAGCTACTGTAAATCTTAAAGTTGCAAAGAGTTATATCTTATTATTCAAATTTAGGAAAACAGTTTGCTCCAGTTTCTGAATGTCCAGACCCATGGCTCCAAAGTCAGTATTCTATGGGTTGACTAGACTAGGGATTAGATTACACATTTAACACAATTCATTTTATTAATTTACGAATTACATTGGAAAATGTGGTAAATAAATTTACTACCCAAGGTCAAAATCCTTCCTTCATTCTATTTGTATGTAAATTTTGGTCATGCAAGTTGTGCTCTAATCAGATCAGCTGAAATGAACTAAATTTTATTACTTTCTTAGGATACTGTTATATCATCACGATGCAAAGAAATTAATCTTTGCTCTTATGAGACAACATTGTTTTTTGTTTGGTGTGTAACTGCAAACGCTTTTAATTTATTCCATGTTGAATGAGCTCAGTTTACACACAAGTCATGTATACCAAATCTAAGTGTTTTCTGCCTGTGGCTTATTTCAAGGTCCTAAGTATTTCCCTAATCTGTTCTTTGAAAATCGTAAAAGATTGCATAGTAAAATTCGATCACTATTCCATAGATGGCTCTGTTAGTGACTTGCCACATGAAATTTCACTCCCAGGAGTTACCCGCATTCCTAACTCCTGACAGCAGGAGAGCAATCCTTCAGCAAATGTTTGACTACCAAGCACTCTGCTAGACATTAGAGACACATTGATGAGCAGAACAAATACAGTCCCTGCTCTCAAGAAGCTACATCCTAACAGGGTAATTATGAGTCAGTCTGATTTAGGTTAGAAGTTCATCCCAGCAATTAAGAGCAGAGCGACCTTAGGCTGATTACTTATTAGTTCTGACCTTCAGTTTCTATCAATTTTAATACATAACTCATATGGTTATTGTGAAGATTAAATAGGATGTTGTACATAGATCACTTAGCACTAAAATGTAATAAAGGCTTGATAAGTTTTTAATATCCATATTTCTTTATTTTATCCAGATAGTAACCACAAGCTTTCTGAATCAGCAGAAGGTTGATTATTTACTTACTGATGATCTTAGCACTGATTTCACATGTTCTCATCCCCTGGAAGTCAAAATGATGAGAGCAGATCTTGAGTGTGCAAAAGCTGGATTTGCATACAGGAGAGTAGCCCTGGAATTATGAGTCTCAGAGTTTATATAGGAGCTAGACAACTGCTCCTCTTCCCTCTTAAGATGGGAGAGAAACTTTTGCTCTGAATGTAAATGCATTCTCTCTAGGAAGAAAAGGGAAGCAGTGCTTAAGTATTTACAACCCTTTGGAATATATGGCTCCAGGGGAGATAAACCTGTATATCTTCAGGAGATATTAACTGTTCTGAACTTTCAGAGCTTTTTCCATTTACATATCCTTTCAACCAGGTTGCCAGTAGATTTCATAGGAAATCTCTGACTATGCAGAAATATGAAAATATTCATGGTTTTTGACAATGTTCGTAATCACTAATGAGTATCGCTATTAACATTATTAGCAGCAGCTGTAGCATTGGAATGTGGGTTCATGTCTCAGGAGAAAAGGCTTTGGAGAAGTGACTCATCATTAGCAAAATAATGACATTTATTCTCAAAATATTTTCCCTTTCTTTTACTATCTCAAGTACCTCATCATAGGGTTTCTAGACACCGGTCCCCTGAGACTTGTCTGTGGCAATAAAACCATAATACATTAGTGTGAATTAGTTCATAGTATCTATTACCAATGGATATTCTGTGCAATACTAGTCCAAAAATGGTTCTTGAAAAAAAGATTCTGAGTCAAATAAGTGTGGAAAAGGCTGTGGCATATATCCTCCCTAACCAAACACTATGCTACATGTTTCAACAAGTTTTGTAGAAATGTTGTTTATTTATTTTTAAAAAAAAAGTGCAAGAAACAAAACTTAAAGGACTGAATCCATAACAATGGAGCCTCAGATTTTGAGATAGTTGCAGAGAACATATAAATTTGACTGTAGGGCCTTTTTAGTATACCTCAAAAAATCATATGATATAGGAAAACACCAATTCAACACAAACATATATCTATACCTTTAAGTTTATGTCTATGGATATAAAGATATATAGTATAAAAATATAATAACAAAGTTATATATCTCACCTATTATGTATCAGTATATTGAATATTAAGGATACAAAAATGTCTTATGAGTCCTGACTTTGCCCTTGAATATACGACGTATCCATAAGATCTGTTTCAAATTGTTAATCAAATCTATAAACAATGCATAGAGTCTCAGGATAATCCCATCTTAAGCTCTACTTATAGCATTTGTGTTATAACACATTATAGATTGTGTTAATAAATCTCTTTCGTTAGAAGGGATATCTGATTTCTGGCAAATCCATTAGATTTACCTTCTCAAATATCCTAATCTATTTCAGTAAATCTATAAGTTTATCATCTTCCTAATTTATTCTGTCTCTAAAGAAGCAATGACCCCTTTCCCCTATTTTTTCTTTTTCCTATTGTAGCAGAATCTATCATGACAAGGGACAAACAGGGAAAGATGTGATGAACCCAACTGCTGTCTGCGAAGAGAGAAGTCAGGCAAAGACCACAAACCCAGAACTCAGGACTATGTAACTTTTTTCTTGCCCATGAATGTTGTTAAAATGACAAATAGATAATGGCCACATATTATTATATTTATAATCTCTATTGTTACAATGATATATGACCTCCAGATGTCTACTAGTTCTAGGAAAGTCCTTTAAATTTGTGTATTAAGATGAGCATGCCAACTCATCAGAACACTTGACAACACCTACTTTAGATTACCATCCTATGAATTTCAATAGAAGTGATACTGGCTCAGATCTGTTAAAGCCTATTTATTCTAGAATCTAATTTTACTTTAAAGCAATCATGGAGCAGTATGAATATCCAATGCTCTGAGAACTATTCCTGGGATGATCATAAGTGGTCTTAAATATATTTCTGCCACCCCTTAAAGAGATATATTATCCCGATATTTCAAAATAACAAGAAAAAAATCTAGAATTACAAGGGAAACAGATTAGAAAACGCAATTTATGAAATAAAAATAGTGCCACCCTAATTAAAAATCTCTTTTAATTTGACCTTATCTAGAAAGGTATTATTGGTGCCAGTAGGGCACAGTCTTGGTTTACAACAGCAAGAAAAAACCTTATGGTTAACTCTATTATACCTTCACATCATGGCTTCCTGTAATTCAAGTGGTAATTCTATTCAAATGTGGGCTAAGTATTGGGCTACCTGGTCCTTGTCCTGTTCCAATACCAGTTAGCCATGTGACCCTAGGTGAGGTCCCGAGCTCTAAA
>CM053508.1:67635310-67652339 GCA_028627145.1 Eidolon dupreanum | reverse complement strand
CAGATCACAGGATAAAAAGAATTCTGCCTTGCTTCTCTGGGAATTTCCACAGTACTTTGAATCCATGGCATCACTTCAGGTGAGCAGGAGAGCTCCCACAGAGAGATGCCATGGAATAAATCCTTTTCTCCAACTGGGGGTCTCTAGGTTCAGGGTGGAAGGAGATGCAATGAATAGGTTAGGCTCTTTGAATGTCATGAGGATAGTGGCTGCGAATTGAGTCAATGCTTTTCTGAGATGATGATAGGAGCATGGAATTAGAAGACCTAAAACAGAGTCAAAGGAACAGATCACTGAATGCCAGAGCTGGGCATAAGAGAATGCTGAGTTACAGGCTAACAGAACCAGCAAGAGCTAAGGGGGGTGATGCTGCTTGAAGGCAATCACCTTAGCTACCTGAGAAAAGATAATGAACTACATTAAGAGAGGAAGACAAGAAGAAATGAGACATCACCATGGCAGCCCCAGGACAGCAGGAGGCCCATATGCCCTGTTTCCCTCCTCATGATGTTACATAGACTTCCACTTTGAGCCCAAATGCTGTCATGAGATAAGGCAGAGGAGAGGTTTGGAAGAATACTTAGAAGTTCAATCTAGAATAAAAAAGCAATATTAAAGGAGGACAATTTGAAGGAAAGAAACTTGATGTGTTTTCCTAGATAATCTGTACAAGTGAAGCAAATTTACATGCACTTGTTAATCTTTTCCGACTTATACTTTTGTGGGATGTCATCTACCCTTATTAAAAGATACTATAATAAAAGTTTTGAGGTATTCATCATTGTTTCTGTTGAGAGGAGGTTGTTATGAATTTGTTGTTGTTGTTGTTGTTGTTCTTGTTGTTAAATTTCTCATAGTTCCATTTATGAGAACCCTTAGGAAAGATCTCTGTATGGACTTAAAGAACAACTTCTGAAGAATTTTCCCCCTCCTCATTTCCATATTGACATTTTGAATTCTGTAACTGACTAATTTTTTTTTTTTTGTATTTGCCACTGGAAAACTTAGAACTAATTTTGTGACCCATCCATATCAAGGTATTAAAATTTTATAATATCCATTTTTAAAAGTTTTTTATTATAGAAACTAGATTCAAACATATAAAAAGGAGAGAGAATAATGTCATGAACATCAATTTGCCTAACACCCATATCAACAGTGATACCAGCAATAGCCACACTAGTTTCACCTATAACTTACCTATGTCCTATATCACTGGACTACTTTGAAGCAATTCCCATACATCATGTCATTTCATCTACATTTATTTTACTATATATCTCTAAAGAATAAAAATACTACCACTTGCACTGGAGATCAATAAAGTTGTAAGACAATGTGGCTCAATTCTAAAAGGAAGAACAAACTATATTATCTATAAAACTATTAAAAATTATATCTAGGCATGTGAAGTAACCTAAATAAAATACAATCTAGAAAATGGCATTAAAATCTAAAACGATCCCTTCAGAAGTGTAGAGATCCAAGGTTGTTTTCATTTTTGGCAGAGCAGTCGAAGGAAGAAGAAAAACCCCACCGCAGATGGGATGAAAAGAAATCAGCTTATGACAACTAAATTTTTAAAGGCTGAATATGATCTGGCTTTATAGTTGAGAATTCCTGGAAGCCCCACCCAAAAAGAGTCAACTCTTTCCCATGGTTCTTCATCAAATGCTCGTGCAGAAGATTGAGGCAGGGCAGGAGAACTGAGAGAAGCATCTGGAGTATGGGTGAGAGGTCACAACAGTGGTGGGAGAAGCAGCAGTGCTGAGAGGGTCCCCTCTGAACCAGCCTGGGCCTGCTGAAGACTAAGGGCAGGGAAGAAGCTAAGAAAATTCCATCAGGAGTTATGTCTGCTATATTCAGCGACTGGGATAGGGAAAGAAGGGCTGAGGGACAACCCCCCGCCACACACACACACCCTGACTCTGCTAAGGGCAGAGCAAAAGAACTGAGAAAATCTCCCTACACAATCAGATTTCATTCAAGTCCTGCTAACGGGAAGGTTCTGATCTTGCCCAGCAACCATCTGAAGCCAATCATGAACTGAATTTAATTAAAGCAACGACAAATCTAGACCCAATTCAAAAACAAATGAGATGAAATCAGCTACCACTACAGCCCTCTCCACCCACACTGGAGCTTAACAGGAAAAGGCAAAATGCCCGTACTTCAGTTCTTACTGATATTTTATACATAATATCTGGTATACAAAAACACATTGTGAGGTACCATGAAAAAGCAATAAAAATGTACCCTCATCAAAAGAGGATCTGTAGAACCAGACCTAAAATGACCCCGTATTGGAACTGTCAAAGAGGGACTTTAATATGATAAATATGTTAAGAGGAGTGGACAATATATGTAAACAGACAGCCCGTTTCAGCAAAGATCAAAAGTATGTATGTCTTAAAAAGCCAAATGGAAATGCTCCACATGAAAAATGCAGTATCAGAGAGAGAAAATGAAACACAGCCAAGAAAACTATTATCATGCTAAAACATTAATAATTTCTTAGTAGCATCAAATGCCCAGTCAACATTTACATATCTCAAATGTCTTATCAGATTTTTTACAGGTTGTTGAAATAAATTTTATATATTGAAATTGCTTGATTTGGCTTTTAAGGATATTTAATAGTTTTTCCCTTTCCCCCCTGGCAAATTATAAGATGAAAAAACTGGGTTCAATGTGTCCCACAGTCTGGATTTTGCTAATTCATCTCTATGCTATCAGTTAACATGTCCCTCTGTCCTCTGAATTTCCTATAAACTGACAGATCTAGATACTTGATCAGATCTGATATAAATTTTTTGAAGATAAGATGTTATAGGTAGTGTTGTATATTTCAACTTTGATTCTTTTGTTTTTCCGGGAGCGTATTTTGTGTGTATCTGTTAGCTCACGTTATATGTCCCTAGTAAACCTAATTAAAAACTTTCCTACTTAGGTCAATCAGTTTCAGTTTGTGGGTTACATTTGTTTTTAAATTTTTATGTCAGATAATTTTTGGACTTTTGGGGATTTTTTTTTTTCATTGACTTCGTGAGCTTGACCAATTTTATTAAGTAAACTTGTGGCTTTTTTTTTTACTGTGCTGGTTCCTGTTTTTATTTTCTTTTTAGGTTACAGCTCCACTTCCTTTCAAGTTTTCCATTGTATTTTTATAGAGAAACGGTCAGTCACCCTCACAGGCTATACCTCCTGCTGAGCAAATGGTCCCCTTAGACTCATAAAGTGTTTACTAAAAAGACATCTGATGAAGTTCAGGAAGGGTGAAATTCTGCTGAGGATGGGGCAGGAGCGCTTGAGGACCTGCCAGTCTGTGGCTACTGCTTCCATCTGTGCAGTTACTGCTTCTGCTGCCAGCCTGAGGGTGGAGGCCTCCTCACTGTCAACAAGCCGGCTCCTTGCCTTGGAGGTCTCTCACAGACAGGGACACACATTAAGATGGCAGTGGCACCAGTAAAATACATTCCTCTTTAGTCTCAGAGGAAAGAACCAGAAAATTATTTCAGCTGCTAAAAATTTTGATTTATTCACATTCCCGTTTCATCGAGTAGAAAAACACAAAACACCACATACTTCAGGTAAATTTGTGATTCTAAATTTTGGCAAATAAAGATGCTTTGCTTACTCTTTATGTGCATTTGAACACTAGAAACTATATACACAGTAGTATATGTCATAGCAGACTGGCATTTAGATGAGATCATAAGCTTCTATCCTTCTAAGATTATTGGAGGAGAAAGGAGACAAAATAGCTACCTAAATACAGTGATCTCTGTTACTGATAAAACCTCGGAATAATTTATTTGGCCCAATGGTCTCAAATCTTGAATAAATTGAGACTTGCTGACCATCCAGTCCACCCAGGCTTTGCAGCACCTTCAGATCAGTAGCACTGATTCAGCTTAGGCACAAATCCTCCTGTTCTATGGGCCAATAACCTTTTAAAATCATTTCTGACCTCAGATCCATCCGAGCTTTTTGGTTGTCACTTCTGCTTACTTATAATAAAAACGTTGGCACAGGAAAATGAGAGGATAAAGGGATGCATACACACAAGGTAGGGAGCTGGGGAGAATGAAGTAGCATAAACATCAAGAACGTTGTATTTTTTGTAACAATTGTATCACTTTAACTGAAGTTCACATCTTTGACTACGCACCCTGAAATCTTTACTTTGCACTCAGTATATTCTAAGTACATTTAATTTTCACAAAGGAACACCCGATTCTATTCCTTTGACGGTGAATTGGAAGCGTTGCTTCCTTGGCGAATCAGTGTGCCTTTCCTTACCCACAGTGCTACATGGTCCAAAGCATGGCTTTCTGCTACTGGAATCTTGAATTATTGAATTATTCTTGTAATTATCCCAATTCCCTCCCATAAAGATGTGCCATCTCTTGACTCATTTGCTTCTCCGGCGGAGATCCAAATCAAAAGCAAGCACTTTGACCACTTTGGATTTTCGGCAACATTTTTTAAGTAAAGGAAACAATGAATATTATCATGTGTTTTAAAATATTTCAAAGAACTATCATATCCTAAAATAAGTTTAACATCTTTTCAACCTAACTTTCATTTGTACTTTTATTCTTGCTTTAATGATGTGATTCTGTGAAACTACTTATATAAATATGAGCCTCACATAAAGTTATCATTCCAAAATGCTGGATAATAATTTGTTTCTAATGCTTGTTGAAAAGTTCAGCTGCAATTTAATTTTACTCCATTGGAAGAGCATTAAATTTCGTAAACATTTGTTTAAATGCATTAATATATATGGACCATACCCCCCATTTTAAAACTGGTTTGTTTTAAGATGTCATTAGAGGCTTTGGACATTTTATTCAAGTCTTTATAGTTTAAACCTCATTGTCAAAGCACATATGCATACGTAAATATTTATATGCATGTATATCTAGCAAGAAACATAAACATGACAAAGTATCAGTAAAACAGATTTAAAAAAACATTTCTTGAAACATAATTGTGTGCTATATAAACCTTATGTAAGAAAACCAGGATGTAAGATAATGTTTATGCTCCTTAAATTTATTCTCATTAATGGTTTCATTGTTTTTATTTGTTTTTAACACAGACTTTAATGGCAGCCAAGTTGCTTGATTGCCTTCATCATAAAATCTCGAATAGGGAAATAGACCTTAGAGATATCCAGTGTTTGTCAAACCTGAATGATCATCTGAATAACCTAGAATGCTTTTAAAAAATACAAACTTTCCTATCCCTGGTAATTCTGATACTGTAGGTAAGGGTAAATAGCAAGAATCAGTCATTTTTCAAGTGTTCTTTCCTTTGATGATTCCAATGATGAGTTGCATTTGGCAATTATCTACTGTAGAACGGAATCCTCTCTATAACATCTTCGTGAAATTACTATTTCAACTGTCATTAAATACTTTTGGTAATAGAAAATGTTCTTTAAGCAATAACTTTCCTTTTTTAATCTCTCTGTTATGATAATTTTCCTTATACTGAATGAAATCTTCTGTGTTGCTTCTACCTAATGATCTCAGTTATTATTTGTGGCAAAAATAAGTCTAATTCCTGTTCCATTGACAGCTCTTTGAATATTTGGAGAAGACTTCCCAAGCTTCCTCCAAGATAAACAATCCAAATTCAAGTATATTTTTATCTTCCAAGATTTTTTAACCTCTTTCCCATTTGATAGTTCTCTCCTGGAAATTTTCTCATCTGTCTGCCTGTTTTCAAATATATTTCTCTGGGTAGTATGAAGAGAAGTATGCTTGAAACATTACAGCTCTCTAAAGTTTCTTGTTATATTTGGTTAAAAATAGCCTTTTTAATTTATATGATTCTAATTTTAACTAAAATTGTTTTGTTATTCTTCACACATTCTAATGCTAAATTATGTCTTGTTCATATAATTAATGTAATGATATATTTTGGATTAAAGTGATAATAACTTACAGTGACAGATGGTTACTAGACTTATCATGGTAACTACTTCATAAGGTATATAAATATCAAATCACTATGTTGTACATCCGAAACTAATATAATATTTTATATCAACTATACTTTAGTAAAAAAAGAAAAAAATAATATAAACTTATGATTAAAGAACCATATTAAAAATAAAGGAGAAAAAAGGAGAGAGACAAAATAGGACTTGAGTAGTTCTGTTTCCACATCAATAAGTATCCATCTCTCAATCTTGTAGATCCTTGACCTTAATTTTCTCTCCCTCTCTTTCTCTCTCTTGGCCTACTATTAACTTCTTACCTCCCCTTCCTCCTTCCCTCCCTCCCCACTTCTCTCCCTTCCTTCTTTCCTTCCTTCCTTCTTTCCTTCCTTCTTTCCTTCCTTCCTTCCTTCCTTCCTTCCTTCCTTCCTTCCTTCCTTCCTTCCTTCCTGTTATCAGACTAGTGCATATTGGACTCAGCCATCCTTGTATAATTCTTATATGTTTGTATCACTCATGTATTTGGCTTTGCTATGATTTCATATTTCTATTTTTAAATTATATTTATATTCCAAATTTTAAAAGCAATATAGGTCCCTACAGAAATTTTTTTTAGATTGAAAAGCCTAAAGAATTTTTAAAAAATGAACAAAATAACCCCATCATACAGAAATAAGCACCAATATATTTTATGTTTTTCAAGTCATTTTCTTATTGCTCTTTTTGCCTTTAAACTTTTCTCAAATTCCTTTAAAAATCCAAGGTTATCAGAGAGCTTTCATGAGATCACATCTTTAGACATTTTTGTCTTTCATCTTTCATCAGGATTATTTTCAATTTCAGTTAAAATTAACTTTTTGAGAGTTTCTCAGTCTTACTAGGTTTTCATTTAAGGGTTTTTGAAAATTTCTCTTCAAATTATGAGATCGATCTTCCCAAATTGAAGGTCTCACAGCAGAACAGATGCCATTCTTCACTTTCACAAACTGAAAGATCACATGATTGCTTTTCCTCATGATTCCTATGGAAATTCTTCAAAAACCAATTTCTTCCTGTTGGTTATAATTAGGCACAGAGTTACTATAAGGTCCCTGTTTACTTGATTAATTCTTATTGTCTCAATTCCTTTTCTTGTTATTTCTCTCAGTTTTTAAACTTTTGCTTCTTTTGTGTCTACTCTGAAGTTGTTGGTTCTTGCTTGACAAAAAAGAAACAAATAATACGATCTTTGAGTCCTTGGTGAAAACTATATTCCTCTCTGAGAAAATTGCACCTTTTTATCGGCTTCAGAAAAAAAAATGAGCGCTCCCCTTTTGTAAGCATTTATAATAGTACCAGTCTCTTGACATTTTATTGCCATGGAAATTGTTTTCATTAGTATTCGATCAATATTCTTTCCAGTATATTTATATGATAGCACTCTAGCATAAAACTGTTATTATTTAAAGTCTAGTTTTGTATTAAAAAATATTTATCTTCGAAATGAGGAAAAAATAGATTTTTAAGGGGAAATATAAGCTGTCATTATGACATAAACTAAGGAAATACATGATAAAATTTTAATTTTCATAATAACAATGTCAATTAGATTTAAAAGGAGACTTATAAGTTAGAAAATTTTCTTAAAATTCATTATTTTGACCAATTCTGGTTCTGCTTTCTTTGGCAAATCTGTGTCCAGAAGTGATGAGAGAAGTCAGAGTTTTAGAGGTAGACGCTGTTAAAAAATATACTCAGATCATTCCAATATCTCTTCCAATGGTACTGCCTGTCCATCTTACCAACCTCCTTTTCTTTGCAGTGTGAATCTAATCTTCTTGCTGGCATTAGTAGACAGTTCATAAGTAAATGAGCGAAACATGTCACCAGCATTCACAAAACTTTTCTTGGCCACAGAATCTTCAGTGAATAATGATGCTACGAGTAAAAGGTATTTACCTGCAGCTCCATCTATCTAAAGGTCATATGTGCTTTAGGTCTCCTTTATACTTTGTGCCCAATCCCAGAAGCATGCCATTTAGAATGATGAGGAGTTTTGTTTCTTGGAAGTTAAATGAAAACAACTATCCTTGAGTTATTTTTATGTAGGTTCATTTTAGTATAAAAATGCTTGCATTTAGTTTATCCAAGTTATGTCTGATAATGAAAGAAGATGGAAATATATGTTGTTTTTATTGCAAAATACATAAAATAATTTCACTTGTAGAAATATCTTTAAGGCTTCAAGAAAATGCCTCAAGAAAATGACAAACCTAATAGTCTTAGGAAAGTGTTATAAAACAGAATTGCCAATGAAAGGACAGCTTTGAGGGTAATTAAATCTTAATTAAAAAAAAAAAATTTTCACAGAGTGTGGAAGAAGTATAGCAATGAGGAAGTCAGGAACTTAATCCCTGAGAACCCAGCTGACCATGTTTGTTTATCTGCTCATTTTAGGAGCTGTTGAACTTGGGCTATTCTTAGTCATCTTTTTAATACCTAATTAGGTAGGCTAAAATCTATGGCGAGGATTAAATGTGATAACATATTTATAGAGTGTGGTATAGTAACTGGCATCTGGTAATCACTCAAGAAATGTTGGCTATTATTATGAAACATATTTTCAAACTTTGGGTCATGAGCCCAACTGAAGATTACAGGGATTCTGAGAGAGTCACACAGGCAAGAGTGGGTGTAAATGGTAGAATGAGTGGGTGTGAAATAAACTCAGATTAGTTCATTGGTACATAGACAAACCCTACTTGTCCACCATTGTACTTGGATGCCTCATTCCCCCTACCATTACATTTTTGGGCCATTCATCCTTCTTCCTCTAAACTCAGACATACACATCACAGTCTAGGTAAGCATGCAATTTGATTTAAAATCAATGGAGCAATAAAAGGGAAAAGATGTTACCATCAATCTTTCCTTCATCCTTCACTCAATTCCATAGCTATTCCAGCTACTGCTATGGTTGTGTAATGTGATTCAGGATAGGGAGGTTTGCAGATAAAAAAAAAAATTAAGTTCTCTGGAAGTCGACAAATTAGCAGTACTGTTGGGATATTTTGGTTGCTCTTCTGAAACACTTCCCCACACATTTACATGTTTTATCCTAAAAGTCTGCTGTTGGGCAACAAAATTTGAGGGATCTGAGTCTAACATGGGATTCAGAGCCCCAGTGGCTAGGGAAAGGGACAGTCACAGCTTTGTGATCCATCATCCAGAGAAAACAGGGTAAGATGGTGGAGAGCAGAGGGAGAGAAATGTGAAAGACAAGATGTGTCTATTTACCAGCCCAAGTCTATGCCATCCTCTGTCTCCTGAGCAATGGGATAGAATTTCTTATAGCTCTATTCTCACTAAATTCCTAACAACAACAACAACAAAATAACATGCAGCTAACACTTATATCACTTCTCTCTTTCCTACTGACTATAAAACCTGGAGTCATTTAGATATAATTTGGAATGTCATATTTTAAGTAGATTCTTTCTCACAGATATTCCAATGCTTGTTAATAGGCATTAGATTACAATGTATTAGTTACCTATTGCTATGTAACAGATTACCAGGAATTTAGTGGCTTAATACAGTCCACATGTATTATCTCACAGTTTATGTAGGTTGGGAGTCCAGCATCATTTAGCTACATCTTTTCCTTTGCATCTTACAAGATTGCAGTCAGATTTTCATTCAGGGCTAGATTCTCTCATGTGAGGCACATCTAGGAGGGCATCTGCTTCCCACACACTGATTGTTGGCAACATCCAGTTCCTTGCAGGTAGGATTCATGGCAGTTTGTGTCTTCAAAGTCAACAAAAGCAGAGAGTGGAGGAACAGCCTGCTGGCAATAGGGTGCAACATAATCCCGAGAATGACATGATATCACCTTAATGTCTTCTGTTGGTTAGAGGCAAGTCACAGGTTCTGTCCACACTCAAGGGGAGGGATTATACAAGGTGTGAACACCCCTTGGCTCATGGAGGCCACCGTTAGGGTCTATCAGCCACATCCATGTACCAGGGACCAGACACATTCCTATCTGATTTGCTTTCATCAAGACTCTTATCAGGACCTTCAGGGCTTATTAAAAATTCTGTCTCCTTATTACTATCCATCCTGATGAGGTTCAAAAGATTTTTTGTGGCTATAGCTGTCTGATAGACTGGTATTCTTCAATGTTAAATTTCTTAAGTTTAGAAGTTCTTTTGTTGCTCATAAAAACTCTCAAGAAACAATGGTCATTTTTCTATGTTTGCTATTATTACTTTTCTTTAATATTTATTTTCATATTTGTTATATTTTTGCTTTATATTTTAATATTGCAAGGTATTACAGAATAAGTTCATATAATTATTTTTTAAAACTCTCAAAGTCTCATAATCATTTATGAGAATGTAATTCCTTTATAATTTTTACCACCTTTATTTCCTTCAGATTGGGCTAGTAGCCCCATCTCTCATTTATTATTTCTTGCCTGAGAATTCTTAGTTGACATTTTCCTCCTGGTTTGAAAAATAAATGCTGCTTTCTTATGTTTTTAATGCAGAGTATGAAGAAAATAATTTATTTTTTTGTCTGGATGACCAATAATACTATACATTTTCTGTTTTGCTTCAGTTCTGGCAACCTAAACTAGAAAAAAAATGCTTTTATATATTTCTTCTTTTACCTACCAAATCAATCATTGTGGTAGTACAAAACACATCATATTGTGGCTCTTTGGGAGTCTTGGAAGTAAGTTTAACTCCATTTGGTTTCAACAATTCACAAGAAAGGCAAATGGTCCTTCTTAAGTTCAGAAAAAGAATAAACTTCAAAATAAAATCTCAGGTAAATTTTAAAATAACAAACTTAAACATATATGTAAGCTTAAAACTATATGTAACCTTTGAACATCATACCTAACCTTTGAAAGTAATCATCACTGAATGCAAATTTATTATTTCTATTCTGGCCACGTCAGAGTTCCTGGTTACTTAGAACCAGAGGAATGCTGTGTCTTTGCTATGAGTTTTGCCCTGTGTTACCTTAGAGGATATACTTATATTTCATATATTCTAGAAACATTCATGTAGGAATATAGAGGGCACTAAATAAGCTTTACTGAATACATTAGTGACAGACTTAATGAATAAGTAAGTATTCAGATTTCTGAATACAGATTTAATGTTTATAGGTATCTAGCTACAGCTTTTTAATATGTAGGCAAGAAGGGATTCTTTATCATTTAGTCTATTGTGAATTTCATCAAGTTTGGCTTTTAGGGATTGTAACTAGTCATAATAAAGAGCAAGACACCATTGAGGAGACACTAGAAATAACCAAACAGGCATTGCTTTAGGCACATTCCTGGATTTTTTCCCAGAGCAAGAATTTCGGGAAAGTAATCTCAACAAGAATTGAGCTCACAGACTGAGAACTTTTGTCCCTGAAAATTAATTATTTTGCAGTCTATGATTTAATACCTTTTGGTTTGTATCGAGTAAGCCTTATATTATCATAACAGGGAGTATTGAGTAGTAGAAAACATTCTAGATTTGGAGTGAAAATGATTAGTTTTCAATTCTAATTTCACCCCTGGGGTGGAGGTTTTTCTTATACTCATCTTTGTCAGCTATAAAATGAGTTAGTAATAGCTTTCTTCTCTGCTTCCCAGGGCTGTAATGCATGTCAAAAACATGTGTGACTATAAAATAGTAAGTTCATATTAGGAATAATTTCTTAAAATATACATTGTCCTGGGAATATGATCACACACAAAAGCTATAGCATTAAAACTCATGATGCAGCAATACTGTGTACACAGGGGAAGGCTCAAAAGGTAATGAGATATAAGAAAAGTAAACATCTAAGTGGGAAATAGTATTTTCTACTTGCTCTACATACATTGCAATAAAGCTAATAATTATATATTTAACATTCAGAGAAAGATTTTTATCAGCTTCTACTGGTATTCATGACCCCATGTATGAGGAGGCAGGAATGAATGACAGGTCAGAGGAAGCAGATATGCCATCAGAAACATCAACTGGATTACAAATGAAAGTATTAGGAAACTTCCTTGGAGAGGACTAAGCTGTGAGAAACTGAAAATGGGAAATATTTGCCCTAGAGATAAATTCTTCACACAATATTTAGTTTGCATCCTCAGAGACTATTCCTTTCAATCTTAGAACAATACTGCTCACTGAGATTGTGAATTTAAATAACTTTCTTCAGCTAATTTGTGGACTCCATTCTAAAAAAGAGCAGAAGCAGCGAAAATGTTTAGAAAAAGAGAAAAATATTGCCTGGATCGAGATATTTTCTTGGCCCCTATGTTCTAGGCATCAAGTATGCTTAATATAGAGTGTACTTATTTGAACACTTACTATAAACCCTACTTAAATGTACTGACTTGCTGATATGGCCTCAATTTATATTTCTGAAATGTTACCAAGAAACTCCTGTGAATTTCTTTAGACGCTACAGAGAAAGCAAACACTGGTTGTCAGGAATATCTATAGTTTTAAAAGACAAACAAATAGACTATTTTAGAAGTAACCAATCCCATCCATAAAAACCAGACCACCATTAAAGGTATAGAAGCTCAACTGTTATTTTTCATTGAGGTCCTCTCTTACTACCCTATTAAAAATTATAATGATGGAAACCTAAAACCTTCACTACATGGTGTAATGGGAACAGATTTCTCAAGAAATAGTCTTTACCTTATACCTGAGCTGTGAACTCACAGCAGTCTAAATTATATTCCATAGCCAGAAGCAACAGAGCTAAGTCGTAGATTAGATGTGGTAAGTCACTAGAGCAATACAACAGGAACATCTACCCTTCCACAAACCTCAGGTAGTGAAAACTTCAAAAGTAGACAAATCTTTCTCTAATCTAGATCTTATTACTGACTTGCAGTATTTCTTAAATCACAATAACAAATAAATGGAATCCAAATTTACTTTATTAGATTTTGCACCAGGGCATGTCAGTAAAACGAATTACAAAGGAGTGAAGCAACCAAAGATAAAGTAGCACAACTTTGGCTTGTTTGATGAGTAGAAAGCTTCTTTTCATCTCTTCTCTATATTTTCAGAGATTCAAGTATAACAATAGACATAATTGTTTTGTTGTGTGACCATTGACTCTTCCTTTTATGAAGGAGAAAATCCATAGTTTGTGAGTTCTGTAGTTAATGTTCTAAACACTTACAGACCTGCTAGATATGTGCTCAAATGTTGCTTCCAAATGTATTTTTAAAAAGTAGCATGCTGATTCTGAAAAATGAGTCTGTTAGCATTAAGAAATGAAACAAACGAGCTACCTGTAGACTGTTTATGGCTGAAATCAATAACTCATTCAAAACAGCATGTATTTCTAGAAATGTATTTGCTAATAGGTTCGCTTGACCTGTCCATTTCCGGTAACGTGTTTTATTTTCTTGTCAATTGGATATACTTGCTAAAAATAATAAAATTTGTAAGCAGATATATGAATTTTTAATTGTGAAAAACTTGAGGAACCAAAGGATTTCAGAGGAAAGCTTCTCCAAGGTGATAGTTTCCATTATTGAATCTGGTTGGTTTAGATGAAGGTACTAATTTTATATTTCTAAATATATAGAAAAGGAGTTTTCAGTGATAGACAGATAGACCAAAAGAGAAAAACAAATTCTGCTAGCATTCTTTAAAAATGTGTGTTTATCAAAGGACAGAGTTAGTTTTCAAATTTATAAGTTAGAACCAACACATTAACTTTTTTCTCGATGAGTAGTCTCTGAAAATAAGTATTGTGACTAGCTCTAGTCAATTTAGACTGTCCGTTGAAAGGTAAAAATGTGCATATATTGGACATAATTTCATGGCATCCTGTAATAGTTTATTAATAGTGTATTAAAAAATCAGGTCTAGGCTCACAGACTACTAAACATTCAATTAATTTAGTTTTACTCAGCTAACTGACTAGATAATTCTGTTTTCTTGAAGATATTTACAATACTTAGCCTTTTTTGATGAATCATAATTGAAAAGAAGTCTGTTCAAATGTCATTTTTTGGTGAAGCTTTCCCTCCTACCCTATTAAAAATGATAACCACCCACTCCAAAGTCCAAATTCTTCTAGATTGGCTCTTCTTTTTTCTTTTTTCCATAGCATTTTTTTACCTTCTACAATGTTATAATTTGCTTATTATATTATTATTTATCTCCCTAGCCAAAATGTCTGGATGAAACAAATATCGTGTCTGTAAGTTGAGTAAGACAGAATATGGCTAAAGTTCATACTACCAAAATAATAATAATAATAATAATAATAATAATAAAACATACTCCCCCCCCCAAAAAAAAAAAACAGTGTTGGTTTTGATCAATATCTACAATAGAAGTGCTGCTTGGAACTGGAGTCTGAGCACACAGACTTTCAGGGTATGTGTTTGCAAGAAGGTGAAGGGTTGTGAAGTAGGGGTCAAGGAAAGGTCTGGAAAAGGTAGTGAGGCCTGCACACTCTTGCCAACAACAGGGAGGAGCCTGGTCTCTGTGTTCTACACTGGAATAATTGCTTCTCTTACTGCAGTCTTAGGTAAAGGCGGGAGGGAAGGAGCAAGTGAGTGACAAGAGAGAAGGAAGTGCCCTAGAATCATGAAATTTAAGATAAGTTTGTATTGCCTGTATAGGAACTGAATATGGAAGATCTTTAAGTTTGTAGGTTTTTCTATATATTGTAATATTAGACATTCTCGGATATTGATAAAACACTACAGACTTGTTGAGTTAGCTTTTTGAGAAAGAATATATTTCATATACCTTAGGGTGAATAGTATTGGGATATATAAATATTTGTGGATCTTAAGAAATACGAATTTTAAATAAAATCGTACTAAATGATTTTATTTCTTCCATCATACTATGCCAGAATTTAACATTTTGAAGAGCTGAATTCTGTCTCTAGTAATTTATGCACAAAGTAATAACACTTACTATTACTTATAATAATGGAGTTATCACTAAATTTTCTTTACAATTTCTAAAATGTAATGTACTGCTAAAACTAGAGCTTGTATTTCCTCTGAATATGTATTGTCACAAGTATAATACATGAATTAAAGTGGTGGTGATATTCATGAAGGGAAACATTAAAATAAATAATAAAAATACATATAAAACACAGGTAAACTTGCATTTTAAAGGACCGCATAATTAATATACTTTTTAAATATAAATTCTTGTATAAAAATATCCCATGGAACAAAAACCACTATACTACATTTGAATTCGATAGAATTCTCTTCTTATTTGAGTATATCAAATTCAATAAGGAGAATATGGGTGAATGTCATTGGTACACACTTGCTATATATGATGCAGGTTTTCTGAAGAAAGGTTGACCACCTAAATTTTGCTGACTATACCAGCACCAGTGTAGGGAAAGCTTGGAAAATAACTTATGCCATGACATGCTTGTAGACATGAATCCTTTGATCTTAATATTCAATAACCATAATGATTGAAAGCATGTTGAACTCATTTGGGCAAAGGGTGATGCAATGTGCCATGTTACCTTACCATCATTGCTTTCTGTATCATATGATAACTGTTAGACAACCAGGTATGGCTGAACATTTTCAGATCTAATATTTATATACGTTTAAAACTTGAAATAAAAATACCCTAGAAAAAAGAGCCTATTTTACTTAATGTATATTGAGCAGAGAAGTGTGGGTGAAGAGAAAAGTTTGTAGAAAGAGCAAACTCATATGTATTATGAGAAAGCAGAATTTTAAGCTGTCTAAAAAGTTTCATTTAAGAACTTGATTTCAAATGTAACCTACTCCGTTCTAACAGTTAGAATGATACTTCAAATATAAAAGTTACATCACGCCTGACATATTTGGGCCAGGGTGAAATTAGAGTATTTATGCTCTCAAATTTTCCCAAGTGTTAAAAAGTCATCCTATCTTCTGGTGTAATAAGGACTTCCTTTCCATTTAATTTGCCTGGTGGAGCTTAAGGAAGCAGTTTACGATTTTCTTTTCTGGAAAGTAATGAAGATTTATCCATTTTAACTTCTTCTTAATTTGCTCACTTAAGAACAAAAATAAAAAAGGATCTGGCTTTGAGGTGGAAAGAAAGAACCACCCACGTGACAGGGACAGCTGCAAATATAATTTTTGCACTGACAGCTTGGAACTAGTCATTATGCTTCAACAGGGATGGGAAGATTTAGCAAGAGAGAAATTTCCTCACTTCTCTAATTAAAATACTAGGTAATTCAAAGGAGAAATGTAGTCGATTATTCTTGTAAAAGAAGAAAATAATTCAGCCTAGGGAAAAACAATAAGAACCTCATATTTCTTATGTTTATATTACCAGATATGTCATAGGGGCATCAACATGCCCAGCAGTGTCATTTCAGGTTATAAAATTACTTTAGATGACTTTTATTTGGTCACTATGCCAAAGATGACGACTAATTCTGTGTTTGTGATAAAACGGAGACTTCAGTGTTTCTAAGAGCTCATACACTCCTGGGTACCCCTAAGGGCTTCTGTAGGCAGGTATTTGGTTAAAAAAAAATCTTATTTTTTCTAAACTTTTCATAACTGGTGAATGAACTACAAAAATTCTGGATGTGCTTTTGTAATCCATCATTTAAAGAAAATGGGGCTTATGCTTCTGTGGCTAGTCGTCACTCAGTGACCGCAGATGGAGCACCCCTGGATGAAGACTCATCCAGGGGTGGCACTGCACCTTAGGTAGGAACCAGATTCTTGGCTCAAAGAGATTATAGAATACCTAATTCTATAATCAGAACCCAAATCCCTCTCAGATATTTATAGGAACAAAAATCACTGCACATATAGCAGACCGTCATGTGCTTTCTGCAAGATGTTTTATTCTTAGTGTTTTTTTTTTCCTTTTTTGAGCAATAAAAATGGCCTAATTCCAGGGGCCGACAGGTGTAGGCTCCTAAGGGGCAGCCAGACAATATGTAGCTTCCCTGTGCATCTTTCAATTACTCTCATGCTGCATTTACTGTTTACATTTGTTTTATTATATACAGGTTGTAAACATTATTGCTTAAGTATTTGCATAAAACTTG
>CM053508.1:67618704-67634810 GCA_028627145.1 Eidolon dupreanum | reverse complement strand
ATAATATGGTAACACAAGTCTCTGGAAGCAGAATGCCTCAGTCTAAAGTCTAACATCTGCTTTCCAACCATTCCTTAGGTGAGTTACTTATGCCCTGTTTGCCTCAGTTTGCTCACACATATAATGAGGATGATAATCATACCTATCACATGTGGGTTCTATGGGGTTAACTGCGATAAGTGGGTGTAAACACCTAGAGAAGAGCCTAGAATATGAGAAGTACTCAATGAACATTAGCTGTCATCCAGTAATAATAATTTACTTTGTCAAATAATAATTTATCAGGTGTCAAAATACTTCTATGTGTTGTATCTTATTTGATTTTTATCTTTGCCCTCTTTTACACCCCTTCCTCCCATGATAACACCCATGTTTGCCCACAAATCTATAGTGGGTAAAATTATTTCAGTTATAATACTTTGCACTGTGAGGCCTAGTTTGCATGGCTTACTGAGGTAATGTATTGTCCAGAGTCAGTACTTTGATTCCTAATCCCATTCTCTCACCACTAAAGGTTCTGCCTTAGGAATCAGTTGACTGATTGGCAAATTGGATGATATAGACAGCTAGTCTAGATAAGACTGGTCTAATTGTTTAGTTAAATAAGAAGCATGATTCAAGTCTTAAGGAGACGGGTTTGATGTCACTTAAACATGGGAATCTATCCCTTTCTGAGAGATGAAAATATAATAAGGGGAATACTCTGGTGGGTTTATAAAGTGCTTGTGACTATGTTATGTCAAAGAACTTGTCAAATTATTGAAGCTTACAGATTTCTAGATTGTGAGATAAGACTGAATAATTGATGTGTTTCATTTTATAATTTTCTTATGTAGTTTTATGTGAAACCATTCACATTCTGTATAATGTACATGTGCTTCAAATGAAGACTGTCTTTATTAAATTCAGCCTAATGATGATGAAGTAATTCTATAATTATATTATCAAAGCAGCATGCTACAAAATTTCACTCATCTAAATGAATATTTATTGAGTCATCACTATACACCAAGTATATTCTAGGCATTGAGGATAAATGAGGAATAAAACAGACATCTTTCTTGCCCCTATGAAACTTCCACATTAGTTAAGAAGAGAGGAAACACAATATATAAATAATTAAGTGGTTTAATTTCAGAATATATCAGTCAGCATGAAAAAAGTGGAATAAAGAGCAATGGTTAGTGGTAGAAGAAAAGGGGGATGATTTGTGGATGGGTAAATTTGGGGTGGCATCTTTGAGAAGTAAGACTGGCAGGCTGGAGTCCAAATTCTTTGGGGCAAGGCTGACCTGGTGGAAAATCAGACAGGGTTCTACCTTACAGTCTTCAGGCAGAATTATTGCTTCTTTCAGAATCTTTAATCTTTGCCTTGAAGGTTTTCACCTGATTGGATGAGGCCTACCAACATTATGAAGGGTATTCTGCTTTACCCAAAGTCAACTGATTTAAGTGTTAGCCACATCTAACAAATACCTTCACAGCAATATCCCAACTGGTGTTTGTCTAAACAACTGGTCACCATAACCTAACCAAGCTGACATATAACATTAATTATCACAAGTGGCTAGGTCTAGGTGGGTAGCAATGGAAATGTTGGAACATCATTAGTTTCTAGGTATGTTTTGAAGGTGGAGCCAACAGGACATCTCTTCTACCCCAAAGTAGCCACTCTCTCTCAGCAGTAGAAGTTGTGGAAAATATTTCCTGGAAAAATTGAAGCAAAGAGGCTCCTAACTCAGGAACACCAGCCACAGAAGGAAGCAGACAGAGTGGACTGAAAACAGGTGATTAAGTGAAAGATGACGTGCTGAATAGAGACCCTTAGCACCTTCCTTTCAATTATTTCACCAAAAAGTGAGAGCTAAGTAGTCAACCTTTATATTCTAAAAAGAGTCGATAATTTTTTCTGAATAGATTGAACTGTTTCACTTATCTGGACCTAACTCATTTGAAAGACAATGAAATCCACTATTTATTCCCCCAAACTTGCTGTACACATAGAGCTCCCAGTGAGGTCCTCTGAGACTCAGTGTAGAGTTCAAATCCAATTTAAAAGGCCCCAAACAAATAGGAAATGGCTTTTAATCATGTCACAGAAACCAGTTCCAAAATAGTCCTTTATTGTAAATAAAGAATAAAATATATAAAAGAAATGTTTCAAATACTGGATAATAAGCAATGTAGAAACGTGATCCCTAAAAAAAAGTATATAAATGAGGACAGCTCTGCAGTTGCCCTGACTTTCAGCTTGAGATATTTTCTGGGCTATAGCATAAACACATAAACACATACACACACGCACATGCACACGCAAGCACACACACACATGCACACACACAGCAAAGTAAAGAGCTCAAATTAACACAATAGTCTCGATAAACTAAGAAGATAGAGATTAGTGTTCAAGGTAACCAGAAATGTCACAGCCTGTCTCACTCTCTCTGTATAGATAATGAGTCCATCCCTATAAATAGGTTTGTCAGTTCCCAGATTCCTCTCTCCTTCTCCCTCATTTTACTCTCTACCAAACTGATCACAATTTTCTTATGTATTCCCTAATGAATAAGTAAAATTGTCAGTTATTTCTGATCCATAATAGATATCATTAGTAACAATACTTTAAAAAAACAAACTGAAATGGCCAAAACTACAAGTTTTAAATTTTTTTATTGCTAAGAAATAGAAGCAGCAAGTAATCTAGGCAACATTTATTGCCAAATATGACCTAGAGGATTTAAGACTTGATAGGAGAAAATGACCACAAAAGAAAATATATAAAAGCAGAAATTCTAATATTAAAAAAATTTTTTTGATATGGACAAAAATACTAAAAAAGAAACAAATGTTAAGTGAAGAAAAATTGAAGCTGATGTAATTTTAGTAAATAATAAAAATAAAAAGTAATCTAAAAATTTTTCATCAATTAAAAAGTAAATTGGTGAAATAAAATTTATTTCCAGAATATGACTTTTGAATGAAATTTATCAACATTGATACAATTATCATTAAAATATTGTATTAAAAATGGTTTGGGAGTCCAAACAGTAGAGCCAGATATTTCACTGCAATGAACACAATGCCTAGCATAGAGTTGAATTACAATACATGTTTTCATCTTTCCCAAGTTTTCTTTATACTGGTAGTATAACAATGATTAAAAACAAAAAGCAAACAAACAAACCAATGAACAAAAAACCCTCTTAGTTCTTACCCCTGAACATTCATAAAGAACTTCAAAATGTAAAGAACTATGTACGAAACAAACAATATAGTCAGGTTCTACAGAGTAGCTGAGTGGTTGTGATGGGGCCAGTTAAGAAGGATAATCAAAAAATGCCTCAGTGTGGCATCAAAGATGGGGAAGGCATTCCTGCTAAAGAGTTTGGCATAAACTTGTCTGTGTGTGGAAAAGTGTAGGGTGTATCCCAGGAATATCTCTCAGAGCTCAAGTCTAGGTTATGTAATGAGCAGTAAATAGTGTTAATATGGGTAAAACCACACTAAGAATGTGTTAGATATAAATAATATAGGATTTAGACTTCAATCTGTAGACAACGAGGAATCGAGGAATCGCTGACAGAGCTGGGCAGCAGTTTTTAAGGAATTAAAGGAGGGAAGAGATTAAAAGAAGAAAGCCATTCAGACAACAATGGCTTTAAGTAAGAAATTATGAAGTCCTGAGCTGGAGGCTTGGTAGAGGAAATACTTAGACACTGATAAGATGAAGGAGGTTAGAGAGTGAGAGGGGTGTGAGACAGATGCCTCTGATTTGAGTCTGCTGGGGATGTTGATGTCACTTAGAGAAACAGAATAAGACAAAAAGCAGGTTTTTGGAGAAAATTTACAAATTTATTTATTTTTCACATATTCAATTTGAGGCATTCCTGAGAATGTAAGCGCAAAAATCTAAAAGAGAAATGCATATTAGGTCTGTAGCTTAAGAACCCAAGGGAAGGGTTGATAACAGTCAAGGGAATAAAAATAACTGAGGTTTACTAAAGGGGATAAAAGCAAAGAGAGTAGAACCCAGATCTTTAGGAACTGTCTGCCTAGGGGTTCTGCATAAAACTTTGTTTAGAAGTAGATGTAGGTAAATATAATAATATGTTTAGGAACTGAGAATAGAAATCAATGGGGGAGCCCAAAATGAATCGTCAGACAAGGAGTTTATGGTGTGTGGTGGCTGAAGTAAAGTTTCATGGGAAGGAATAAGCAGTGTAGCTAGAGTGGATTAAGGGGTGGCTAGCTGAATAGTTTTTCAGGGTAGCATTCTGTGTCACTAAAGCACTGTTGATGAAATACAACATCACAGGAAACTTGAGACAGGAAAGAGAGTGTATTTTCCAGGACTTTGATTAGAGCACTATACTGAGTGTAAAGAATACTTTGATAAGCTACTTGAGTAGGAAAGCAGATTTAGAGCCTTGGAACACTCAAATAAAAGCAGGTCCTTGCTAAACTTTATAAGGAGTGGATCTGGTTAATTCTCCTTGGGCTAAGCTGTGTGTTCAAGTTTGGGGACAAAATCAGAGTGGCTAGGATTCTGGAGAGAATGAGCATGATTGTCATCTACCTCCCCTTTCCACCCCCTCCACTCCTCCACGGGGCCTCAGAGCCTCTTTTACAGAAATGTTGGGGAAAAAAATGCTTAATGGATATTGGTTTGAAGAGGAATTGATTCTAGAGAAGAATAGTACTTTTTTTTTCACTAAATGAAGGCTATAAACCTGATTATAACTAATCACTGTTAATAACTATAATTTTGGAATTTGAAGATGAAGTATTTGGGAATTCTTTAGGAAAGACTTAACAGTGGAGAATGTCATTATCCCCTTAACAATAATTCATACAGAGTTAAATGTATTCTCTCTGAAAAGTAAATTCAATTTTTAATTGAATTAAAATTATCTTTACTAAAATCAAATGCTTACTTTCCTACATTATCTAAAGATTAGGTAATAAGTAGTTAAACTATTTTACAAGACATAGAAGATATTGATATAGTTACATAATTGTATTTTTTCTCTGGAGGTATGTGAAAAACTTTTAGCTCCTGAGAAACACTTTGATACTAACAGATTGATAAAACTTTGTTATACAGAAGTTTAAATGACCTCCGAGAAGAAGGTACACTTCAATCCAGGTATGAAATAATCTAGATGTAAGAGATCTCTAAAGATCTCATGAATGAGTAGGTTAAACCTTTAAGTAAGGTTATAAAAATATTTTTTAAAGTTTAAAAGTATAAAAGAAAACTATGGTCTTTAAAAACTTAAAAGGTAATTTCCCAAGAGAAAACATACAAGAGAAAGTTTAGACATTTTTATTTTTAACCCTAGAAAGAGTAATAGGAACCGGAATCTTCGTCCAAGCTTGCAAATTCACATCTCATTTCTAATGAGCTCTCTAAATAGCTACAAAGTTGGGATTTATTCCAATACAGAATGTGATTTTAAAAAGAAATTAAAATGGATTTCTTGTATTTTTCTCTGACTAATAAGATGATATAATCCATAAAGGTATCATTACTATAAACATATTAAAATTATAGAGCTGATCTGTTGAGATGGTGTATATTTTCTCAGTCTGATTTGTACCAAAACAGTGTAGAACATTAATTCACAGGTCATTGAATGATTTGATAATTTAATCTTATATTAAAAAAGCATCTTTGCAAAGTGTGTTCTTTAAATTTGTTTTGTTTTGTAATCTGCCATATATTTCTAATTGTTATTTTGTAACTGGATTTATTCCTTCAGAACTAATGATGTGGCAATCTGAATATCATTAGAAGAGAAATTGGTAAAGGGAGCAAAACATTTCAGTTTAACTTGCCTCAGGTGACAGTGGTTTCTTCTGTAAACGTGTGTTATCAATTTTACAACAAAAGTTTTCTTTTTCTTTTGCAGAATAATCTTTTTCTTTTGCAGAAACAAAATAATCTTGCTATAATTGTGAAGATAGTATTTTATGATGAAGCAAGTCATTGCTATTTGGTATGCAACCTCTTAATTCCATATTTTCTTTCATAACAACTGCTATGCCACATTGAAATATGAACTTATAAATATCATCGCTAATAGTAGTAGATACTATTAACATGTGTATTAATTTCTGAGTCATTAATATGCCTAAGGACTTTGCTAAGTGTTTTATGCTCATTAGTTCACTGATCCTCACATTCATCCTATTTACAGATAAGAAAATTGAGACTCAGAGAATGTACACGACTTTTTCAAGATCAAGTAGAAGCAAAGGGTAGAGCCTGGGCTGGCCCTTGCTAATATCTAGTTCCTAGATATTATTATGCTATAGCCTCCTTTGGTTTATTCATCATTCCTACTAAGCTGTGAGGGGTACCAAAGTAAAGCTTTGCAATGTAACAGTCTATTCTACGAGACATTCTTTCAGTGTCCAAGAATTCCTTTTGCAATTTACTAGCTTGACATCTGAAACAAATTAAGAAGCTATGTTTGGTGGTACTATTTATATACTAAATCCTTAAATGATTGAAATTATGAAGAAAGAGATAAATAATTTATAATGAATAATTATGTTTCCAAAAGAAGAAAATAATTAGAGAACATTTTGAAACAATGTAATTCATCATTTCATAAATTAATAAAAAACTGACAATTACCAAACATGGAACCTGATTCTTAACAACTTAATGCTGTTAGAAACATTATGCCAGTGCATTAATAAGTATTAAGCATCCACGGGGATATAATTCAGTATTAGCATTATGAAAATAGGATCCTGTATTTAAGATGTTTTGAAATCTAATTAAGGAAACATAAAATTAACAAACTTGCAAGTATACAAATATGATTTAAAAGTGAATTGAAGATAAGCTATGCATAAAAGATGCTTACTACATGGGTCTGTAACAGTAAGTAGAAAACATGGAAGGGTGTGGTTTGGGGGAAAGTGAGTGATGTTTCAGGCAACCTCATTCCAGTGCTCGAACATCATTTTCCTCAGGGTGACTTCCTAAACAGTTAGTTGTTACTTGGTTTGCTCATCTCATTGTGTGTTCCCCTCTCTGTACTTTCACAAGATGGTGAATAATGAGAATATGTCTATTAATTCATGGTTTCTAAAAAGTCTTAGTTTTAAGCGCATTTTTCCCTACTGTGACTTTCTTTATGGCAGTGGTCAAGTCTTACTCATCTTAGTGACCCTGGTGTTTACCACAATACCTGGAATACAGTGGGTGCTCAATAATGAATAAATAATAAATGGATCTATATGTGCATAAGAAATGAAAAAGAATTTAGGTGGAGAGGATTCTACATCTTTTATGCTCACTGTTTCCCCCCCTCCCCCAGGTCTGTTCTCTCTATATTTCCTATTGATTATATGTAGGTTACATTTCTAACTGTTAATGGCCTGTGCAAGATTACTGAAATTATAAATGATCGCAAATATACTAGGGTAATTTTCTTACATTAGTCTTAGATTTCTTCACGGAAAAGGAAACAAAGACTCAAATAAAACATTAGCCTCTTTGCTTTTTCCCCATATTTGACGGACATAGTATGGATAGTTAAATAGATTTGCTGATTGAGATTTGCTGCTTTCATACTAAGCATTTATAGAGTACCTATTATGTGTCCATTATTGTATTTGACAACATGAATACTAAGTTGAAAAGCAATGCCTCTGATTTCAAGAAACCTCTAACCTATTGATAGAATATTATAATAAAATTTATTCTAAAAATTATGTTAGAAATGTGCACAGAGTACTATAAAGAATGTGAGGCAGGAGTTAGTGAGGTTACTTGGAAAGGGTAAATATTGAGATGGACTTCTACTCTGACAGATAAAAATGGTAAAAGGACAGATCGGCCAGAGCAAACTGCATAAGTACAATACGTGAACAAAGGACAATGTAATCTCTTAGGGGTGACAAGAACTTTGGTGTGATTTGACAGTGGAGTTTTGTTTTGGGAGAGTCAGGAGGTACTGTTGAAGAGTGAGGAATGGAGGAGTGTGGAGGAACGTGATGTCTGAGATGCGTGTAAGTCAGACTAGATCATGAGCCTTGTAGGCCTGTTTTTATCCTTAACACTTTGCAGTACACTTGAAAGAATATGACCTTGTCAGATTTATGGTCTAGAAAAGCTGTAGTGACAGAAGACTGAAGAATTGATTAGGAGTAGCGACACTGGAAGAAAGGAGGGAAGTTAATAAGATATTGCAATATTTCTCAAAAATGAACAGGGCATTGTTAAAGTGGTAGCAGTGAGAAAGCAGAAGTACATTTTAGGAATATTTAGAAAGTTGGAAAAGCAGATTATATTTAAGAGGAAAGTTAAGAGATCACAAAAGAGAGGTAAAGCCTCTGGAATTCATAAAAGAGGTGTTGGCTACAGAAGTTATAAGCAAGAAGTGACAAGATGAGATTATACTGGGGTGGGGGGAGAGTGGAATGAAAAGAGGGCCAAGAATAAGACACTTGGGGACGCTGATATTTAAAGGTTGATCAGAAGAAGAAAAGCCTGAAAATGAGACTGTAAAGGAGAATGCAGATATGCAGGAAAAATATCAAGATATTGTGGTATTATGGCTTCTGAAGGAAGAAATAGTACAAAGTAAGAATAATCAAGAGTGTCAAATATGGCAAATCGTTTAAGCCAAAAAAGGAACTGAAAATGTGCATCGGATTTGGCCACTAGGTAGTCTCTGGTGATACTGAAAAACAAAGAAGTTCTAGTAGTGGCTTGAGGAGTAAAAATCAGGTGAGGAAATAGATGCAAAGAATATCATCTACTCTTACAAGATAGAAATGAAAGAACAGATAGAACTCAGGAGCAAAGTAAGAGGGGAGGGGTTTAAAAAGGAAAAGGCTTTAGCAAAGTTCATGCTTAAGAAAAGGAGCCAGCAGAGTTGAATTTGTCATATTGTAAAAGAAAACTAATGGATTCAAGTAGCTGAGATGCAAGAAAGGATGGAATCCAGAGAATAAGGTAAAGAAATAGCTTTAAACTAGAGGAAGGAAAGATATCTCCCATTCTTTGGCTAGAGGAGGGAAAACACTGAAACAGAGATATTTGCACCATCAACCCCTCTGATTTATAGATGGAAGAGAAATCATCAGATCACTAGGCAGTTGAACGATTCATTTGTCTGTTCATTTATTCAACACTTACTATGTGCCAAGTCCCACTAGTCTAAAGGATGCAACAAGAAATGAGATAACAGTCCATGTTCTCAGGAAAATGGAGAAGATGGAAAAGTAACAAATAAGTTATATTGCTGTGCTATATCTAATTAATAAAATGCCTAATGGGACTTCAAAAATTTTAAAGTTAGAGAATTATTAAAATTCCTTGGTAGCTTTTCTTTTCTCTAAAAGTAGAGAAATCATTGGAAAAAATTATTTTGAGAAATCATATAAGAGTGTTCTTTAGTCACATAAACACATAAAAAAAGTTACCCATTGTTTTACAAAGACTATGAAATAAGAAATGAAACAACACAGATGCTTCAGACTGACTGAGAAATTAAATGTAAATCTTACAGAATTTTAAGTGGGAGTCCCCAAAAAGGGGTTATAGCCTGGTGGAGTGAGAGCCCTTTTCATTCCCTCAGTATGGATTTAGATGTGACTATTTCTGAAAATTATTACTTGTTTAGGGAAAGGTGAGTATATCTCTTGTTCGAATATTTATAGAAGAGAACGAGATGGTCACCATATCATAAAAGATGTGCAGATGTGACCTCCTTTCTCATGACTAGAGGAAGAATGTGGAACATGAACTCTCCTAACCTTGTTTTAATGCAGTTTATTTCTTATACAGTAACTTAGTTCTGGCTGGATAACCCAAAATACTCTTGGAAATGTACTATCAACCCCTCTGATTGCCTTATCTGGACCATGGAGACTATACCATACAAGAAGAAATTTTTAACCACATTCGGTAGAAATGAGTTGACCCCGGCTTAGTGAGGGAGGGCCTTCTCTCTTGAGACCTGTGGGGAAGTGGAGGCCTGATCTCTGAGGTAGGAAAGTCAGAGATCTCCTAGGTGATGGATTTGAGCTGGTGCTTTCCCGAAGAAGCTGAAGCCTGTTAGAGAGTGTCTCCGAGTTTAGATCTGGGCCTGTGAGTCTTGACTACAAATAATGTATGTAACTTCCTGACAGAAAATTTCTTTACTCCCCAAACATTTAGTAAAGTTTGCTAAACATAAGTTATTCTCAACTCTATTTTAAAGAAATTAATTGAGTAGACTATGTTTACACTTAGAGCATCTTGACGAAGCTGCTTGGAAGAAAGAATGAGTTTCTTTGGTTTGGAGAAAGGATTTCTGGCAGAAGTGACAAGAGACTGCTTATAAAACAGGTAAGCATCCCATGGAGGTTCTTGAAAGTTACTTGGAGAGAGGAATCTAAAATTAGGAAGGGAATATGGATGGACCTCGAGATAATCCTGCTAAGTGAAATAAGCCAGAGAGAAAAAGTTGAAAATAACATGATATCACTTATATGTGGGATATAAAACTAAAAGCAACAAACAAACAGGACAAACAAACAGAGACTCATGGACATGGACAATAGACTAGTGGTTACCAGAGGGTAGGGGGAGGGGGGATGGAGGAGGTAGATGGGGTAAAAGGGGTCAAATATGTGGTGACAGAAAGAAACCTAACTGTGGGAGGTGACCATACAGTGTAAATATATATCTATATCTATATCATCTATATCTATATCTATATCTATATCTATACATATATATATGTATGTATATATATATGCCTTATTATTCAAGTGTACAACTGAAATGTATTAGATTTCATTAACCAATGTCACCATAAAAAATAAATAAATAAATTTAAATTTAAAAAAAAAAAGATAAAATTGGAAAGGGTATTTTAGCATATGGAAACTTGGAGAAAATGCATATTGTACATTAGAGGAAATGTCTTTTTAAAAATACTGTGGTAGCACATGGTACGATAGAAGGGACATCCAGCCCACTTTACGTAGATCAGAAAAGACTCCCTAAAAAAGGCAGCATGTGAACGAAATCCTAAATGAAGGACAGGTGATTAGGCCAATGTGTTTTAATTTCTGACAGTCAAAGAAGGTAGTAGCATGTCCATGGCCTGAAGATTAATAAAGGAATCAAAGATGGCACATCTGGTAATTACAGGTAGCTTAGAAAATGCCTTACATTATACAAAAAAAAAAAAAAAAACCTTTGTATTTTATCCCAATGGCAATGGAAAATCACTAAACAATTTTAAAGCTGATCTCATTTAAATTTTAGAAGTCATAAGACTTCTAAGAAAGGAGGCATGACAAGAGGCAGAAGGATCAGTTAGGAAGTTCCGTACTACAGTCGAAAAAGAATTAGGGTCTATGCCAAACAAGCATAATAGATATAATGAAAAATGGTCAAAAATCAAGAAATTTCTAGAAGATATCAACAGGCTATTGTGATAAGTTGAATATGGCTGTAGGAGAAGGGAGACATCAAAGATAACTTTGTTTCTGGCTTGGGCAATTGGGTTGGATACTGGCATCTTTCTATAAGAGGAAGACACAGAAGTAACAGCAAGTTTGGGGGTAGGTAAAAAGTTATGCCTTCAGTTTTAGCAACTGGGCTATTTATATAATGACAGATATTCAGGAGATATTTGGATATATCATTCTGCAATTCAGGAGATATATTTGAGTTGAAGATGCAGACATGGGGAAGTCAATATTATATCAGCACTAATTGTATACATAGCAGTAGAATGCAGCACGTGACTCACATGACAAAGTGAGAATCCTAGAGGGTAGGAGGGAGGACTCTAAGACCCACATCTACACACACACACACACACACACACACACACACACACACACATACACTTAAAGCACATGTAGAGGAAGAATCATCAGCAGATCATATTGAAGAGAAATGATCCAGGACATAAGAAGAAAACTATACAAATGTAGATTTATAGAAGCAAAATAATTTTAAGGAGTTGAGCAATAATGTGAACTATTATAAAGAAATCAAGAAGAAAAGTACTGAAAGCTGTTTATTGGATTTGTAGATTTTGTGACAAAGCAATCAATAGTTTTCTTGTTAAGGGAAACTATTAGAAAGGTGAATGCAAAAGACTGAGTACCTGGGAAGCCATGAGATGTAGAGAATGATGCTGTTTTACTGAAAAGGGAAGGGAAACAACTAGAGACATACCTGAGGTTTGCTTCAGGTCACTCAAGTATTGTTTAAGACAAGAGAGGCCTGAGGGTATTTCGGGTAGAGAAAATAGGGAGCTTTAAAGAAAATGAAAGGGAGTATAATTGAATGAATGCATTTTCTGAGGAGTTAGAAAAAGTATGAGGTCCAGAACATAGGAGCCCGGATTAGACTGTTTCTTCCATTATGACTACAGAGAAGAAAAAAGATTGTTGTGGATATAATTTAAAGGTAAGGAGCAGACAATAGAAGTGAGACTACGCAGCAAGAAATAGGAGGTGTTTATAAAGGCAGAGTACCTGAGAATAGAAGACAAGTTTTGAAACAGCCACCTTGAAGAGAGAGTTGTGTGGGAAAATAAAAAGGAGGGATAGGCTGCATGAAAAACCTAATTAAAATTTGAGTTGTTGGCTTCAATATCACTAAATCTTATGATTGAACAATTTTTCAACAGTGCTTGGAGACCAAGTAGAAGTGAATAGGAGGTAGGTTGCATTGATCTGTGATTGGCGTGTTTTTCTGGGCCAGGTATTAGAAAGAGAGCAGAAAACAAGAGAAATCTGGACGTTGGGAAGGGTGTAGTTCAAATGATGGATCAAATGGTTTAAGAAGAAAGTGAAGATAAAAGGGAAATAATAGAATGAGGAAATTAACAGTTGAATTAAAATGAAAGAATAGCTGCAGTGGGAGTATGGGAGTGACAGAGCTAGAAGGATAGAGGCTGAGATACTCATGTCTGCGAGTCCTTACTGGGTGACAACAGGCTGAGGATGTGCCCATTAATCTGGGTTTCTGGGATGGAGTCAAGTACCTTTAGAATAAAGGGAGGCAAAGAACTATTAAGCTATGAAACACGATTTTCATCATTTTTTTAAAAATCCTGTATCTTAATTAGAGAATAATATAATATTACTACATATAGTAAGACGAAAATTAATATTAACCGATATATACACACATATGTGCATTTATACAAATATTGCTATGTTTAAAACTTTCATTATTACTAAAAGTAAGCACTCCCTAGAAAGCTTATCTAAAATTTGTTTCAAAACAGCTGGATTTTATTTTTCATGAAATTAACTAGATCCTTTTTCTCCTCTATAACACAAAAATTAACACTAACCAATAATCAGTAATATATGCCCTGGTTCCATCTTTTTTCCCTGGGTTTAGCTTCTGTGAGGAGCCAAAGGTTTTGCATCCTTTGATGTATTATTTTGTCTCAGCTCTCTTTTCCTTAAGAGAATGTTCATGTGATAATCACTTAATGGTCCTGGGATGTCTTGGCTACATACATTTTGACCAGTAACACAAGTCAGTCCTGGAGGGCAGGCGGCATCTGTCTAAATCTATCTTTATCCATATCTATGTATGTGTTTAATCATTGTTTTTCACTGACCATATGGCCAAGATTAAGAAGATGAAATAAAAGTGACAATTTGTGATTAACATCATCTAACTTCGGAAACACTTGTCCTAGAAACTCTTTGTTTCTCTAAATCACCTTATTGATTTTATTACCTCGTAAATAATTTGAAATCAAACACTTACTGAATATTATTGATTATCATAAAATGATTATGGCATTAACTGCAAGCACTGCATAAACAATAAAGTTGCATTTTTTCTTTGGCAAAAAAGAAAAATGAGTCAATTACTGTAAACTTAGCTTTTACACTAGGAATTTTTGTGAAAAGGGGTCAGCATAGGAAAAGAAATGTCATTTGTAAAATATATGGAAATCGTATTTTTAAGTTATTTAAATTAGATGAAAACATCTATGATTAGAATATGCCTACGTTTTAACATGCTATATATCTCATCAGTGATTATCCTAAAGACATCCCTAGATGCAAAATAATAAGTCCCTGAGAAGACAGTTGCAATTTAGTTTACATGATAATTTAAGAAAAAGGAGCTACTTTAAGTGCATTTGCAAAACACTCTAATTCCTCAAACCCCAATATCTTGATTTTATTTTCTGTCATGCTAATATCTAGAAGTATTCCTCTCTCATTCCCAAGTCCCAAGAATAGAACATGATCCAATGATTATAGCATATCTAAAGATCAAAGCCAACACCAAACCCTCAGTACTATAAACTGAGCACAAGATGTTAGATATATTTTCACCTTAGAAAAGACATGTGTATAAATTCATTTTCGCCTTTGATGTCATATTATATTCTTTTTGTGAGACACACCTCTCTAGTTGCTAGCACAATTCCGAATGGACCCGAGGGAAATTAAGAGAGACACGTTGTTCTGGTTTTGCAAAATTGTAGGTGATTTTATTGTTGGCATAATGCCTTATAGGTAACCATGGGAGAGAGGGCATGTATCTATCTCTCCTGATAAGCTCAGAGAGAATATTATACCATCAAGGAAAAAGGAGAAAATAATTTTATGCTTTGTAAGATTTTATAATCACCTCTCAAAATTATTCTGTTTCTATCATGTAAAACTCAGTCCTAAAACTGATAAAGACTACAAATGAAAGAAACACATCTCCGTTGTGAATATTGATGCAAAAATCATAAATAGTTAGTTAACAGAATTTAATAGCACATAAAATATAACATGAATATGTAGAATATATTTTAGAAATCTAAGGATTTGAAATGTAAGAAATCTATTATATAATTTATTATATTAATGGATCTAAGGAGAATAAATAAATTGAACTTCTCCATTGATACTAAAAGGAATTTCTCATAATTCAACTACCCTTCATAAAAAGAGAAAACTTAACAAAACAATAACAAATGGAAAATATCTCAAAATAAATCTATAGGTCTGTCTGCCTATCTATCTATCTATCTATCTATCTACCTACCTACCTACCTACCCTACCTATCCTAGTCAGTCTAAAGCAAGCATCTTCTTTAATGGGGAAACCCAGAGGCATTTCCAATACCTCTATCTCACTATTTAACTCATATTGAAGGTATCAAACAACATAGTAAAATAAAGAAAAATAAGTAGAAAACAATTGGAATGAAGAAATAAAACAGCATCTGCATACAGATAACATAATGGTATACTTAGAAATCCAAAGAAAATCATTAGGATTAAACTACTATAAACATTAAGGTAATTCAGGAAGGTAGCAGGATCTTAAGTCAATGTACACAAATCACTAGTCTTTTGATATATAAATTCTAATCAGAAAATATAATGAAAACAAAAATTCCATATATAAAGGAGAAAAAAATAAAAAACTAGGAATGAACTTAAGAAATATGTAAAATCTATATGAGGAAAACTTAAAAATGGTATTGAAAAACACAAAAGTACACTTGAAGAAATGGAAATACATCTTAAGTTTTTAATAAGATGGCTTTCTTGGTTAATACATAATTTCAGCATGGCCCAAAGGAAAATACTGCTAATTTCTTTCTGGATTAGACAAGTTAGAGTTCACATGAGAAAAATAAATATGCAAAGATACCCAGGGACATCCCGAAAAAGAAGAGCAAGTGGGATCAACCCCACCAGATAGTAAATCATAATATAAAGCCTTGATAACCACGATAATCTGGTACTGGCGTGAAAATAAACAGACCAATGAAAAAGAAAAGAAAGTTCTGAATTGACTCAAGTACATATGAAAAAGGTGGCATCTTCAAAGCATTTGGAAGAAAGCTGTGCTTTTAAAATATTTTTGGTTTAAAATTCAATAAACATCTGGAAAAATACAAAACTGGTTATTATATCAAAGAGTAAACAGAATATGATCCAGATGAATCAGAGACATATATGGCAAAAACTAAACCATACATGTTCTGGAAGAAAATAGAAGTGAACCGCTTTATAATCTGAGTGGGAGGAGTATTTCTAATTATGAATAAAATCCAGGAGCAAGAAAGAAAAAAGATAAATTTAACATACTGAATA
>CM053508.1:67584839-67618204 GCA_028627145.1 Eidolon dupreanum | reverse complement strand
AGGTATTTCTGTTACAGATCCAGAGTTGTTCAACAAAAAACACAAAAATTTATAGGCATTTCATCTTTAGTGAAAATTAATTCACTTTTAATGGAATAAAATACATTATACATATATGCTATCTGGAACCAATTGTTGTATTTGCACAATCATTAAAGAAATGAAATATGTAGTCACATAGATTTAAGTGCATAAAATAACTATATACATTAATAATCTAATTAGTACTATCATGTGAGGAAATTTCAAAATCGTGAATAATTAAATTTCCTGGTCTGAATATACCATTTATTAAAAAAACAAACAAACAAACAAACAAAAACTATTTAAATTTGTTTAACAAACAAGAAACCAAATGGAAAGTGCTAGTTCAGAGTATTTGAGGAACTGCCCTGCTTGCCTTTTAGTTGTAATCTGGGCTTTTGGCAGACTTTATTAATTGCCTCATTTTTTAATATATCTGTAGGGAAGACAGTCTCCCAGAGACAAATTCCTGCAAAATAAAACCAGTCCCCATAAAGGGGTAAGCTCCTGCTGAAACACTATTGCATTTATCTCAGCCTTATGCAAGGGAAAATAAATTAACCATGAACAAATACCTTTGAAAGCAGCTATTGCACAGAAAGTTCTTATCATCTGCAGATTTTTAGCAGGCCCACCAGGTCCCTGTGTCAATGTGGCTCTCCTGTAGACCCTGCAATGTCAAGTGCAGGAATGCTTTCCCAATTTAGAAAGGAAAACACCAATTAAATGAAAATAGATTTAAGAACAATTAGTCTCTCAGAAAGTAAAAAATGTATAATTTTTTTTTTCACATTTAAAGCATGCTGACACATACAATGGTGCTACTCAGACTAATTCCATTGTCTAGGAAACAATGCAATTTGCAGTAGTTAAGCAAAAAGAGGAAATTTAATGTCTTATCTAACCAGAAAGCAGACCACAGAAAAGGAAAGGTGGGGACAGATCTGGATATAGGAACCTCTGATCCAAGGACTCAAACTTAAAGACTTGCAAAGTGTCTGTTATACCTGCTGCTTCCGTCCATCTGGCTTTATTGTCACAGACTGGCTTCTACATAAGACATCAGAAAGACAGGGTCTTGAAATCTATGGGTTCATTCTCATAGCTTAAGAAGACACGATGGGTACTCTTTTCCTGGAATGTATCTTTCCTTGAACCATTTACCACACCCAAAGTGATTAGATGATATGATGGGTGCTGCTTGGGTCCCTCCCTGTGGCACTGGAACAATTTACTATGATTAGCAAACTTTAGCAGAAGCATGTGGTCAGGGTAGAGGTGGAGAAGTTACCGAAGAGAATTTAAAATTCTATACATACCACAATATTCAAGCAGAAATATTAAAATTCCTTAAAGCTTATACAGTTTGTGCTTTTTACAATAGAATGTTTGTTTAAAGCAGTGTTCCCTAAAGAAAGTAACCATTTAAAAATCCTTGTGATCTCTGTTTTTCAAGAAAAGCACAATATCTAATTTTCAGGCTATACACATCGAGCGAGTTCTTAAGGTTGTTTTTCAAGTTATAAAAGAAGTGAGACATGCAGTTAGAGAAATAGACTTGAGAAGATACTAATATGCGAGCCCTGAGTCCAGTCATACCTCCAGAGCATTTTTTTGTATTTCTGAAAGATCCAATCCTTGATTCACATGCCATCCTATGGGCCATACCAACCTTTCAGTGCCCTTACTTCCAACTTGCATGTCAAATTTTCAACCTAGCCACAGTTTGCAGCCCTTCCCAAATAGGCTGTGACCACCAAAAAAGCACCTGTCCTTTCAACAAATGTAAACTAACAGTGAGTTAATTAAAAAAAGAGGATGCTTTCCTCTCTTCCAATTTTCCTGCCCTTTTAAACAACTCAGGTCAGAACTAAGTTAATTAAAAAGAGCAAGTAGTTCTCATTCTTCTAGTTTTCTTAAGAGGTTCAAGAACTCCACAAAAGTAATAATGTTATATGTAAATAATGATGGATTTTTTTTTTAATCTATCGCTGCTTCTTTTGTAATAGGAAATAATCGATCTCTTTTCCCTCACCTTTCAAAATGTGGTTCACAGGAAGGCATACTCTCCACTCAGATCCTAAAAGATCCTGGCACTTTGTTCTAAGCATTTCTGGTACAAGATAAAAATTTGCAGGCCCTCCAAATCACCATCTGTTCTTTAAAGGGCTTACTGTGCGGTTGATTGTAAAAATGGCCACAAACTTTTTCCTTCCTTCTTTTGGTACCCATTCATCATGTTCACTCATACTATCCAAACTATCTTTAATAATTTGCATTGGTAAACGGAGCATTTGCTAATATGATATGAAGGGAGGCTTGAAAAGCCTTGTGCGCTGAGGCTTTCCCTTGGTGTCCTGAGCCCATCATGGGGATGAGTTCAAGTTAGTGTGCTGAATGATGAGAGTTACGTAGCTCAGTCATTCCTGTTACCCTAGATCACAACGAGGCACATCACAGAAGCAGAGAGGCCTAGGTGAGTACTGTCACATGTATGAGCCCAGCTGAGCCTAACAGAAAAACCAATCGACTAAGCCCAGACTAAATCACCAACTCATAGAAGCATTAAAAAAAATACATGGTTATTGTTTTAAGTTTTTAAGTTTTGGTGTGGTTTTAAACATCGATACCTAGCTGTTAAGGGCATTCTCATTGTAAGTAGATAAATTGGGGCCCTAGAGCCATGTGACTCAGGGGACCATGCACTTTGTAACTCCTTCCTGAAGCTATGGTAAGCCTCCTTCAATGACTATGACTAGGTGAGGCACTACAGGTCCATTTCTTACTTTCGAAGTGCTCTCCCACTTTCTAATAACTCCTCTTTCTAATAACCCCTCTCCAAGACTAAGAAAAAAAAAAAATATGTAGTGAGAAAAAAATAGACAAGCTCAGAATGAGAAAGAAATCATATGCTGAAGTAAACAAATTATGAAAGAACTAGAAAGATATACATGTTCTCAGAGCAAAATATTAATCTTATAGTTTGTAATTTATTCCAAAATTAATCTTTAAGTTTAATGCAATTTCAATTTGAATTTCTCAAAATGATTCTTTGTGGAATTGGCCAAACTGTTTTAAATTTTATATAAAAAGATAAATGCTCAACTATAATTAAGAGACTTATGAAAAGAAAAAACAATAAAAGGACTTTCATTACTAAAAATTTGAAAGAAATATGAATCTACTGTAATGAAATCAATATATTATTAAACTAGGAATAGATACTAGATCAAGAGAATAGAATAGACAATTGTACCTATCTCTCTATATGTGCCTGTAAGATATGAAAATGTTACATCGATTCAGAGAGAATAAAACAGGCTATGTAATGATGATACTGACACAACTCTATTTTTATACAAATGAAAATAAATCTAGTTCTCTATTACATTTAAAGATTTGAATACAAAATTTGTATAGAGATAGATAAAATATTTCTATGAACAGATGGAATTTTTCTACCTACAGACAGAATTAAAGTTTTTGAAAAAATAGAAAAACACACTTGGAAAAATATTTCCAATAATAAAAATTTAAAATACTATATGGCACATCTGACATGCTAAGAAGTGTTCTAAGTTCTTTATATATTTTAGGTCATTTATTCCTCACAGAAACTCTTTTAGGAAGTTACTAATCTTCTTTAACCTATTTACAATATCTATTTTCTCATCACAAAACTTGTGTCTGTGTTGCTCTCTATTGTTCTACAATGAAATACAAATTACTGAAATTCAAAGCTTTTTATAATGATTCAGTTTCCTCTGATGCTCTTATCTCCTACTACCCCCTTCCATGAACTTATTCTGGGTTTTCCTTTCTTTATTCCCTTACTTTAGTAATAAATAATTCTTGGGATACCTTCTTTACTCCACTAATTTCTGGCTTGAAATCTGATGGGTTTCTCCAGTTCTACTTTCTCTATATAACCTTTCATGATCTCAGATCAGGTATAATCTTACCTGTATTCAACCCCTTTACAACTTCCTTGAAGTCCTTCTTGTGTACATGTAATGAACTTCCTACTGAACAATAAACTGTGATAACAAAGAATATGTTTTACTTATCTCTAAAGTGGTTAGATAGCATGTACTATCTAACAGAACATTTAAAAATGCAAATTAGCAACACTGTACAAATGAGTATTAGGGAGTTAGTTTTATAAGTTGGGGAAATATTCTCCTTTTGATCCCAAAAGTTCTGTATGTTGTGCTGGAACATTTCCCCAATGACACCCTCATGACCTGAGGACTTAGTGTTCTGTTCAACATACTTACTTCACTTACAGGATGTAATTTACACACTGGAGTAATCTGAATAAATGCATATTTTTCTGTCTTTTCTTAAATCTCTAAAACTTTGAATGATTCCTAAAGACAACTTGTCAAGCTTTGCAGACTAATAATTTACAATTTAGTGCAGACTTTTTTTTTTTTTAATTTTGAGAGTAAAAAATAGCTTTGTAAAACACAGCACACAAAAATTTTGTCTTACATAATTTAAATAAAATTTTGGACTTGTTTAATTCCAAATGCCCCATTATTTTTATTTCCCATGTTTGACACTGGAGGAAAGGATCAAAGTTCCAAGTGCTATCTTAATGATATTTGTGCCTCAGTATTAAATTGACTTCTCCCAATTCACATATTAAAACCTATTTTTCACATGAAATTGGATAAAAGGTTTAAGTCCTCATCTGTACTTAAGGTTATAGGAAAGAGGTAAACATGGGAGAAAATGATATTGATGTGGAGAAAATGATATAATAAAGCTTTTGGTTTTATCTCATCCCTTTCCACTATACCAAAATATAAACTTTGTTTTTTTCCAGTGCTTTAAAAAGGGATAATTCCTTTTTAGTTCATATTCAGGAATTCTCTTTTAGAAGAATGGTTCTGCCTCATCTCTGCGCACGCATTTTGTGGAGTCCCAGCTAGAAAGTTATTCATTAGCGCAGGAATTTCAAACACAGAGCTGAGCCCTTATTGTTGGGGTCTCAGAAGAAGGAGAGAAGCCTATAGGGTTTGAAAAAGCCTCACTGGTGACTGTAATTTGCCTGCTTGTAGTTTGGGGCCCTCTTCTTTCCATTTTATCACTGTGCTGTGGAAAATCACAGCCATAGAGGAGTGTCTCTCTGTGAGTACAATACTCAGTAAATATTCTCTGAATGCATAAATGATGATTTATTTTAAAAGCTATGTTTTTGTTCATTCTCAGAACAAACAAACAACAGCAAACATTCAATGTCTCCTACTTAGTTTTAGGTCAAGTTGTATCTTCTTAGACTATCACAGAAGGCTTTTCTTAATTTGGACTTTCAATCCTCTGGCTGTGGTAGAGGAGAAACAAAGGAAAATGTGGCACATAAACAGAATAATCTGCAAGTGACTTTGTGAGTTCATGCAAGGTTATCTGGACAATGAGCTGGCTAGGACCTGTGCTGTTTCTTTTCCCAGAATCAGGGGGCCAGATCCAAGCAAGTTGAATGTGTGCAGGAGTAGCCACTTCCTCTATTTGTACCCTTGCCCCCCGTAGAGAGGACTGATATGCCATGGAATACAGGCTCTCTAGGAACAGGGCAACTGGTGATCCCAAGCAACCCTTGTAAATAGCGTGACTGCTGCCAAGCAGCTTGTTTATTTCCTCACTGACATGACTCCTTTCTTAAGAAGGGAGACCCATGATGGGAGAGTTTCCTCTATGATCTCAGAACTTCTATTTTCTCTCTCAGAAGTTGTAACTCTGGCAAGCCTCTATAAGAGATGGGCGGGATCATGCCTATTTCTGTCCTTACTAGCCTTCTAAATTTTTTCTTTTCCTAATGAAACCTATTCCTAACCATTGTGACATTGTGAAGAAACTTAAAAAGGACTTCCACCTATGACAAAACAAAATTGAAGCTATATAGCAATATCTAGCTAAAATTTATGCATGGAATAAAGATACAATCTAGAAAAAATTCTCAAGGCAAAAGACAATAAGAGTTGAATAAACAAAATTTCAGAAATCAGAGATATAATTAAGTTCAGAATTCTATAGACACAACTGAAGAGGCTAGCTTCAGTTGGAAAGGAGATATAAATCATCCACTCAAATGCTAACGGACAGAGAAACAGGCAGAATTAGCTAAAAGAGAATGTGAAGAGTGGGAGGAGGTTGTCTTTGGTGAGGAAGACATGAAATTTCAAATCAAATGTGGCAGTTGAAGTCTTCTTGAGAGAAACCACGGACAAAGTTTTGCTTGCTACTTTTTTTGAGCCCAATACCAAAAATTTGCATTTTTTCTGACCCATCCTAACACAACCATGTAAGCTGACTAAATTAATGACAGCAACAGACTCATAGGGAAAATGGTGTTTTACTGGCGGTGCAGTACACAAGAATTACCAGCACCAGCAGCCTTTCTTGTCAACCTGGGAGTCCTGTTCTCCATGCAGGGAATCAGTTTTTCCTGTAAGTTGGATGTGATATTGATGGAGACATTGGTGGTAAGTCTTTTGGAACCAATATTACTGCACTTTGAGTGCTATTTTAAGGGGTGATTAGGAAATCCAGTTAGGTCTGAGAATCTTATAGAAATAAGCAAGATGCACACTGCCTGTGACCAGGGTCTAATCTTATTTCTCTTTTCTATCATCAGAAACTATAGCTGGCTTCTCATGGCTAATTTCTCCTAAGGTTGTTATATCAGAAACGAGCCTTAGTTTTTTTTTTTTTTTTTTCCTGGGATAAATTGCTTTTATACTTCTTAATTATAGAAATATTTAGAAATACTGGAAAAAATTACATTTTAACAAGTGCTGATAAAATACTATTGTTTCCTCCTTTACCTGAAATGATAAAATAATTTTTAAAAAGTGACAGGATTAATGGTCTGATACTCCTGTCCTCTCTCAAAGAAAGGAGGAATGGTTTAGAACCAAGGGAAGCTAAACTGATGCCACCCCAAATGAATGGAAGAGGAGAGCCAATTCCAACCTTTAGTGGTGCCTCTTACAATATAAACAGAGCATCACAAGGAGCCACGCACTTCTGAGAGTCACGAGTTCCTGAGGCCCACAATACTAGCACTGCTTCTTCACAGAGGGTAAAGTTAGAGACATATGCACCAGAAGAATGTACATCGCATCTAAAATGTCACCACCAACACTTTCACCCTCTTTCTTGAGTCTATATTTCTCACTTCTTCTGAAGTGTTTGATTTTTCAAGACATAAAAAGGAACCAAGTGAACAAAAATTTTTCTCCATGTAAATAGAAGAATTTTCTAAAATAGGAGTAGAAAACAGCAGACTAGAAACTTGGAAAGAGGTGACTGAGTATATAGAAGTGTGGTAGGTATAAAGATGGTTCCCCTAAACACCCATTATCAGTGACTTCTGACATGCTTTCTTGTATTTTAGGGATTAGAAAGAAAAAATCTAAAGAAAAAATCTATTTTTGAGATAAACTCATTGCTAAGGTTCTGGAAGTAACTTAATCCCTGTCAATGTCATAAATTATGTGGAATAAAAGATAAGATGTGAGGCTTCTAGTAAGCCAGAGCCAATAGTCGTAGCAACTCGATTTGGCTAACCATGTCTGCTGTGGCTGTTTCCTAATCATGGCACAGATGGTATTGTTCTGAAGCTGGTACTTGTGGCAGAAGTTCTTTGATCTACAGCTTCCTGATCAGTTAAAGAGGTAGCATCTATCTTGGTGGTCCAGTTCTATGGTAAGTCATTGTTGGAAGCTCAATGTATAGTCCATTTTTTCAGCCCTTATAAGTATTCTAGGACATATTTACATTCTTAATTCTGTTAAACTGGGTAGAGTAATTTAATTTGTCTGAAATTAAGAACTTGCTGGAAGACAAATTCTCCAGGGTCTCTCACATCTCTTCTCATCTTGCTGCCTTTGTCCTTTATTATCTTTTGAAAGATGTTATCATAGTGAACAGCCTTGGAAGGAAATGAAGGCTTGCGCCTCTGGAGCAAAGAGTAGGCATGCTTACTGTTCAACATAATTAAGCTGTTATCATGTGAGCTGCCCTACAGAGAGGCCCACATTGCAAGGAACTGAGGGTGACCAATAGTCAATAGTCAACAAAAAACTAGGTCTCATAGTCCAAGAACTTGCATGGGATTGTGTCCTGTCAACTGTATATTAGTGAGCTTGAAGCTGTTCTTTCCCTGGTTGAGCCTTAAGACACAAGCAACCCCGGGAGAAACCTTGACTGGTCTTGTGAGAGGTCCTGAATTAGAGGATCTGGCTAAGCTATGCATGAATTCATGACCTACAGATAATCAGTGAGGTAATCAAAGCTGCCACTTTAAGCTTCCAAATCAAGGAGTAATTTATTATACAACAATAGATACCTAAAACATGGCATTTCTGAGCTTCTGGATTTCAAAGATGGATGGCCAACAAAAGATAGAGAAACTTACTACTTAGAAAAAAGCTGCCTGACCAGGAACACATGTTTTGGACTTTCATGTGACTGAAGATTTAATTGTTTAAGTCACTGACATTCTGTGGTAGATGAATAGAGCAGCTAGGATTACTTACTTCAATAATACATTCTGCTTCCTCTTAGTTGTTTATTATTTACTTGGTATATTCCTGACCCAATAGTGTGCTGTGTAGATTTTCTCTTTTTTTTAAAATGATTAATTTTATTTTTCAATATTTTCTCCTCTACTGATTTGAAAGTTATATATTCTACTTCTATTTTTTCTAGTGCTTGTCCTTAACCTTTTAACATACACACACACACACACACACACACGCACGCACACACACACACATATACATACATATATATATGTACATAGTCATTGAATAAGCAGGACTTGTAAGTAAGTTGTAATCCGAAAGCAACCGTATTTGTCTCCTACTAGTCATTAAAATTTGATTCAATGAGGAAATTTCACTTCTGCCCCTAAATGATAATGCAGGCAATTGCATGCCTTACTTGATCATTCTTAGGCAATAAAATATCTTATAACAACTTTAAACTAAAAGAAAACAAATTTTAAAAAATGAGAAAAGGCTTGGAATATATACTATTACCTAATTCCTCAGATATTTCTAATCTACCCAGAATTTGAGAACCACACAAAACATAGTCTTGCTTTAGAAATTAGAATGTCTGATTCAATATGTTAATTTCCATATTAGTCATCCTCCGAAGAGAAGATTCATCCCCTCCCCTCTGAGGTGGAATGCCCTCTGCTGGAGCAGTAGCATGGTACTTACCCACTCTTTGAGAGCCTCCTGTTTATACCTTTGTCTCTTTCTTCTTGACAAGCCCATCTGGTGTCAAAACAAGAGAAGGGAAGATTAAAAGAAGAGCAGAAAGGTTCTTGTTTGACTGCCAAGCTTAAAATTTTACATGTATATTTTAACAACAAAATATTAATCAGTATTCTTATCTTCCACCTGAAAAACGTAAGAACTTTAGAATGCTTTAAATCTTATTATCCTATCCAATCATGTATGTTATTATTGTTTAGTGTTTTAGCTTATCTATATTTTTAATTACTAAATTGGTGGTGGATGCTATTATTATCATCATATACAGTCAAGGTTTACTGAAGTTTCCCAATCGTTTTTTTCAGTAATACTACTTGTTTATTGAGGTTTACTCACTTATGTCCCAGTTGTTTCATTTAGTAATACTATTTGCATTTTATTGTACTTCAGAAGTCTTCCTTGTGCTCCTTTCCTGCATTACTCCCCTCTCTTTCCTCCATCTAACCATATTAGAATTTATCCTAAATGATCTTTCCCGTTTCTCTCAGTCTTGAAAGAGCTTTCCACTGACTGTCAGCTTTTAGACTGTCATTATTTTTTCTCCACCTCTTGAAGGTAGGTACAGTAACTGTACCTATCCAGTATCTATTTTTGCATTTTCTCTTGGTGAGTGAATACTAAAGCCAAATGCCAGCTAAATATTTTCATTCCCAGGCTTTATGGCCGCTAGGGGTAGTCATTAAACAACTTTTATTAATAAGATGTAAGTGAAACCCTACTGGTCACTTCTGTGAAAGGTTTTATTTTCATAACAAAACAAGATAGACGTTGTTGACAAAATCCTACATTTCTTTTCTCCTTGGATGTGTGTATGTGATTTCTGTACCTATAGTAGCCATCTGGTGATTCTGAAATTTTAAGCATGAGGAACCAACAGAATTTGAGAGCTGACAACTCTGACATTGGTGAGCCACTTAATTAGTGCCAGCAACCACCCATTTGATTTAATAATATTTTAAAAATCTTACATTTTACACAATGCTACATTTGACATGACATGTACATTAATTTCTGTGCAATCTTACACCGGTTCTTCTCTCTCTGCCCTTCTCTGTCTGGTATGCTCCTTGTCTTTCTTTAAGTCTCAGTTTAAAACTTTTGTAAATATTTTCTTTATTCCCACAGGCAAAACAGTTAATTTTCATCTGTTCTCTAGCAACAATTTATTCATATTTAATAAACATTTATCACATTATATTGTAATTCATCCTTTGAATCTGTCACTCTCAATAGATTGTTTGCTCTTTAAGAACAGGTGTCATACTTTCTTTATCCATGGTAGTCTTCCCTTATCTGAAGTTTTGCTTTCTGTGGTTTCAGTTACCTGTGGTCAACTGGAGCCTGAAAATATTAAATAAAAAATTCCGGAAACACAAAATTCATAGGTTTTAAATTGTGCACCATTCTGAGTAGCGTAATGAAATCTGGCATGGCTGACTCCTGGACATTGACTCATCCTTTTGTCCAGTGTCCTCCCACTGTAGATACTCCCTGCCCATTAGTCATTTAGAAGATGTCATGGTTATCAGACTGACTATTTCGGTATCACAGTGGTTGTGTTCAAGCCACCCATTTTTTACTTAATAATGACCCCAAAGCAAAAGAATAGTGATAATGGCAAAGAGAAGCTGTAAAATGCTTTCCTTAAGTATAAAAGTGAGTACAGTACAATAAAATATTTTGAGATACCACATTCACAAAACTTTTATTACAGTATATTGTTGTAATAGTTTTATTTTATAATTAGTTATTGATGTTGATCTCATACTGTATCTAATTTTAAATTGAACTTTATTATAGGTGTGTACTTATAGGAAAAAAACAAAGTAGATATAAGGTTCGGTGCCATCTGAGATTTCTGGCATCCACTGGGGGTTATCTTGGAAGATAGCCCCCATGGATAAGGGTTGACTAATCTATATTTTTTAACCCAAATAAGTGCTTTATAATTGCTTTTTATTAAATTAATCTGGACCTTATGGGCCTGGTTGCAATGTCCAAATACAAAAAGTATTATTAAGAATTTATCCCCTTGGCTTTCTTTCTCTGAGTATATTTCGTTTAGTGGCTTTTACTGACAAATGAACACAGAGCTCCTGCAGGTACTTTGTGGTACAAATAATTCTTCTAGAAATCTTCCCAGGGATGACTGGTGGAGTTGTTATGTTCTTAATGAGCTTTCTGTTCCTGGAATACTACATAGAATGTTACTGTTAATAACACTTCAGTTTAGTTCTATTCTTTCCTTGAAATGCTGATAGTATTAATATAAATTTTCCTACAAGAGAAGAAATACTATTTTAACATTTGTTAGCCTAGAAGAATGATTCTTCTTAATTAGAGCAGACTTGGAGAATAAAAACCAAAATAATGTTAAAGGATATTGTCTAGGAGCAAATTTTACCATTGCAGAGTGATTTTACTATTTTACTATCGAGGTTAAATAGGCTGAAGAATATGTTTCTTTTTATTCTTTTTATAGGTTTCAATGAGCGTTCTAACTAGGATTTACTTTAATATTTGTTGATTTTACTTTCTTTTCTGGGTATTTTTTTATAGATTAAAAAAACTCTTTGTGTTTATAGACGTGTGAGTCAGACTCTGATGAGTAGAGAACTTACTGTGAAAACCCAAAGACATCTTGCTATAAGGGATTCATAACTAAAGGATGAAGGTAAGACAGATGGAGAAGCAATTTAGTTAGACTAAGATAATTTAAACCTTGGCAAAGTAAAACTGTATTTGGAAAATGATGCTTTCATACTACCAAACTGGAGTAAATCAAACCTATCATGATTTTAGAATGTACATAAAATATTTCAGTCCTTGCTAGAGAAATGTTTGAGAGATTGATAAATTTTCCTTGACTTGTCATTCCTTTAGTTTCAATATACACTCAAACTATAAATCTTTTAACTATGTGTGATATGTTTGATTTGCTAGTTGTTCATATTTATTACTTTTTATTTTATACCACCAAAAAATTCCTGTTCTTCTATACAAATATTTTCCCCAATATCTCATATCTTTCTTGTTCTACTCTAATTGTTTTTCTTTGTTTACTTATTTTAATTAAAAAAAAGTTTCAAGTTTCTATTTTGTTTGCATTAAAGCAGAAAGTTTCACATGAGTTGTTACCAACAAATTCCTGCAGGAGATTTACAGATGATATAAATGAAAGAGTAAGCCAGTGTAGACAGACCACTGGGGAACGGGTCTGTGGACATAGCTGGGTCAAAGAACATGTGCCCCATCAAAAGTGGATAGCTGCTACTTAGCTCTTGCTAATTTTTAATGGATCTTTTTATTTTATTTATTTTTTTTTGGAAATAGGCTATGTATGCATCCAGATATTTCTGTGTTATCTCCATTTAAAAAAAATACTGCCCTACTATTGAACATCAATGACTGTTAATATAACAAAGAGAGAATGGTGGAAGACTATATCATCGCCTATAAAGTAGTTTTGTAAATAAAAAAATAAATATATATATTGAATGTGAACACAGTGTAACTTTTAGCTCCAACTCCCAATTTACAAGGATACAGAGAACACAGCAACTCGTTAAACTACACCATGGGGATGCAATCAGCACAATCCAGCCTGTAGGGAACTACAGGACCAACAACACAGTTTCTTCAGACAAGTAACTGCAAGGAAAAAAAAACATATGGAGGGGGAATTTACAGATGAAAAGAGATTTAAAAGATATGTTAACCAATTACATGTGTTAACCTATATAAGATCCTGATTTTTAAAAATTATAAAATTTTTGAGACATGACTGGACACTTGATATCAAGAAATTATTGTTGATTTTTAAAAATATGAAAAAGTTAATGTAGTTATATTAGAAAAGCAACTTTAATGATACATACAAAAATATTTATGAATGGAATTTCAGAAATGCATTCACAATTGAAAAACAAAATACCAGGAAAATGTCATGTGATTATGAGCCACATGTGGCTCATGTGCTGACAGTGTGCAACTCCTGATCGGTAAGAATATATGCAGTCAATTTACAATTTTTATTTCTCACCATCATCAAAAACTAGACTAGACTATATTAATTATGCTTAAGAGATATAAAGACATATAGTCCACAATTTTCACTTGGAGAATAATGAGATACATAAATCAAACCTTAAAGAATAATGATATTGCCATCTTCTCACCTACTGCTTTAATGTTAAACTCTAATTGCTGAACTGTTTAAATGTTTTCTCATATATTTAGTCTTATAACAGTTAATATAATGCTTCTGAGTAATAACAAATTTAAGTTAATAAAGAGCTTATGGGTCGTTTTTGCTGTGAAGTGTATTTCTGAGCACACCATTCTCCTCAGATCTGCCAGTCAGCAAACGGGACATATTCAGAGTGCTTAATGCCATTATGCAACACATTGCAAAATGAGAGCATTTGAGACCAATCATACCCTCTTCCAGTGTCCCTGGGGACAACTTATCATTAATTTGTTAAAATCACTAAATTCTGTCTAGTTCCCTAAGTCCTACTTGAGGAAATTAAACTTAAGAGATTCCGGAGATGTCATCGCTACAGACATTCCTGAGCCCCATTGTATGAAAAGTGGCCACAGTTCCGGGACTGGCACTTATGTACAAAGTGCTCAATGAAGGCTGGTTCTTCTCCCCTTCCCCACCCGTGCTTAATGAAAGCCCTCTGATGGATAAGCAGGATCTTCTAACACAGTGCTTCTCAGTCCAAGGACGGGGTTGGAGTAGAAGTGACATATTAAACTTACCTGAGGAGGTGTGTGTGGGTGTGTGCGCGCGCGCACGCGCGCGTTCCCTCCTCCTATAGATGAATCAGAATGTGAGAGGTGGGGAAGACTGTGAAATCTAAAAAAAAGCTCCCCAGAGATTCTAACATGTCATCTTTCTGGTGATGTCCCTCCTCATGGCCCCCTGGCTCCTGCCTCCCCGACCCCCTTGTTGAGAACCATTGCTCTAACATGAATCTCGATCTTAAATGAGAGAATTTGCAAAGATGTTGCTATTCTGGTCTAATTCATCACTGATATTAGGAAACCTGTCATTCTGTAAATTTCTTAAGCATATCAAATTTAAGAGTAAATCTTAAAATCGCAAGAGTTATATTCTATTGGCCTCTGTTAAACAAATCTCCTACTTTATGCCACAAATGTTAAGACAATCTTACTGCTTTTTCAAAAGAATTATCTCTATGTTTAACATTGTTATGATTGCTAGAAATATAAATTAAAATAAAATACTTCCAGTTAATTTTAGGAATACTTTTCTATAAAACATCGTAGTTACAGCTCAGGTGTGAAATAACTCACATAGAAATATAGCAGAAGGGAAGAAAAGACTGTTCATACATTAGTAACTATAAAATAAGTTACAGAATAAGAAATAAGAATCTAGAAATTGTTATAAGCCAAAAAAATAGTCTTTACATGTAGCCATTATGGAGCTACTAATATTTTATATACCAAAGTACCTTGGAGATGAGGTAGAATAGAAATAAATGACTGCTCATGGACAATTAATCAGATTTCCTCAGGCTTAATTCTGCCTATCTGATGCTACCATGGTATGTGGATAGCTGCTTATACACAGTTCTTGCACTTGTGAAATCTTGTGATATTTGAAATATCCTGAGGGAGTTATGTCACTTCCGCCATGCATTTTTCCTATAGGATCTAACTTTTTGTATAAAGGAGAAAATGTATTAGCATAGATTTTTGGCTTTCCGTTTGGAGGTTGATAGTCAAGATATGAAAAAACTGATTCTTCTCAAAATTCTGATAAAACCCACTTTGTGTCTATCCTCTCCTTTCTCCCTCATGTTCCTCTTGCCTCTCCACGATAAGCTGTCTTTTTTGTTAATCAAAGGACTTCTGTGTCAATCTCTGCACGACTGACACGGAGGCTCCCAGGGCAGCCTGAGGACTCCCAGTTTGCTGGCAGAAGGTCAACTGTGCTAAGTAATTTGTGAGAGGTCTACCCCGCATTGAGGTTGAGGGATGAGTGAGGCCCAGGTAGATACGTTTAAAAAGTCCTAGCACAGTTTATTTATTGTATGGATTGTTTGAAAAAATGAGATTACTACTCTAAGAGGATTACTTTTTAAATATTAATGACTTCTCTTCATTAAAAGAAAAAAGAAAAAAACAACTTACAAATAAAAATTCCTTTGAAGACTTTAGATCTATACAAAGTACAAATCTCAGTTTAAACTTCAGAGGTGAGCGAGATGTAATTTCTTTATATTTCTCTAACATCTCAATTTCTATTATGTACCTCTGTTTATCTTGTGAGGTGACAGTTTGAGGTCCCTGCTCCCTTTGTTTAGAGTTTTATCTAAGGTCTTCATTTTTCAACTTTTGGGAACTGAGAGGACTTGATCACAGTTACTCTCTGGACATATGGGCAGCTATATGTATCACAGACATAATCAGTCCCCAATTGTTAGCACACACAGATTGTCACTGTGTCATCTCTCATTCCTGTTAAAGAGCTCCTTGTTGTTCTCTACTCAGCAAGGGATTGACCTGCTATTACTTCTGTAGTATGCTGAGTTACTTTATTGTCCGAGTCACAGTGTTAGTAGCTTCTTCTAATCCCTCATCACTCTGAATGAAGGGGACAATTCTGCTGCTTCCACGCTGGGCCACATGCACTTCTTGTGACTGTCTCATGTTCATCTGATTAAATATATTCCACAAACCTTACGTAGAGAATCTTGCCTCCAGAGAGCTCTACCAAGGAAGCAGGGCACAGCTCACTCTTCTGAGTGCACTAGGAAAATAACTACCCTCTGTTGCAGAGGTTGGCCTGGCATGAACTTTTTCTTTTTCTTTGCTGTTCTCCTTCATATTTTCTTTTTAATCAACTTTATTGTGATATAATTTGTATACCATAAAATGCACTATAAGTAATCAGTTCCACGAGTTTTGACAAATATCCATACTCATATAATCATCACCACAATTAAGATATAGAACATTTCTATCACCCTCCCTCATACCCTTTATAATCAGCAACTTCTCTAATCCCAGAACCAGGTAACCTCAAGTCTGTTTTATGTTACTATAGAATAATTTTACCTCTTCTAAAATATCTTATAAACAGAATCATGCAGTATGCATTTTTCCATCTTTGACTTTTTTCACTCTAGTAAGAATTTTCACTCTAGTAAGAATTCCCACATGTTGTTTAGGGTAACAATATTTCATTCCTTTTTATGACTAGTAGTATTCTATTATATGAATATATTATGGTTTGCTTATCTATTCACCTGATAATGGACAAATGTGCTGTTTCAGTTCAGAGGTATTATTATTAAAGCATTCATGTACAAGTATTGTTTGGACATTAGTTTTGATGTCTCTAGATTAATTCCTGAAATATAGATTTGCTGGGTTGAATGATAAGAGTTTGATTAACTTTATAGAAAAATGGAAATTGTTTTTCGAAGTGGTTGTATTATTTTACATTCCCAACAATGTCTGAGAATTCCAGTTCTTCCACATCCTTGGTCCACAGTTGGAATTGCAAGGCTTTTTCATTTTAGCTATCCTAATGAATCTGTAATAGTTTATCATTTTAGTATTAATTTTCCTAATTAAAAACAATAATGAACATATCTGCATATGCTTATTAACTATTTGTATATTTTTCTTTGTTCATTGTTCAAATCTTATGCCAATTTTGTAAATAGATTTTGGTCTTCTTATTGAGTTGTAAAAGCTCTTTATATATTGTGGATATAAATCTGGAATACATGTCAGATATGTGTGTTTCAAATATTTTTTCTCATCTATACCATGCCTTTTTTTATTGTATTAATTGTTTCTTTCAGAGAACAAAAGTTTTTAATTTTGACGAGGTCAAATTTATTATTTTTTCCTTTATGATTTGTGTTTTATCTAAGAAATGATAACCTACTCTAACGTTGTAAAGATTTTCTTGTTTTCTTCTAGAATTTCTATAATTTTATTTTTTACAATATATTCTATCTATACTTTATTTTGAGTTAATTTTGGGGTATGTTCTAAAAGTTAGTGTCAAAGTTCATAGTTTTTCAATATGGATAGCTGGTTGTTTCAGCATCATTTATCGAAAAGGTTATCATTTGCCCTTAAAATTATTTTGAATCTTTCTTAAAAATCAATTAATAATATATGCGTGGGTTATTTCTGGACTGTTCTAGTAATCTATATTTTATTATTACACAAATAGTATACCTCTTGGTTTCTTTTTAGTGTTAAGACTTGAAATACTTTTTTTCTAAATTATTTGCATTTTAGAATTCATTTATTAATTTACACATTATGGCTTACTGGGATTTTAACTGGAATTGCACTGACTCTATAGATATATTTGTTGAAAACTGACATCTTAATATTGAGGCTTTCAGCCCATGAAATTGGTATATGTTCATTTATTTATCTTCTTTAAAATTCTCTTAGCAATGCTTCGTATTTTTTGGGGTAGAGGTCTTGCCCTATTTTGTTAAATTTACCTCCATATCATTTATGTTTCACGTTGATATAGATTTCTTACTGATATAGTCTATAGTGTATTCCATGAAAATTAGTTAAGTGTTCCCTGAAAAAAATAAGCTGTGAACTATTATCATATTTCTCTTTTGAAGATTTACAATATACATTAAACTCTCTGAGAAGTCTTATAATAGATTGTGTCTTTTTAATTTTAACTAGCTATTTCCAAAAAGAATTTGACTATTAAAACTTTTTGCCTAGTACCTATTAACATCTTACTGAATTAAGCCCCTGAGGAACACATGATTTGGGAAATAATGAAATGCCAAGGTGATAATTAGGTCCACCTTAGCCTGACTCCTTCTGTGGTGGGAAGTGGGGTGAGGTGTAGATCACATGAAAGTCTCCACACTGGAAGATGCATCAGAACTCTGGGTTGTCTTGGTCAGTAGGGGACAGTGAGACAACAAACAGATGGTAGAAACTGTTCTGCTGTTAATTATTGAACTTTTACTTTTGCCTGGGATCTTGTTTTGCTCTTCCAGTCACTCTATCCTTGAGAGGTATGGGTCAATTACCTATCAGGAAAAGTAAATTCTAATGATTTCCATAACTGGAACTGTTAATGCTTGATAACACAGAGGTACGGAGAGTCTCCTAGGGCATAAGAAACATTTTAAAGCCTTTCCTCCGGATCTTTTGTTGCTCAGAGAAAATAGAGCCTGGAAACTTGCTTTGAGATAAATGAAGAATAGATGGAAATGCTTATCTAGTCAAAGTGAAGTCTTAATATTGAGACATAAATAAAATAAAACAGTTTTTAAAGATTTGAAAAATATGCTAGAAGTGTCAGCATTTAATAAACTCAAGGTGACAGTCGAGATTTAAGTAAAAATCATTTTGACTTCTGCTTACAAGAAGATTTTCTGTGGTATGACAAAGCTATTTTTGGCAAAAATCAATATAGAAAGATAAATAGATGAGTTAGTTCTTAAAAGTGCTATTTTTTAAAAAAATGAGGGTTAACCTTTACTATATCCACTGACAGAAAATTATTAGCAGCACGGGGAAAGCATCTGTGGCAAGGAGGGATCATCTGCAAAGGGGCCTGGGTTTAGGAAATTGAGAGAATATGAGTGGCTAGGGTCAATATAATAATAATAATAATAATAATAATAATAATAATAATAAATACATGCCTCCATTGTTTTATTTTATACTCCAGGATATTATTACTACATATATTTCATATTCAGTTTTTATACAGTTAGATCCTACCATTTGGTGCCTTGTTCAAGGGTCACAACTTTCTCAAGACTGTGCTAATTGTCTTCTCCACAAATAGAACTGAGTTTGGGGAGTAACCTATGTTTGTTTTTTGTTTGTTTGTTTTTGTTTTTATTATTTTTTAATATCCTGTTATTCTCAGGTTATTTCTGGATAACCTCATCTCCTTTTTAATCCCATGAAAGCCAGGTATTCCACAATGTTGGAAGCAATGGTAAATATCTTCAACTGTATAGATATTTCCCCAGAGGTAGAGCATGCATGATTTCATTTAAACTCCACAACAATGGAGAAAAGGAAACATTATATCACTTTTACAACTGAGCACATGATTTAGAGGTTACATGTTATGCCAAAAAGATTACATAATTTTGTTGGTAGAAATGAGCTTCGAGTCCACCTTAGACTACAATCCTGTGTTCTTGTTTTGTATCTGGTTCCCTACATGAAGATGACTTTTTTTTTCTTTTTTGTTAAGGATGGGAGCTTTTATAGAAAATTAAGACTGAACATATATATTCCTGACCTCGTTTTTTTTCTAACTATTTATATATAGCAACAAAAATCTGCATATCAGTGGAGTCTTAAGAAGGTGTCTGAGACTGTATTTCCTCTGGGAGAGTTACTTATTTGGTATTTTCTGGTGAAAAGCAAAGGCAGAGCAGAACAGAAATGTAGCTTTCTAACCTCCTTGGCAGAGACCAGATCTGATGATACCTAAGCAGTCTAACAGAATTGTTCACACATATCAAATCTAAAATATTTATGACATTCTAAGAGACTTCATCTTTAATGAAGGTGTGACACAGATTTACTTCATGCTTCTTTGCTTATAACTTTGAGAACGTGAAAAGGGAGAAGCAAATATTTTCAGGTTTTGCCAACATGTATATTTAAAAGGGAAATGTATCTTGATTTTGATTTTTTTATGTTTTAGAAGAAATTTATTTGGTTTTATAAGCAGCAAATGCAAAGACTCATATAAAATGTATATAGACCTATGGCTGAGATGCTTTGAAACTATACCCACAAAATTTTTCCTCCATTCAGCTTCTGTACAAGATGTCTCCTGCAATTTTTATATTTTGAAAATTTCCTCATATATCATACATAACTGTGTAGAAAGAGCTCAGAAAACTTCAGGTGTCAAGGAACACCACGCAGGCACATCCCACCCGTGGTCAGAGATACCTACAGCTAGAAGGGCCTGCTGACATAGTCAAAGTGCAAATCTCTTATTTTTAAGAAGCTCAGAAGGATTAAGTTTATTTGACCTTGGGTTGTACAATGAGTTAGTGGCCCTGTGTTACTTCAGGTCTTTTTCTTAGTGACTGGCCAACATCTTAGAAACTTGAGCAAAGCTGGTTTCCCTTCAGTAGTTGAGAAGCAGCAGAGAATCTTTATAGATGAATAAATTCTTACACTGAATGTAATCATTTTCATATCTATATGTATATTTTCTTTTAGACAGATAAAACTATGAACAAAGGAAAAAAAATGACTAATAAAGAAAACTCTCCAGTGACTAATGCTATTATAAAATGATAGAAAATATATGGGAAAGTTTCAGACACAATTAAAACAAAAGTCAACAATAAGCTTTTCTATCATTGCCTTCAGCAGACATTCAGTACTAGAAACACAATACCTCAGTTCTTCAGAATTTGTCATTGAAATTACATTAAAAACAGAGCAAATTAGGTATTTAAAGAGCACAGAATCATCAACTTCTGGTAAAATGAGATTGAGGAAAACACTGAGAAGAGAATAAAAATGGGCAGCGGGGAGAGATATGCTTTTACTCTTACCCATTTTTGAATACACCGATTTATAATTCTTGTTTTATTAAAGAGAAAGTATAATTAAATATAATTAGAAATAAATCCACTATTTTATAAATGATTACAGCAAGATTATTAGGTTTTTTTCAGTCCTTCATACAACAAAATTTTTACAAAGTGTCAATACAGATTTCAAAAACAGCTAATATAAGGTTGAGAAACCCATTGGCTTATCCTCCGTATTTGTTTTTAACTATTAATCATATTTGTATTTGTTAGTTATCAGCATTTGTTCACTTAGCCATCCCACATTTAAAATATTCTGTTATATACTGTAAGAGACTGCTATGAGAGTAAATGGAGTGTCATCCAAATTGGTTTCATGGAAGATTTCCTGAAAGTTGACATGAGTCTTTAATGATTTTAAAGATGGTGACTATTCCATGCTAATCTGAGTATTATAATGCTGTGGTGCATATTGAAACTCCAAATTAACCAGCTTCTCATTAATACACTAAGAACCACATTTCCCTATCTTTTTCAACTTATATGAGCTTGGTAGTAGATTTTAGAATCCAGATTTTTTCCTATAATTTTTCACTTACTATCGGCATTGTTTTCAGTTACATATGATATTTCTAAGATTTACTAGGAACATCAGTTAGTCAGAAAAATTAAAATTCTATTAAAATATACATAGCAAAAATAATTGGCAGTAATCGCTTAAGGTACACAGTGAATCAAGAATTAATGCTTCAAAGGGCATTATATTATATTACTATCTCAGCCTAACATACATTCAAGCCAACAAATATTTCAAGGGACTTGACCTGTATTTAAAATCTAAAATTTTATAGGCCTTACTTGCTGCCATTCTTTCTAAAAGCCTTCTTTTAATTATACAAACTTTAAAAATCCTATGCTGTCTGAATTACTCTTTTCTTCATTAACATTTTTGTGATAAACTTTGTATCCTAGAATGCTGCAACTATAGTTTGTTATTTTCAAGTGCTACATTTCTTAGGTGTGACATCATTAGCCTTCCATTATTTGGGTATTTATTTTCAAGTTACTCCTCAAGCTGCTCAGGAGACTGTTGGAGTTCTAGGTAAAAGTGGTAAAGGTCAAAATTTTATGAAGAAAATAAATACGTAGAGAGATAGATAGGTAGATCAATCTATGTTGTGTTTAAATATGTTAACTTGCAGAAAAGCAAACAGACATGTGGATAAATTCTGTCAATCTGCATATTCGCAAACTTTTTTACTACAATTTTGTTATTATGCAAGTAAATGAATTAAAGTCTGAAAAGAAAATGCAGAAAGCAAATAGAACACTCTTGAGACCAAATAATGTAATTAATATGCCTCTTCTTTTGGATTTCTACCCATTAAAAATGTCATCCTATCATCAATTTTAATTATTATTTTGCATTTATGAAGCGTCAGCTGTGTTAAGAATCTTATTTGACATATAGTAAAAGCACAGTTCCCAAAAAGAACAATCTTCTAGCTGCAGCGACCTCCTAAGTGGACCTACTGTTTATTATATCCTTGATGGCAGCTCACAAGATAATTTTAGAGAAAGCAAAGAGAAGAATTCGGAAAGTGGCTGCTTAGGGTTTTGTTAGGACACTTTCTCAAACAGCACACAGCAGAATCACTGGGAGGGCTTGTTAAGGTGTAGATTGTTAGACTCCACCCTGATTTTTTCATTCCACAGGTCTGTAATAGGGCTCAAGAATTTGCATTTCTAGCAAGGACTCAAGATGCTAATGTTGTTGGTCTAGGGGCCACACTGTGACAACCAAAGTGCTAGGAGATGGGAAGTACCCAGACTTCCTCATCTGCTGATACGTTTTACCCTGTCTTCGAAATACTTCTCACCTCTACACAGGGCATTGCCTATCTTCCCTTCCACCTCCCATCTACTCCATATCATCCATCTCTCAGAGAAACTAAGAATCTTTCTTCAGGACCATGTAGGCTTTCCCACCATAGGAGAATTTGGCACCCAATTTCCAACTTTATACATTTATATCACTTACGCACTTTCTCTTCCTAAGGAGAAAAATGATTTCCTGAAGAGATGGATTTTATTGCTTAACAATAAGTGAGCTGGTTAAAACTAAAGTAACTAATTTCTAGAATGTCAAATTAAAAGACAGAATAGCACTAGAGTTTGAAACAGCTGCAAAAGCAGTTGCAGAAGTCAGCATTCAATCAATGGAAATCCAAAGCAGATGAAGCAGCATTTTTTCAAACACTTAAGTGCTTACTTCTTTCCTATAGCTTATATTCGTTCAACTGCATTATGATACTTTCAAAATGCCAACATGGTCATTCTGTAAACTTGTTCTCTAAAGAGAAGGAATTAAATTTTCAACCTTTAATAACATAAAGCCAGCACTTGATATCTTGTTGCACGTAAAATATATGCTTCCCTTCTCTTCTTCAGGACCTGGAGGGTGCAGAGGCAGACACTGAAGAGAATTGTAGGAGCAGCCTTTTTTGACACTCTACACTTTGCCTGACTCTTGAATTGAAGTGAGTTTATAATTTGAGCTCCTCCTGTGCAAACTCTCTGTTCAGTGCTCTGACACAACATCCTGACTACAGTGACCATGTAGTTAATGTCTGCATTAGTTTCCTATTACTGCCTTTGAGAATGGGATGCTTGTGACCCCTTCCCCCAAATCCATATGTTGAAGACCTCTCCCAATGTGACGATATTTGGAGATGGGGGCTTTGGAAGGTGATTAGGTTTAGATAAGGTCATGAGGGTGGGTCCCCATGATTGGATCACTGTCCTTATAATAAAAGAAATGAGAGCTCTCTTTCCCTCCTCCATGTGAGGATACAGTAGCCATCTGCAAGCCAAAAGAAAATCTGAACCAGGAACTGAATCAGACAGCACTTTTATCTTGGACTTCAGAGCCTCCAAAACTGTGAGAAATAAATGTCTATTGTTTAAAACACCCAGTTTATTGTGTTTTTTACATCAGCCCAAGATGACTAATATACTACCCTAAATGATTACTACAGTCTTAGCAGTTTAAACAAATTTTTACCTTATAGTTCTGTAGATTAGAAGTATAAGTCTCATCAGGCTAACATTAAATGTGTCATCAGGCTGTGTTCCTGTTTGGAGGTTCTAGGAAAGGACCTACTTCCCTGCTCATTCGGGTGACTGGCAGAATTCAGTTCCTTATGATTTTAAGACTGATGGTCCCCTTTCTTTGTTGGCTGTGAGCATAGGACTGTTCCCAGCTGGTCCAGGCCAGCCACATTCCTATTCCCATCCTCCATCTTCAAAACCAGCAAAGACAGGTTGGGTCCTTCTCACGCTCATCATTTTTCCTCCTTCCTTTTTTGCTACATCTCTCTTACCCACTGAAGAAAGAATATCTTCTTTTAAGGGTTCATTAGTTGGGCCCACCCAACTAATCTAGGAAAATCTCTTACCTTTCAAGGTCCATACTCATAACCACACCTGTAAAATCCTTTTGCCATGTAAGATAAAATGTTCACAGGTTCTGGGAATTAGAGTGTGGTCATCTTTGGAGACATTATTCTACCTATTACAATGTCCAGCAATATCAGGCAAACAAGTTTGCCTTTGAGAATGAAAGAGAACACTATTAATAATTATGCCATGATAAAAGGAATAAACCAGGACATAGGCCATGAAATTTACTGTACTAAGCATTAAGAGAAGGGTCTAAAATAAGGTGTGAGTTTGTATCTGTCTGTGTGTGCAGGGTGGGGGCACTATTTGTATACTGGAATAAGTGAAGTGAGCTCTGCTATCAGGATATTCTCTGTTTGAGTTAAAATAAATGTTTAGTTTCTGTGGGCCAGAGTATGATGCATGGGGTGCTAAAATGATGAGCAGAAACACAACTACGACTTCAAGAAGCTTCCAGATAATTTTTCATAAATATGTTTATGAATGTCCTGACTCCCAAACATGCTCTAGGTCCATATGAGTTAGTGGGGATGAATGAGCATTTAATCGCAGAAAAAGAGTATTGATTATAGACAAAGAATAAGTTCTCCTTGACCATGAAGGCATGTGAAATGCAGGATGATGAGAAATTATTCCCTAACACTGTAGGTTGGCAAATCAGGACTACTGTGTATAACTAAAAAGAAGATAAAAAAAAATGTCCTATTTAGAACACTTTTTTGATTAAGAAGTAGACTATTGGGGACTCCACTTTAATTAACCACAGAGTACCACATTAACCTTTTCTTATGTTGATATAAAGTTGAAGCTCTACTCCCCTAAGTGGATTTTCTTCAAATGCATTCTGCTATCCTTAGGCATACGCAGATTGAAAAAGAAATTAAATATGGAGATACTGTTTCCATTAAAAGGTAATTATGAAACTCAAATTATGCATGTATTCATACATGATTGTATAATGATTTAAAATGAAGCAATTACTTTGAGACATTCATCGGTCCTAGTTAAAAATGCTTGCATATTTTATGAGAATTAATGTTTTATGTTTATTTACATTTGAATTATTATACTATAAGATGAGACTTTTTGGCTTGGGAATCTTAATGTTATTAATTTATCATAATCTTACTTGTACAAGTATGGCTATGATTCTGAGTTACACATGTACTGTTTTAATATTCTTATAATAATCTGGTATTTTATGCATTATTTGAATTATTTTTTGTAAACTGTTATGAAGTTTATATTAAACTTTGGTGTTGTCTCTAGACAAATATATTTGGAAATTTTCATAGTTAAAATGTGTATATAAAATAATTTAATAAATGGCAATGTACTTTTATACTCACTACTAAACAGAAAAGTGAACATTGTGAAGATACTTTATTTATAATTTAAGAAATTAAAATAGTACTGTCTTCTATTTTGAATTACTATTTTGAATATACATTATTTTTGGTAGAAATATGAAATTTCATTTCCTTAATTATGACATATAAATCACATAAAAGTGATTCAATCTAAACTTTAAATATAACTATGAAATAAACCAATTTTGTCATAAAAAATGATGGATAGCAAACAAAGAAAAGTTGTTTCTTTGAGGATGTATAAACAAAGACATTGAACATAAAAGTATAAATCAACCTTGAAAAGGATGTGGCTGATACCCATGAACATAAGTTTTTAGAATAAGCTTACAATCAAGAAAGGAACACTACTATGTCAAAACAACTTTCACTTTACAGAGATAAGAATATACAAATGTTGAGTTCTATTTTCATTTCCTAATATAAGCACATAAATCCACCTTATTGTGACTTTTTTCAGGTTGGTAAAGTTTCAATAAACACATTTACCACCAATACATATTTACTGAAGAATGTGTTTATGTAATGAATATAATTATGAGGAAATTAATTTTTTTCATCTGATGTATAAGTACCACAAGCATTTAAAGGGTGAGTTGGTGAAGAGCTGTGAAAGAAGTTGGAATGAATTTGAACATGGGAGCAGCGTATGTTATGGGAAAGCAATTTCAGGAGATGGATATTGGTCAACAGCATGGAAGAGAAGATAAATGACACTGGCTGATAACACAACCTTGGAAAAGGCTGGGTCACCAGTAAGTGTTCAGAGCAAGGGTCTGATAGAAAAAGTACTCAAAATAGATTTTCAACTTTAAAAATTGAGGAAAAAAATATTTTAGTGTGGTCAAGCAGATACAAACATGGATAAGACATGATCTCTGTCCTAATAAGTGGGTAAGAAAGACATTCATAAACATGATTATATCAAAACACTACAAGTGCCATACAAAACATGAGAACAAAATGGTATGGCATTACGGAGTGGAATGTGTGGTGACCTAAGCACGCATAGAATCATGGCTTCACAGAGGTGGCAACTTAAGGTTTAAAAAGTAATTTAAGGAGTTTGTAAGTATAAATGAGGACAAAAGTACTACAAGCAGAGGGAAAACCCTGAGTACAAGCAAAGAAGCCCATAGGTACATTCAGGGGGCTGATAAAGGATGGCAAAAGACTATCAGAAGCACAGCTGGACCCAATTATAAAGGGCTTTGAGAGTTATGATTACGCTTTGGATTTTATTGTATAGTGATGTAAAAGTATCAAGGATGTTTCTGCAGGGAATGCATATATCAGAAGATTTAGGATGGACTGTAGAGGGAAGGAATTTGCAGAAAGGGTGAATGACCTGTTAGAAAGATTCTGCATGGTCTAAATGAAAGCTTGACAGGGATCAATAAGGAACTGATGTAGCTAGATTAGTAAGAAGAGAAAGGTTGGAGAAAAATGGTGTAGACATCATTTAGAGGCATGATGTTACTACCAGAAACAGGCCATATGTGAATAACAGCAAGCTTGAAGACAAGTTAGAAAAGAGATCAAAAGACTTAAGTTTGATTTTATACATCTTGAATATGAATTGCCCCTGGGACTTTCCATTAGATGTATTCAGCAGGCAGTCAACTATCTGAATCTCATGCTCAAAAGAGAGGTCAGATAAGAGATACAGATTTGGGCCTGTGCCAGTTGAACCTATGAATGGGATGAGACTACCCAAGGCCAGCCCATATATCATGGGATGATCTCAAATATTTAAAGGGTAGTTGGTGAAGAGCTGTGAAAGAAGTTGGAAATAAGTTACCAGAAAAGAGGAAAGTCAGGAGAGGGTAATGCATCTCGTTTGTGATCATCGTTGCAATCTGTGCCACAGGTGTAGCCCATTTCAGCACCATTGTGGAGTTACAAATAATATCAACATATTAATGCAGTCTCTCTTTTTTAATTGCCCATAATTTCCTAAGTTATTGGTTGAGGATTAACATCTAAATTATTGGCAGTCATTTCCCTTCTGAGAATGAGTTGTTGATTCAACAAAAACAAAAAAGCATTAAGATGTGGGTCTCTCATGTATTGTGACATCTCTGCTCCAGTATTTTAGATTGCACTTTAGCAATTTTATGAAGTAGTCCTAAAATACTATTACTCAAAATTGCAGTCAGAATTCTACAAATCTATTGGGTCATTTTGATGTAGCACAGGCGATGAGATGGGTCAGGTACTTCACAATTCCTTTGTCTCTAAGCACACATTTTTCTCTGGTCTTTGTCAGCACTAGCAGGAAGGGTTTGAAAAAGACATTTATAAAAACTGTGCTGTTAGTTCTCTGCTGTTTGTCTTTACTGAAGTTACATTATTTACACAAGCAAAAACTATGTGTACTACACTTAAACACCATCTTTTATTTTCCTGTTTTATTCATACCTGAGGCATCCCACATTTATGCTATTTGTTTTCTTGGAACACTGTCACCTGAAAACACTGTCTTTCAAAAGTGAAATTTTTATCCAGTGATTCTTAGGCTAACCTTTTAATTATTCCTTTATTATTCCCTCTTTTTTCTTATGCCATTACCGAATATATCTTTTTACCCTTAGTTTTGTTTTTTTTAAAGTTTCAATTTCCTATTACACTAGTAGGTAACTTTTGTTTAATACACAAGAACAAAGGAAACAGAAATTTAAAAAGAACAGAATGGCAGCTGTGTCATCGCTCCACCAGCATAGTCTTCAACATACTTGGTAGAATTGGCAACTATTTGCAGAATTCAGCATAAGTAGACTTATACAGATCTGCAGATGTCAATATTCACACACAAATCCAATGTTTTTCATTCTTTAAGTAGAAATCTCCACTGAAGAACATTAGAGAAATATGGAAAAGATATAACACATTTGCCTGGGTGTTTTTATCCTTAAGGTTTGCCAAAGAACAGCCTTGGAGAATTAAGGGAACTATTTGACTCTCGTAACCATCATGTATGAAATAATTAAATGTGTTTTTACAACTCTCTTTGGTCCTCTAATACTAAAGGTAATTAAAGTTTAGCTAATGGAACAAAGATAGAAACAAACTAGAATATTTAGCATACAAGCCCAAGTAGACTGCCAGCATTAAAAAAAATTTTTTTAGGGGGTGGTGGTTGTGAGGGGAGTAACAGTGATTTGAATAAATGGGAATGTGGCCTGTGTTCTTGTCAACCTGAACATCTGTCCAAATGATAAGCCCTTCCAGAGAAGGCTCACAGAGAAAGTGTTTACAGAGCTAGGACAGTCAGATGCTAGTGATAGAGGGCAGAGTCACACATTCTGATCTCTGAGAAGCAGACTGAGAAATCGATGTGCAGGAATTTTAGTGGGAACTGTTCTTGGAGGTGTCTATCAATGTTCATCCACCAACCCCATATTTTCATACTTTAAACAGAAAATCTCCAATGAAGATTAATATGAGAGATACATAGAAAAGGCATAGCGAGTACATACATTTGCTTGGGTGATTTGGGAAGGGAAAGAAGCAGTATTGGATAGAGGAGAAGTTGGGCTGAGATACAGTCTCCGTGAAGGTCTCACTCAACCCTAGACGGATCTTGGAAGGTAGGGTGGCTCTTAATCAACCAATTATTGAATACAGGCTGACCCAGGAAGGAGTGTGACTCTCCTTGTCTGAGGCATTTCCTGAAGAGAAATAATAGCTGAGGGCTCTCTGCTGACAACATTATCAGTAGCTTAGGAAATAAATTCTTCAGTTCTAAAGAGGAACCTGTGTCATATCACAGTATCTACTCTACTAAAGACCATTTCTTTACCACTCAGATCCACTTCATCATATAAGTTCTGGAAGGAGCTCCTCTAAGAATTTGGAAAACTTCTTTTTGTGGGAAAGTTAGAAGAGAAAGGCTGGTAGGACAAAATATCACCCCAATGCTATAGATGGTCTTAGAGAAGCAACGAATACCATTCCTCTTTGTTCAATTATTCTAGATTCCCTACTTTCAGTTACCACCTCTGCCTGTGTCAGTGGCCTGCTTGTTGGCATGACCTACGCCTTTATTCCCGAGGAGTCCAAGACCCTGGTTATTAAGTCTTTCTGCATTTGTCAAGCAATAGCTTCTACATTTGTCCATTTATTGTCAGAACACTCAGGTCATATCAATAGGCATCGAAGGTAATCAACTAGATGACAAATTTATTTATTCCTGCCCCTACTTATAACAGTAGCCCTATTTCCTTCAAAGGATTTGTTCAATTACACCTAACAGTGGCAAATTCTTGCTTTGCCAGCTAATCTCTTGGAATGAGGAGCCTAAAGTATCATGAACTATAAACAACCAGAGATTATAGTTCAGTGGACCTCTTGCTGTGTCCCCTGTAGAAACATTTTTCCTTTGGAAATCAGGGACTCTAATACCACAGAACTCATATTTACAGGGATAGGAAGCACATATTTTTCACATGGTTCACCAAGAACGACTATAAACAAGGCCAACCTGCTTCCTCCCCTTGGTTTCTAAACACATATAGTCTACTTAATGTGGACACATCACCATATGAAAATTGTTGATTTAAAGTGTACACAGCATTCTGGAGAATAGTGGTAGTAGATGGCTGCTGTACATTAGACAAGTAATTTTTTCTACTTGTCTAGTTGTTGTCTAGTACCTCTTCCATGGTGGATGTCAACATGTGACAGGGAGATCTTTGCATTCCCACAGGTCCATTCTCATGCCTTTACTGCCAATCTCCTTGTGCTCATTTTGTAAATCTCTGTTTTCAATCCTTTAAACAAATAACCAAGCCATTCTCTACTGCCTGCGAGTTTATATATATTCTAACCTTAGGCCACCCCTGAGTAGGTGTGTAGTGCAGCTGCTGTCCATTTGTGGCTGGCATTCATGTATTGAATCAACACATTTATGAACCAATCATGTTTTTATTTTCTCCTCCATTATCTGGGCATATCTCCCTCCCCCAATGTGGTCAAAAATATGAGCTGAGAAAGAGGAGAAAAGTGGTGAATGACCTGTGGGTTTGGACTACTTGCTTGTGTGGCATGTGACCTCTGGCCTTCCTGTAATGTTTCTATGTTATAATAGACTCTGATGGGCTCACCTGATCTTATGACTTGGGAGCTCTGTACCCATGGTAATTCTGCCTCTATCAGTGTTCAATAATATACCAGGAATTGTTTTTCAAAAGATCTAATTATCCTCTACAGATGGTCTTATTAGTTAATTTTACGAGTCTGTTCTGTGAGTCCCCCATTAAGATGTGCAATAAACTCCACAGAGTATACTTTCCTACTACTAGTAATCTCTAACGTTAAAGAATCTCATGGGTCTGTGGGGCAAGTGTCAGACCTGCTTGTGCTACAGCCTAGAACTGCTTCAGGGCCCTTTTTAGATCTGATTTAAAGCTGGCAACCATATATATTTCTTGGCATATGGATTATAGCAGTGTTTCCAGGTATGAAATATGCCATTTCTTTCAAGATGTGGGAACAGGTTCTGGCTTTTCACACTAGAATAGCTCTCAGCTCACCGGTAAGAAACAGTGTGGGGATATCTCAGTTATAAATTAGGGGAACTGGGGAAATGACTCTGCAGGTTCACAGGCCCAATACATCCCCTGTTTTCCAGATCTGAGTCAGTACTCTATTTATTAACATTTTCCAGAGGCTTTCACTAAACCAGGGCACCATGATATTATTCATCTTGGTGTGTCGATCTCTGGTTTTCACACTTCTAATTTTTTAAAACTTAAATTATCTTTCTCCAAAAGTATCAATTATGCTTAGTAATAGCCACCCTATTCTACAGTACTTATAGTTACTCTACCTCCTATAGTCTCAAATGCCTAATGTATCTTACCTTCTAGTACATTTTATTCCACTGCAATCTCACCTCAGCTCGTCTTCTGTCAAAGTTTTAGTAGATTTCCTATATCTGCGACAGGGACTATTTGTGCTCTGTTAACGGTGATGGAGTTCTCTCTGGCATTGCCATCTGGGGGCGGGTAATCTAACTCAAATTCTATCTTAGGACCTTCTTTCTCAGCCCACTCCTGGCATCATCTATCACAAGTGGGTGTAACTGGGAAGGAAATTATGGCTTGGAGATTAGTTTCCCCGCAGTTTATTAGGGAATGCTCTCTTAGTCAATACTCATGGAAGGGGAGGAGAGAAAGCTGAAATGGGAAGAGGGAGATGGCCTACAGTGCAGTCTCAATAAAGACCTCAGAAAAACCTCTGGAGAGCTCAGAGTCTGAAACGACCCTCGCATCAGCCAGTTATTAGATGGAAGATGCCACAACAAGGGGTTGTACTCTTTGGCAATGTATTAATTTGCTAAGGCTGCCATATAAAATTGTTCGATTTTCTCGGTCTGGAGGCTAAAAGTCTAAAATCAAGATGTCAGCATATTTGGTTTCTTCTGAGGTCTTTCTTTCTCCTTGGCTTACAGATGGCCACCTTTCTGTGGGTCCCATGGCCTTTTCTTTGTGCATACACATCCCTGGTGTCTCTATGTGTGTCTAAATTTCCTCTTCTTATAAGGACACTAGTCATATTGAAGCAGGGCTCAACCATACGATCTTGTTTAACCTTAATTACCTCTCTAAAGGCCCTATCTCCAAATCAAGTCACACTCTGAGGTACTCAGGGTTAGGGTTTCACCACATAAATCTGGAGGAGAGGTGATCCAACAATTCAACCCATAACAGTCAATCTTTACTGCTGAATATTGTCTGTTAGTTGTACTCCCAGCACCTGGACAATAAATTCTTTATTCCTGAAGAAGAATCTGGGCAACACATCATATAATCCACTAAAGACAGGTACTGACTGTTATAGGATGAATATTTATGCCTCCTGCAAATGCATATGTTGTAATTCTAACCCCCATTGAATGGCATTAGGAGGGGAGGCCTTTAGGAGGTCATTAGGTCATGAGGGTAGAGCCTTCATAAAAAGAGAAAGGAGAGATCTTGCTTTCTTTCTCCTCTCTCCACCATGTGAAGATGAGTAGACAACTGTCTACAAACTAGAAAGAGGGACTTTGCCAGAACCCTACAATGCTGGCACCCTGATTTTGGACTTCTAGTCTCCAGATCTGTGAGAAATAAATGTATGTTGTTAATGTTTACTATAGTAACCCAAGCTGAATAAGACACTGACTCCTTCAAATTGCTCATATTTATTTTTTCTTGTAGCTCATCTATATCATCCAAGTAATAAAAATGTTACTCTGCTTAGAGTTCTCTTTCTATTCTTCAAATACCAGTTCTCTCCAAGTAACATCAATGTTCCTTTCTCTCCTTTGTACTCCTTAGCATGATTCATTGTATTTGCTTATTTTTGCCCTGACTCCTCTTTAGAATGTAGAATCCATGAAGACAGTAATTTTTAATTTGGTATTTGTTTTTTTAATATAATTTTTAAATTTTAGCACTGTTTCTGGTACACACATGGTACTCAATAAAATATGTATATGTTCAACATTTCCAAAGTCAAGCAAAGATATAACCAATTATGGGTTCAATTAATAAGGTGACTAGAAATAAAAATTTAGTCCTTGATCAAGCACATGTAGGTAGGCCTGAGAATGATGTAACTTTTGACAACAACAGCAACACAATGTTTTCTGGTCCACATATAGT
>CM053508.1:67567273-67584339 GCA_028627145.1 Eidolon dupreanum | reverse complement strand
AGTAGTTGACAAAAATGAATGAATGAAATGAGAGCCTATGGGGGAAAAAAATCAGATTGGTATGAGGACTTTGCAAGATGTCATACTGATAGTTTACAGTCAGAATCTTTTCAGATTGATTATGGTGTTTATAGGTTCTGATTGCTTGGTGCTTATTTTTTTCTAATATTTTGAGTATCTAAAAAAATATATATGCCTATGTTAGTTAGAAATATGGATAAAGGATATGCAGAAGTCCAACTGTCGATTTAACTGGAATAAAATATCTATTGTTCTATTTTCTTCCTGAACTTACTTTTTCTCTACCAGTACAGAAGTGAATTTTAAAGATCAAAAAAGTCAATGTGACAGTGTCTGCTATTGCACTATAACCTTAAAAATAGAATTATTTCTACTTTGTTCCTCAATTTGGATTTTTATTCCTGAGATTATATTTATACACATTAAACAGAAAGTTATTTTCTTAGACTTTTTTGTATTGACCTCTTTCTACCTGTCACTCATTGCTATGCTTGTTAACAACTTCACTGACAAACTGATGGCTCATTTAGTACCTGGATTGAGTACATACTGCCAATTACTAATCAATACCTATGGATTCATGAGGAGCTACCACCTCTGTGCTGTGGTCCATAAACTTCCACGAACATTAAAATATATTCAATTAAAATTTTAAAAAGGAGGAGTAGGAACAAGAAAAGAAAGTCTGAAAAGGCCCGTCAACCAACTTGCCAGTTTATTCACAGATATTGAGGACATATGCTCAATTTGTCATTTCTTTATTATAATCATGCAATCAAACTTCAGAAAAAAAATCTATAGGCAAATAATATGTACTAGGTTACTTAAGTTATAAGTTCAGGTGAAAGTATTATTATTCCTGCAAACAAAAATCTCCCTTCTTATTGATGCCAATACCACTTAGCATTTTGTTACTTTTTGATCCATAACTTAGTGACTTTATTATAGCCAATGGGTAGCTACACAGCATTTTACTTCTGAGCAGTAACACAGTCATTTCAATTACTTAAGAATAAGGTGTTGATGGCTTTAATGAGCTAATAATCATGCAATAAAGGCTCAAGCGTATTATTTTGTGTCTCTGTGAAATTGTTCCCCTTTACCCAGTGAGGTGATATGCTGTGTTGTAAAGTCATACAGACACCACAGTGCATAAAGAGATCTTTAAAAACAACACTTTATGAGCCTTTCTTGATTTGTTTCATAACAATCTCCTGTTGATTGCCTAAAAGTTCCTGAGAGAATTGAACTTAAGACTAATTTAAAAACTTGCATCATGCTTTCCTGGTTGCTTGTTCCTAGCCCTCCATAGATTAACACAAAAATTGTTTTACTGTTCTTGATGCATTAATCACACACACAAAAAGGATGTCTTCAAGGGAAAAGAAAACATAGTTATTTAAATTGAGGCAGTTTATTAAATCATTCCGTAAAATTTACTGTTACAGTGGAAAAATCTAAAGAATAGAGCTTCCTACAACTAAGAATGTTATGTTTTTTCCTTACAAAAGTTCTAGTGAGAAATTTTCATGCAAAAAAATTTTTCCTACCTTTCCCCTTTTTCTAAATAGCATTTAAAAATTTTATTTTAAATACAAAATCACTTTTTTCTAGTAAGTTTTAGTAATAATTGCAGGAATAAAAATGATGTAAATTTCTTTTTCTCATATGAGAAAAATTAAAGACTTTTTTAACTTCTTCTGGTAGAATTCAAAGCTGACTGCCATTTCAGGATTTCCAACAGTAAATCAAATTGGCAGTGGTCTCACTTTCTATACTCAAACAGTTCATGCTCATACTCTACTTTTGGAATTCTTATAGAGTTGGGTCTTTCCTTTACAATTTAATAGATTCAGCAGAAAATCACTGTAAAATCACAATCACATTATTAATATTTAGAACCCATATGTAAAGTTAAAATACTATAAATCTTGACCAGAGGAACATGCAGACAAAGGCACAAATAATTATCTTTTTCATTACAGAACCTGTTCACTCTTATTCTATGTGATGGAGGTGTGACATGATCAGGGAAAATAAATTTTTTTTTAATTTAAAAATTAAAATAAATGATATTATTTTGAGAACCCCTTCAAATGCTATGAAGATAGTGTAGGATCATGTGTAAAAACGTGGTGGTGGTGATGGCAATGGATGACCATTTTAGGTAAGAGGGCCAGGGAAGGCTTGAGACATGATGACTGAGATTTTAATAATCTTATGGAACAATAAAAGTCAATTACTAAACTGAAGTATTTTAAATTAAAATATAGAATATATATGTGTGTATACACACACACACACACACACACACACATATATATGTATATATATATTTTTTTTTTTTTTTGAAAAAAATTGAAAGGATGATGGTTGGGGCCAAGAATTTCCCATTGACTTTGAGTCCTCTTTTCCTACTTAAGTGAGCAATGGCTTTTCATCAAACTGCTGCCTGATGTTTGGGTGAAAGAAAGTTCCAGACAGAGAAAATACCAACTGTAGAAAAATTCTTAAAATACACATTCTGGCATTTATTTGTACAATTATCACAAAGCAGAATTTGCTTTAAAAAAATGTTAGCATAAATTATTTATATTGATTCTGAGAAACTGTCTTGAAATCTGATCCTTTAAATGTATTTTTTGGCTTAAGATCTTGTTCCTACATTGCTAAAATTTCTAATTTGTTGCAAAATATTTCAAAGGAAATATCTTTTTTTTTTTTTGCAATTAAATAACACTCAATTTCTTGATGAAGTGAGTCCAAAAATGCTTAGCAATGTTATGACTATTTCAGGATTGATGGCAAAAAACAAAGTTTTAAAAAAGTGATGTTTGTGGAGAAATAATTAAAATAGCATGAATATTAAATGTCATGACATTGAACATTTAAAGCTATATCTAAGATATTTCTAAATATTTCATTTATTTTTAGAACCAGATTATAACTTATTTTTATTATTAGACAGGTGTAGTAAGTATGTACTCTATTAGAAAACATTCAAATTTCTTATTTTCTAATTGTAAAAAATAATAATATTAAAAATAATAATCTTCATTACTTGGCTATGCTCATGCATTATGCCATTCAATCCTCACAACAACCTAGTGAATAATGACTATGGTCTGCATTTTGTACATGAGAAAAATAGATTTTATCATAAAACTAAAAATGTAATGCAAAGCTAAGGTCAAAGACAAATGACAAGATACCGTTAAAATTGTTTTAAGGCACTAGAGTAAGCACAGATCAACTAGAGAGACTTGAATCTTCTGATATCTTATAAATTACTTAAAACATAACTCATCTGATTAAAAAAATTGATAAATGCCAAGACACTTTCTTATAAAACTTCAGTATTTTATTTTATTATGAAAACAAAATATATCTCTTTAAAAAAACAAAATTATTGTACTGTCACCATTTAGAGGCAACCACTGTTAACTGTAGGCTACATATTGAACAAATGTTTCTATACATATAAAAATATTTCTGTCTTCTTTTGAAAAAAGATTATATTAGATTAATTTTTACCCAGACTTTTCTACTTAGTGTAGCATAAATATACTCGTATGGCATGGAATATTATGCTATCATGTAATATATAGGAGCTGTATGGTTTTATATTGTGTAGATGTATCATGAACATTAACAATTTACTTCATCGATACCTATGTGGTATACAATATTTCTATGCAACGGCAACCCTAGCATGAGTTCTCTTAGAAAATATTAGTATCTTCTATATGTCTTTGGGTACATTTCTAGAAGTGGTATTTCAAGATAAAAAAAATATTCACTTTTGACACTTTTGATACACATTGGCAAATTATCTTTCTAAAAGTTATATATTCTCAATGACAGCATATGAAAATTCCTTCCTTGTCAAAGTGTATCTGTATATATTTGACTATTGCTGTTGTCTTAGAAGAAAGCAAAAAGGAAACTCTAAATAAAAGCAAATCACAACTGTGAATTGTGGAATAAGCCAGCCTAATTCTTTTTTCATTAACCAAGAACTTTCTAGCAACAGCTATCTAAAAGGAATAAATGGATTTCAGACCTACTGCATAATATATCCATTTTCCAAAGATGTCAATTTATGATTCTCAGCCATTTCAGAGTTTCAAGACAAGATAGTAGAGGTAAATAGAGACTGGTTCCTTGCTCAGCCCCACTTTATCTCACATTGAGAGAGCTTTATGCACACTCCTGTGACATTCCAGTCTACATGTTCCAAACTCCAAATCCCTCCCTCAACAGATTCTCCTTGGCCACTTCTCACTCAAGGATGCACACATTAGTGTCATGGGATTTCCTGGGGATACATGCACAAAGGAGAGGATCTCACAGGATGGATGGTAAGAAATTTTTGGATTCCTCTTTGGATCTTAGTCTAGAAGGGGAAGGCCTGTGTTTCCATAAGAGCATGCCCTTTGAGGTCATGAACTCCTCTTCACCCCATGGGGAGGGCTCAGATGAAGAAGGTCCACAGTGGCATCTTCTAAATGTAGAGCTTAGGTCAGGGGCCTCTCTTGCCTAGATTTAACCATAATAATGCTTATCCTGGTTATGGGCAGAGGTGGGGAGGACTAGTACAGGTTAAAAGGGATCAGAGAATTGGTGTTGAGAGGCAGGTTCTGCTTTTAAATTGAGTTTTCAAGTTTTTGAGAAGATAAAATGTGAGTAAAACCTTAATAAAAAAGAGAGAGAGTTAGCTATTGATTATTTAGAGAAGTGTATGTGAGGCAGAAGGGAGCAGCAAGCACAAAGGCTCTGGGGTAGGAGCAGGCTTCATATGTTTGAAAAGCAAGAGGCGAGTGCAGAATAAAGCAGTATGAGTGAGACAGAAAGGAATAAAAAACAAGATCAAGAGATAATGGGGGTGAGGATGAGGTATGAACACCTCATATAGGTACTTGCAAGCCATTGTGAGATCTTTCTTTTTAACCAGATCAAATGAGTAAACTTTTGTAGGTCTTAAGAGTAAGATGATCCACCCATGTTTTCAAATATCTTTCTGATGGCTGTGTTGATAATAGATTCTTGGGAAGCAATGGAGAAGTCAGGGATATTTGTTAGTGGGATTTGCAGATACTCAGGAAATGAATAGTGGTAGGCTGTACACTAAATGAGAAGTAGTTGATTTTGGATATATTTTAGGATGTAGGCAGCTACATTTATTTTCTGAAATTAGACATGAAGAGAGTAAGGGGTGGGGAAGAGATAAAAGAGAATAAAATGCAGAAAGAGCAGACTTTGAAAAGGTAATACCAGGAGTCCAGTTTTATATTTGTTGTTTTGAAGTATATACTATTTGATATTAAAGTAGTTATGTGGATTTTAAAAGTTGAATATATGATTCTAAAGTATAATACATAGATGTAGGCTACAGATGTACATTTGGGTGTTGTGGGCTTGTAGGTGATATTTAAAGTTGTAAGACTGCATAAGATCAGCATGGATGTTATATAAACAAATGAATTGGGGTAAAGATGAAGAGCTGAGTTGTAGGCTCTTAGAGAGAAGAGGAGGGATCAGTAAAGGAGACTGAGAATAGGAAGGCAGTGAGTTTGGAAGAAAACTAAGAATATGTGGTGTCCTGCAAGCCAAAGTGAAAAAAACATATCAAGAAAGAGGGAGTGATCAACTAGGTCCATGCTGCAGTAATTCGAGTTAAGATAGAAACTGAATGTTGACCACTAGATTCAGCGAAGTAGACATCACTGTTGTTGAACTTATCAAAAGCGGCTTCATGGAGTTTCATACAGGCAAAGCCTGATGGAGTACATTTAAGTTAAAAGGGAAGGAATGGAATTAGAGAATCTAAATCTAGACAATTATTTAAAAACTTAAAATGTATACAAAACCAATAAGTATTTAAAAACTTATTTATACTCCCTACTCATAAAATAAACAGGTTTATTTCATATTTTCCTTACATGTATATATATTATTAAAGAAATTTATAGGATAAACATTCCTTGTGTCAGTAATTATTCTACAAAAGCTAGATTTTAATTACTGCAATAGCAATAGTTCATGCCACTGCTATATTAGTATTTATTTAACTAATCCCTTTGTATTGGAATGTTTCCCTATCTGTTATAAATAACATTATGATTAATTTTATTGCACATAAAGCCTGGTAAACATCTCTGGCTATGTTTCATTAGAATAAATTCATAGACACAGAATTACAAGGTCAGAAGGTGTGAGCATTACTGCTTTTGATATATTCTTCTAATTTGCTCTCTTGAAAAGCAGAACCAATTTACACCTTCTCATTAAAATATAGGAGTACACATCTCATCACTTGTTTGACACGTAGCAGGTTTATAATTAAAAGCAATGCTGTTTTGACATTAGGAAATGTTTAGCTCATTGTTGCAGTTATTTGATTTTAATTGATAGCTAATAAATTAATTTTCTTAATAAATTTAATTATCTTAATAGCTTAAGTTTATTGGCTTTAGGCTTTTTTCTTTATATTGTTTGTCTATAGAAGTCCTTTTCCAAATTAATGGGGATAGTCATTTATTCTCATTAGTTTTCCTATTACCTATACTTTCAATTAACACTTTGCTAATATTAGACATTTACCTTGCAAATACGCTTTATCCTGAAATCAGATATTTATGTTATTTTCTTATAGTTCAGTTATGGTTTTATTTTATAGGAATGAAATCTAATTATTTGTATTTTATATTTTGAGCTCACATACAACTATAATAAACAAACATTACAGCAGCATTTTTCAATAATTTACCATTTAATTATTGCTTTAAAATGTCGCTTTTACCACAACCTACAATATTTTATTTGATAAAATATGCTCCTGGACTTTCTGTTTTGTTTACTGGAATACTTTATTCTTATACAAGTTCACATTCTTTAATTGTTCCTTTACAAAATATTTTAATAGCGCGTAGTTCAAGTTCAAATATTTCTTGGTTATTCTCAGATATTTATAACTCCAGATAACTTTAGGACTATTTTTTTCTTATATTTTTCTGAAATATTGTTGAAATTTACACTGGAATCAATTTAAGTACTCCTCTTAAATATCTCTGCAATTACATGTGCTCATCAATGTGAAACATCACCTTAATAGAAAGATGAAAATCACATGATCATCTTAATAAATTGCAGAAGAAGCAATAGACAAAAATTCAACATCCATTAGTAATAAAAGCTCTGAACATATTGGGTACAGGAGAAACATACTTCAATGTAATAAAGGCCTTATATGATAAACTCATAGCTAATATCATACTCAACAGTAAAAGGTTGAATGTTTTTCCTCTAAGATCAAGAATGAGGCAAGGGTGCCAACTCTCACTACTCTTATTCAACATAGCACTGGAAGTCCTACTCAGAGCAATCCGATAATAAAAAAATTTAAAAGGCATCTCATTCAGAAAGGAAAAAGAGAATCATCTTTTTTACAGATGACATGATCTTGCATATAGAAAATCCTAAAGATTATATCAATTGTTAGAAATAATCAATTCAGTAAAGTTGCAGGGTACAAAAACAATATACAAAAATCTGTTACATTTCTGTATACTACTAATGAGTTATCCCTCCCCTCAAAAAGCTAAAGAAAATAATCTCATTTACAATAGTATCAAAAACAATAAAATACTTACAAACAAATTTAACTAAGGATGTGAAGAATCTGTACACTGAAAACTATAAGTATTTTATAATAGAAATTAAAAAAGACACAAAGAGTGGAAGGATAGTTTATGTTCATGGATCAACAGAATTAATATTGCTAAAATGTTCATACTACCCAAAGCCTTCTTTGGTTCAATGAAATATCAAGATTCTAATGGCATTTTTACAGGAATAGAAAAATCAATTCTAAAATTCATGTGAAACCACAAAGACTCCAAATAGCCAAAACAGTCCCATGAAGGAACGAAGCTGTAGGCATCACATTTCCTGATTTAAAACTGCATTAATAATAATAATAATCAAATAGTAATCAAAACAGTACGGTACTGGCACAGGAAACAACACATAGACCAATGGAACAGAAAAAAGAGCCCCAAAATAAACCCATGCATATACAGACAACTAATAATTGACAAAGGAGTGAAGAATATTCAATGGAGAAAAGATAGTTTTTTCAATAAATGATGCTAGAAAAACTGAACATTTATATATAAAGAATGAAACTGCACCACTATCTTACACTACTCACAAAAATTAACTCAAAATGGATTAAAATTTAATGTAAGACCTGAAACCATAAAACTCCTAGAAGAATACATGGCAGAAGATATTGCTCTTTGCAATATTTTATAGCTAAAACACCCAGAACACAAGCAATAAAAGCAAAAATAAACAACTGGACAGTCAAAATGAAAAGGGCAACCTATAGTTGAGAGAAAATATTTACAAACTATATATCAAATAAGAGGATAATATTCAAAACATGTAAGGAATTTAGACAACTCAATAGCAAAAAACACCAAATAATCCAATTAAAAAAGGGCAAAGAACCCAAACAGACATTTTGCCAAAAAATTTAAGTGACTAATAAGTACATGAAAAAGTGTAATGTCATTAATCATCAGGTAAACACAAATCAAAACTGTAGTGAGATATCACCTCTCACCGATAAGAATGACTGTTATCAAAAAGACAAGATAACAAGTGCATGGGGAAAAGGGAACCCTGTGCACTGTTGATGGAAATGTAAACTGTATAGCCACTATAGAAAACAATATGAAAATTCCTCAGAAAAAAAAAGAAACTACCATGCTATCCAGCAATTTCACTTTGGGGTATGTATCTAAAGGAAATGAAATCGCTTTCTTGAAGACCTGTCTACACCCTTATGTTCACTGTAACATTATTTACGATAGCCGAGAGAGAGAAACAAACTGTGTCCATTGATAGATGAAGAGATAAAGAAAATGTGTGAGATACATATTTAATATATAATAGATACATATTATTCAGCCATAAAAAAAAGTCTTGCCATTTGTGATAATGTGGATGAAATTCGAGGACAGTATGCTAAGTAAAATAAGTCAGGCTGATAAGACAAATACTATATGATCTCACATGTGGAATTTAAACAAACCAAGCTAATAGAAACAGAGAATAGAATGGTGGTTGTCAGGGGTTAACTTCCCTTTTGTATGAGTATGCCACATTAGTACATAATCATACTTTAATAATTTGTTAAAATTTTGCTGATTTCTCCTTGCCCTCATTATGATGGTTAGTTCTTTTCCTTGTGATCTACCGCAGGTGGTACAGTTCACATGCTTGGAAAATCCTGTGTCTCTTTGAAATTCAGGTAATGATGTCTTGTGACCTCAGCTGTCTGATGGGGTCATAAAAAACTCATGACTTTGTATTTTACCTAGCTTTCTTTATTTGATTGGGTGTTACTTTCTTTATAGGTTTCTGTATACTAAACAGAAACAAAAATTGTATATAAAGTTAAACATTTATCTTTATCTGTTAGACTGTTTATAGTACTTCAGTAAAATTTAGTCTGTTTATAAACAATGATTCATAGCACAGATAGCTTCCATAAATGCTTCTGTTTTTGTTCATGCCTTAACACTTAAAGGATGGAGATTTTTATCTTCACAGACACTGTACATCTCTGCTCATCTATTGTAAACATAGCTCTATTGAATAAGGAAAATAAAGTATCTAAATGGACAGAGAAACTGGTGGGAGAAAAAAAGTGTAGACAGTAGGGAAGAGATCATCATTTTGCCCTTCTAAAACCAGTCATTGTGCTATATGGAATAGCTGCCGAGTACCTTCATACCTTTGCCTTTAACATACATCTCTAACCTCATTTTCTGACTTTCCCATCTATACCTGCCATATAATAATAACCAAAGTGAACTACTCATCCCAAACATACTTCAGTTTATATGCAAATGCATTTATGATTTCCCTTTCTGCACTGCCTTTCCAATCTATGTGCTCTACTCCCAGCCACTACATTTCTTTGGGGAATTAAAATGTCACCACTTCTATGTAGCCTTTTTTAAACCTCTTATACAGAGATAGTTGTTCCCTCTTCTGTGTTTTCCTGAGAGTCTGTTTACCCTCTGTTGCTTTATACTGCATTTGGTGAATTACCTGTTCAGTCTTGCAAAGGCAAAAGCACGTAAAATCCTGAGGGCAAGGCCAATAGCACAGATCCAGACATATTGCACTATTTATTTGTAAGTAATCAAATATTTCCTTTTTGAATTTCTGAAAGCATAATACATAAGTCTGGGAGGTGGTATTCTCCATTTATAATAAGGATCAGGACTTTGATGTCTGACTCCTCCACAGGAGAAGAATAATCTAGAAGCAAACAGTTCTAGTATATAAAGACAAAAGATCTCTCTCAGGGTTTCACCAAGGCTTTTCAAGTAATTTAAACTTCAAAGAATGGGGTCAGGAACTAAGGGCAGCAAAAAAAGGACAAACAAGTGGATACTTAGCAAATTCCTATCCTTATCCCACAGACTTTAGCCTGAGGACTTGTATGTATGACTCCAGAGTTTGAGAGACACAGAATCCTCCATCTGTTTCTGTGTTGTAGAATAAGCTATTCTTTGGTTTACTAGAATTTATTTGTGGTTCAATGTCACAATTTCTGCAGTAAATGAACTGTGTTTCCACTTCATAACACTTTGAAAGAATCTATTTTCCAAATCAGACACCCAAATTTTCTTTGTTGTAAGAAAATGGAAATAGGATTTGTGTTGCCTTTTGCTTTACATCCTTTGCACAATGGATCTGTAAGTGGTTGTGACCAAAGAACTGCAGTGCCAAGAGGGAGCTAGTGGTATTGTAACGTATGACTGTGCCATTTATTTTCCCAGAACATGTTTGGGGCTTTATGATTTCCTGGGAATAAATTTTCTTTCTGCTGACAATGAGAGTAATTATTGCCTTGAAGAAAACTGCTTAAACATTAAATTTACTTGGCTTATTCTGAAAATAAAAAATATTTATTCCTATGAATTAAAAATATTCAACCTTAATGTTCGGTTGTTCTTGGTTGCATTATGCATTATAGTTCCACACACAGTATTTGCTAGGTCTGACACAATAGAAGAAAAAGGCACTCAGGAAATGTGGCTATTGATTATATTCTTTTCTGCTTCCTTATATTTAGAATTATTACTTATGTGAAATTGTGAACCAAGTGCAGAAAGCAGTGTTGCTGCCCTAATCTCCGGCAATAACCTGAGAAACAATTTAAATACAGAGTCACATAGAAACAATTACCCTTAAATATTTCCATAAAAATTTCAGTTATTTCTTTATGAGTTTCCAGTAACAAATGAAAACTGTATAGACAGGGGAAATATGTAAAATCCACAAAGATATAATGAGAAATGAGATCAATTCAAATTACTTGGAAAAGAAAATATCGAAATAACCAATTTAGTGTATTCGGTAATATAACAGGTTTTTGAAGAACTGTAATTTAAAAGATATCATGATAAGCAGTATATTCCCAAGAAAGTGACCTGACCATTTTGGCCCTATATTCTGCTTATTCCTACCTTCTCATAAACAGCCTAATTAGGCAGCAAGGACAAAGTGGAGATGAGCAATGCTTTTTCTTCAACAGAGATTAGTTCATTTCTTTTGTTCTTTCCCCCCAGGAAATTGGAAGTTAGAAAGCAAAATTATTTTAGGAGGGAGAAAGAAAGGTGTGTGTGTCCACTAATGAAGCAGAATTTCTGATGTTTGGCCCCCTTACTTGAGGTTTCAGTTTTACTGGAATTTAGAATCCATCCGAATACTTCAACTGGGTGGGGAGCTTTCTGGAGAGATTCACAAACTGCTTTCTCTTCCATGTCCCATGTACCTCCAGGTTCATCAATATTGACAGTGCTCAGACTACTTCTAAAGTATCTACATTTAATCATAAGACCAAAAGCTTCAGTGATGCCCAGAGAAGCTGTGCTCCATGGCTCTGCCTAGTTCATGGCGGCTTTCTAGCAAGGTGACCCTGTGACAAAAATGCATTTCTATTGTTTTTCTGCACAGTCATCAGTTTTTTTCCTATTGTTTATGTTACTATCAGTACACTTTCAGCTTTCTACCACTATTCAAATTCTAAAACCCCTGCATCATCACTACCACCCCAAAAGCATATCTACCAAAAGTTCTTATTCTGCTCCAGTCAACTGCTCATTTATTCTTCAAGATGAAGAAATCTTATTTTAGAAACATACTCTGGAAAGCCCCTGGAATCCATATAGCCCTGCCCAGGAGCTGAATTGAGTTTGTTTTAATCATGGTGGCTCAGAAGCTATGAAATTCTGGGTTTTTTACTTCACTTTTCTGAAGGAAGTAAATGTGGTTCTTAAAACTTTGCTTAAAAGTGTATTTCTTCTTTCCTCCTATAGCCCCTACATTGATTGTTTGTAAGAGCTTTTGCTCAAAATAAATAAATGCATATTTTCTGAGGATGTAAAGATCATAAACAGACATGTCAAGTGTGAGCAGTAAGATACAAGTCTTTGGAACCAGGCTGACTTGGGCAACACAGCCAGCTTCTCCACTGGTTAAGAAAGACCTTATTCTGTCTACATCTTATTTTTCTCATCTATGAAATGAGACTAATACATATGCTAATAAATTATAGAAGATAAATATGAAAATAGACATGAAACATTTAATATGGTACCTGACAGTGCTGTATTCAGGAAATGTTTCATTCCCTTACTTGCCCCTCTTTCCCATCACTCCCAGATCACTTAACTTGAGCTCAAAATAGAAAATATAAAAGTAATTTTAACATAGCTGCCATAGAGAAGTCCCAGTGTCTGATCATAAACTATGGAATCACACTACTGTTGACATTAATTACCTTCTTTCAAATATACTCCAGTGATAATTGTCATTATTTCTGCCCCCAATTAACTCAGTTGCCCTAATTTTATCAAAGAAAAATGCACTAATATTTTTTGAAAATTATATATGAACACTTACTCCAAACAGATTCAGTCAAAGCACTTCTGGACAGCATATGTATTATCTCCGAGAAAACTAGAGATTGGTTAGAATTTGCTTCCTTTTTTGGATGCTTATGAGAACTGACAGTAAACCTTTACAATAATCAAAGTATAATTCTCCCTTGATATTTTCATTTTGTCTACTACTCATGGAGAGAAATCTGGCTCAAGTTAGAAAAGCAGTTGACAATCAGCAAGCACTTTAGTTCAGGATGTTATAACCTGTCAAAAAACAAACTTTCCAATGTAATTACAAATTACTCCTCTTTGGCCCCATTATATCTCATAATTGAACTGTCACTTACTCGTTTTATTCATTATGATAATGGATGCTGTTGGTAAACGTATGCAAAGTGTAACAAGTAAGGTTGGAGCCTGTCAGGAGGAAAGTTTGATACATTATGCATTTGAGCATTTGGAAGACATCAGTCAAAATCTGAAATCTGTTTAAGTAGACTTCCAGGCTTTGACAGGAATGATAACCCATTTACCATCTCTGCAGTGAAAAAGTGCTCTTTTATGTCCAGATACTTGTTGCGTTAATAATTTTTATTTTAAGGTGCATTCAAAACAATAACAACAACTACTTCTCCTCCTTCCTTCTTCCCCCTCATCTTCCTTCCTCTTCTTTGCTCTAGAACTGTGAAGAAAAGTTTCTTTGTTAAATATTTATATATTTCCTCTCTTTTCTTAGTTGCAGAATCCAATTTTTTAAAATTTCAAATCCAAAGTTTTATTCAAATCTCCCAAATGCAAGTTGATATACTGTACTATCAATTTAGTAACACTGGAAAGGAAACAGATGAAATAATTTATCTTTTTTCTTTTATAAGCCCCAGTCTTTATGGATTTTGGCTATTGTAAAACGAGACCAAAGTGATAACATAACTGATAGCAATTAAAAAAAGTTTACCCCATTGAATACATTGTTGAGGCTAAAAAGCTCTTGACAGCATCCAAATTTCACTTGGGGTTATAATGTACTCATCTAAAGTATTTCACAGTCAGAAAGAAATTGAACTATGGGCAGTGAACACACAATGCAATATATATATATTCCTTACTGTTGAACTGTACACCTGAAACTTACTAGATTTCATTAATCAATGCCACCATAATAAAAATAAAAGTAAAGTATTTCATTTTCAAGTTGTTCCATGCTCTTCCATGGAGTTGTGCTGTGTGTTTTGATAAAAACAAAATAAACCCCAAAACACCGCTAATCAAATATATGAAAAACAAGACAAAATGAGAACCTAGGAGGTCAATTAGGTAGCAAAACAATTCAACCTAATGCATACATGGCCGATGTGCACACCCACCATCTACAGCGACAAAATAAAATCTCTGTACTTGCCATAGCAAAGAAAACTGGTTAACTTCAACCCAGCCATTCTTAGAATTATTTGTCCATGGGTCCTTTTCTTGAGAAACACTTTATATTATCTTATAGAATAGTTGTCTTAGAATCATTGTAGGAAACATTACTTTTGCGACTGAACAGAGTCTTGGGCTATACTCAGGAAAATGAAGTTTGAATCTTAGCTCTGTCACTCTCTAGCTGGTGAGTCTATCCTCTGTAAAATAATGGACTTTGAATTTGACCAGTAAGGTGCTTTCAATACAAAAATTCTATAAAACTGACAGATTATGCCTAAGCAAACAGTTATTTTGGGGGAGTTCCTGGACTTAAGTATATGCAAATAATCTACCTTATATATACAAAAGCAGAAAACAAAGTCTCAATTTTTAAATTCTTCCCTAGTTTTAAAGCAGCTCAAGAATTAGGATATGGCAATTTCCTCATGACTTTGTTTCTTGATTTCCTTTACATTTAACCATATTTTTTCTGTCATGGTATGATTACATTCATGATAGAAATAGAAGCTAGAAGAGGTCAATTATTCAGAAGAAGTTTTTGAGATAATTGTTGTCTTTTTACTAATTCAAAGTTGAAATGGTTGACTAAAACAACCTCAAACTAATTCTCCTGACATCAAAGGTTGTTTTATGGTTGTTGCAATCTGTGGGAATGTAATTCTTTACACTAAAAAGAAAAGTCTTCTAATCTGGCTGAACTAAGCAGCTCAAAAATATTAAGGAGGAAGAATATGCAAATAAATTTGTACTTTTGGCTAATCTTTTTATGTATAAAATTTGATAGGTTTGCTTTATAAATAGAAAAAGTAAAAAAAGAAGTGTTTATTTTTCACAAAAATCTACTCTATGGAAATGTAGACCCACAGATTTGTTTCATAATTTTTATATTTAAAAATATTTAATTGAATTTTCAAGTGCTTTCATATATTTTTGTCTTTAGAATTTAACTTTAAATATTATTTCTGATAACAGGTGTTTTGACATGTGATATTATTTTAACATTACTAAATATGATACAATGATCATGAAGACAGACACTTTAAACTGTACAGAACAGCTAACCAGTCCAACAATATCAAAAAGCTTAAAGGACATAGATCTAAATTTGTACAAAGGAGGAATTAAGAAGGGATCATTTACTTCATTAGGATTTTCTTAATTCACCAGTTCCTCTCCCAATCTTACTCTAGACAGTGAACCAACCAGCAATCCTTTTAAAGTGCATTTGGACTGATAAAACTAGGTTTACAGATCTTTGATGCAAGCATAAAGCAAGATAGACCGAAAGTCATATATGATTGGTCAAATCTAAAAGGCCTCTGTGTTCATAGGTATTTGGAATGGGTGCAAGCCTACAGAAAAGTGGCTGTGTAGAAACATCTCTAAAGTTCCTTAAGATCCTATGGGCAAAATGGTGAGAATTACAAATGTAGGTGATATATCAAATGCAGTAGCTATGGCCAACAGCACAAAACAAGGCTGCTTTTTCTCTTATTATTTATTATCTGCTTGTGGTAGTGTCTGTTGTCTTCACAGACTGTGAATTCAGATATGAACGTTGAATTTGGGTCACCTAAAGCTCTGGTCATTCTGTGACACTTTAATAACAGATGTGCCAACTCACTCCCTGTTACTGTGGCCCACGGTCAGAACGAAGGACAACACTTGAACACATGGCACAGAAGCACCTAAGTTACGCCTAGTCAATGGTGAGAGCGTCCAGACTAAGCAAACTCAAGCATTTTTCTCAATGTCGCTATTTACTGTCAATCCAGAAATAAATTCCCAAGTCATGCGAAAGTGTCTCATATCAGTAAACTCTCTTATCTAGCTTTACGTTCAATCTCCTGACCAGTCCAACACTCCCTGGATCCATTTCCACACTGTTTCCCATTTTCTTGCCAGTACATATTAGCCAGGTTCCAACTCTTTTAATGAAGAGCAGACACAGTGTTTTCCCTTTTGGCCTCTGGTGAGACATGGCTCTAGTTACTGGCCTGCGTGTAATGAGAGAAGGTGGGCAGATCTGGGAAAGAATAAACAAGGCATCTGCTATAAATAAGGTCCTTGCAAGGCATCCAGACACAGGTAAGCTAGTCTTCTCAACAGTAAGGGAGAGAAGATTGTTTCTGCTAGCCCAACGGAATAAGGAATATGAAGTTTCAGGTATTTAGGCACAGCTGCACAAATATACCAGGTCTCAGGATCCTACTTTTTCCCTACCAAGGTCCTGACTTTAGTATAGAGGTCTATCAAGCTCCTATTCAGTGTCCTGTATGACTCTGCTAATTTTTCAATTAAACCCCGAGCTGGAGATTTGGCACAGTATAATCTAATGCTCTGAAAGATGTTTCATGGAGCTCTTACAGCATTGACAGAAAGCTCCGAGTTGCTAGTGTACTAATCTGTGCCTTGCCTTTGCATTGTCCCTTCCTTATTCCCTCCCTCACTCATTTTCTTTCTTTCCTCCCTTCCTTCCTCCCTTCCTTCATTTTTCTTTAAGGATTCCAAAGCAGATAAGAAAAACTTGCTAACATACAATCTTTATAATTTCTATTGCCCTCATTTTGTTCATGTGCTACAGCTATTAAATAACCCAGTGCTTTCATTTTCACCTGTACTTCATCCCAACCCGAGGCATAGGAACAATGA
>CM053508.1:67545138-67566773 GCA_028627145.1 Eidolon dupreanum | reverse complement strand
GTCCTGTTTTTTAATGACATTCTCACCAACATGGAGAATACTTTTAAAGCTTCTATAGATTATTAATCTATATCCTGCTTTCTAATAGACAGTTTTCCTTGTGGGATCTGACTTAAGCGTGCATTCACATGGTCGCTCACACTTCTGGCTCAGCTGGGATGGTGCGGCCTGTTCTTCTTTTTGTGCTGCTGGCATCTGATTTGAGCCCTCACTCTCCTTTCTGTATTCTCTTTACATTTCATTTCCTCTTCAAATCTTTATTTTACTCACTGAGGAGAGAAAGCTTGACTTTCAAGTAGAGCTTGAGTGTTTACTACTCAGGTTCTTAGTCTCTCTTGTGAAAATGGATTTTTCTTTTCCTTCAGTTCTCTCCACTGTTTTTAGTTCAAGACTATCCTGTGTTTACAGCTAAATAAAACAACCTGTCTTCAGAGCCAAGGGCAGAATGGTTAAACCTATTGAGACTTCCAAGTTACTAACATGATCATGAAGAGGATTTCCTAATATATTTGGAATCATTATGCAAATATATTATTTGTATCATATAGTATATTAATGGTTTTCAGTAAAGAACACAATTTGACAGTATTGGAAGATTTAGAGAAGTGACCAAGGATCCCTTACATGGATCTCTACCTTTAAGTTCATGAAGACTCATCATAGCCAGAGCTGATTAAGTATAATCTGAGATGACTCCGCATAGTGCATGACTCACATCCAATAATCAAATGAAAGCTAAACTATATCTAGGCAGTGGCTATTTTCAATTTTTAACTAGATGTCTGGGTCTTTAAAAGATACTCCTCCAGTTATAAATCTGGAGTTTGAAAATATTTCTGATTATAGATAAATATTATAGTGACAAAGTAAAACTTTTATTAAGATGAAATATGGGAAAAATGTATAATTACACATATGTTGCATAACTCTCACTCATCAGGGACCATAAAGTTAGACAGAACCTCAATAAATCACTTGGACCAGCTCCATTTCAGATCATTGAGACAGACACAGGACAAATATCCAGGAGGCACAAGTTTAGAAAATTCTAGTGGGCATGAAATAAGAGCCAGGTCTCTTGTTTCTCAGGGTAGGGAATTTTATCACATATTTTTCTGACATCTTATCACTTAAAATAGAAAAATAAATTTATATTAAAGGAGCTAGATATATCATATTTAATCCCTGTAAGAATCTTGAAAACTAGAAAATATTATTCTCACTTTATGAGTTAGTAATCTAAGGCTCCAGATTAAATAAACAGCCCAAGGTGCCACATTTATTGTTTTTACACACTCCATACTCATAAAACCAAACTCTCTCCAGGAAGGAATTGAGTTCATTTTGGGCTTAGAAACATATAGAATCTTAATTTTATCAAAATACTTTTCTCATGTTATTGTCATCACCCAAAAGCTGAAATTGGTCTTATTTGCAATTTGGCAGATGAGCTGACTGCAAAGAAACCCTGAATAAGTAAAAGCAATTATACCCCTAAGAATATTGAGTTTTTTCTTTTTCAATTTTAAAAATATGAGTTCATGAAAAAAATTTTTGACAGCTTTATTTTAATTAAATACTTCTGTTATTATATTTAAAATTATATTTGTAGCATTAATTTTAATTCAAGTTTAAATTTTTAATTGTATTTTTCTATTATTAAATGAAAAAAATTTTAAAGCACTCATACTCCCATCATTACTACATATCATTGTCATATGTGTATAATCATGTACACATAATTTTGTGTCCAGATATTTACTTAATATCATCTGAATTTTTCTTACAGTATATAATACTGAGAATTACTATTTTAAATGTCTACATGTGCCATCACTACTAACATTTAGGCTGTTCATAGCTTTTTATTGTTTTTTAAATGCTATGGAACTCTTTACATATGTACTTTAATCCATTTAGATTATTTCCCCAACATGAGTTTCCTGAAGAGTGATGATTTAACCCGTGTTAACATCTTTTCTCCTCTTGACAGATATGAATCTTTTGGCTTTCCAAAAAGGTTTTGGGCCACCAGCATGGTTTAGTCCCAATCATCTTTACTGTACCTTTACTGACATTGGAAAGTACCCATAAAACAGATAAATGAATTTGACCAAAAGGATGCCACATGGAAATCTTTATTCTTGGTATATAAGTATTTAAATGTGTCTTTATATTTGCTATCAAGTTCTATTTGTTTTCTGTACATTTTCTGCTCATTTACTTCCTTTTTTTGTGCTTACCATGTTCTCTATCTCTACAGAGAATTCTTCATAGAATACGATAATGTGTTTACTCTTGTGCTACCTAGAAAGATATTTCCCAGTCTGTTTTCTTTTATATGCAAAAGTTTTAGGTGATTCTTTACAGTGTTGCTTCCCACCACAATCTTGGATACTAGATTAATTTCATATTTATTTTCTGAAATTTTTTACTGTTTTACACAATTATTTCCTAATTCTATATATTTTTTTTCAAATTAACTGTTGTTTTAGGCTCAAACATCTTAATTTTTTCTTTAGTTTTTAAGTTTTATTTGTAAAGGAACCAATCTGCATACAAACCATAACACATATTAAGCTAGCAACATGGAACATACCCCATCAAGATGTTTTGCTTTCTCAACATAATTTAGTTTAAGTTAATTCTTTCCGCAGTGTGTTAACATTTCCCCCCCAGTAAATAAACAGATATCAAAAACTCTTTTCTTCTCTGAGGTCCAGATGGAAAATGGCTAAAGTTCAGATTAAATGTTTCCACCAGCAGTATTCCCAGCAGGTGAGATAAGTTCCAAACCAGAGCATGAAAGAGATGGTAGACAGGAAAAATAGAAATTGCAAAGCTTACAAAAATCAATAGTATGTTATAGTCTGTGTGAGAAGGATCAGAAACTACTTTTTTGGTGAACTGTTGGAAAGCTGTGTCTGAGGAAAAATTAGCCTTCCTTTTAAGAGCTAAATGACTTCGAAGTATTCATTTAATACTTTTTTATTTAGGTTAGGCCTAAGTTAGCAAAATTGAGTAGAGAATTAAGGCTTGTCCTACATACATTTATTATCCACTATGTTCTTTTTGAAATGTTCTTTCCTATGCTTTCAAGCAATCCATTTCTTTCCCTTTGAAAACACAGCTCTTTAGGCTAGTACTCCAAGTTTCATTGTTTAAATTCATTCAACTACAGTAATTTCTTGATTTGATGATACTTTTTACATATATCAATATACATATATTTTCTATTTGTTATTGGGCTGTACTTATAATTATCTCTGAACATAATAAAAAAAGATAATCATTATTGATTAATTACTTGGATAAATCAGGCCAAACAATACTTTTTCATAAAATATTCAGATACTGTTTTGGGTTAAATCGCCGGGATCACAATGTTAGCAATGTTTTCTATACCTTTGCGACTATAAATTTTGTTTTAGACAAATATATTGGTAAAGATGTATTTTTAAAAGAAATACCATTTACTTAATTTTTCTAAATCTGTTTTTTAATGTAATGTTTATAGCTTGAAAAGATAATTGAGAGCAAAAAAATCAAAATTTGGAAATTTGGAAATATTTAATGATACACAATTTGATTTTTTTTTTCTTTTAGGGGAAAAGCAATGACAAACCACTGAAATTATATTGCAAACAACTGAAATAATATTTCTTTAGATTACATTACCTTCCAGAGTTAGCCAATGATGAGAATATTAACTTTGGTCTTAATTTCTTTTGAAATATTTTCGTTTTCTACTCAAGAAAAATATGTGATTAAAAAAACAACTATTCTACAAGTAGTACTGTTAAATATAAAATCTGTCTTTTATCAAGATCTTAGCATGTTAAATTTAGATTTCCATTCCTTCTATTTCAAAATTATTGAATGCCTGTTGTCCTCTATAACAGAGGTCCGCGAACTATGGCCTACTACTCACTAGCATTTGTAAATCAAATTTTATTGGAACAGCTACACTCATTTATTTTCTTATTGTCTATGGCTATTTTCACAGTAGAACACCAGAGTTTAGTTGTTGTAACAGAGACCTTATGGCCTGCAAAGCCTAAAATATTTATCATCTGACCCTGTACAAAAAAAGTTTACTAACCCTTGCTCTAAAGGAACATGAATATTAATGGTGAGCAAGATACATGTAGTTCCTTCCCTCATTAGAGTAGAAGTAAGTATACAATCACAGAAATAAGTATGCTTGCAGTAACAGCTATGTAGAAAACTTCAAGTGTAAATTCTTATTTGTGTAGGTTTTCGGACTATAAATTTATGAACAAATGACTGTACTTATAATTTGAAATATGTAAAAGAGTTTTTTTGTAAAAATCATGTTGCATTTTCATAAATAGTAATAGATTGAAAAAATACCACCGTTTGCTAGTTTAGATGTTTCTATTCTGGATTATATGATAAAGGCAAAGAGAAGTGGTAGATGCCTAACAGATTTTCTCTTAATAATTATTTTATTCAGAGTCATTTCCAAAATAGATCCATGATAAATACCATGTGAATGATTGAAATTTCATATTGTTTTATTTCTTGATACATATTCACAAAACTATAGCTTTTTTGGTTGTTCAAAGACATTATTTATAAATTCCAGGTTTTTTTACAGTTTTCTTAAATGGCTTATAATAAAGATATATACAAGGGATAATGCAATAGAAATAGAAAATCAGAACCAAGGAAAATGAGGATACAAATTTCAGCCGTGTTTCAATATAATTTTAAGTTTGGCTCTGAGCTTCTTCAAAATTATGACAAAAAAGGTAACCTGATTTATTATAGAGCTGTCAATTTGGAAGAGAAAAATCAAACTAAATCCTTAGGGAAATATAAAACTTTCCTAGAATAAAATTATTTTTAAAAGTTACTTCTTTTCTAGTAAAAATTAAACAGTTTAAAACTTTAATACGTAGTTGATCTTCATTATCTCCCTTTAATATAGAAAAATAAAATGTTTTTGTGCATATTTGTGTGCATAATGCTTACAAAAATAGTCTTCCACATATTTATAAGTATACTTTTCATTTGTCCATAAATTTATGATCTGGATATATATACACACACATACACACACACACACATATGTATTTGTACTTTAAGTTTTTTACATAGCTCTTATTGCAATCATACTTATTTCTGTGATTGTTTAATATCTGCCTCTAATATTGGCAACACACACACACACACACACACACACTATATTATATTGTATTAAGTCTTCTCACAATGAACAAAGTAGTTTTATATATGTTAATGATAGAAAGGTAGAGGAAGATCCCTGAAGTAACTAGTAAACTATTCTTCGGTAGCTTTGTACTAGTGTTTAGGGTGTTGACATGGTTGTAGATCCAAAACACAGATATAGGTGATCTATTTTTTCAATGCTTAAATTCTCCAAAGATTTCAGTGCTATGATTCTCTATAAAAGGTAAATTCTCTGGTGACTATAGCATTGGAAAAATCACTTTTCCTTGAATCTTTTTTTTATTTTTTTTATGGTGATATTTCAATTACTGTTGAATTGTACACTTGAAGCTTAATGTTCCAAGGTACAATTCAACAGTAAGTCATTTATTTTGCATTGTGTGTTCAGCACCCATATTTAGCTTTCTGTTAGCACATATTTGATCCCTCTTAATGGCATCTACCTCCCTCCTCCCCCCACTCTCTGATAACCATTAGTCTACTGTCCAGGTCTATGAGTCTGTTTGTTGGTCTTGTTTGTTGCTTTTAGGTTTATATCCCACATATAAGTGATATCATGTGGTTTTCAACTTTTTCTGTCTGCCTTATTTCGCTTAGCAAGATTATCTCAAGGTCGACCTATGTTGTCACAAATGGCAGTATTTCATCTCTTCTTATGGCTGAGTAATATTCTATTCTATATACACACACACACACACACACACACACACACACACACACACACACACCATATCTTCTTTATCCAATCACCTATTGTAGGACACTTCAGTTGCTTCCATGTCCTGGCCACTGTGAATAATGCTGCTATGAACAACAATGTGTGAATGTCTTTTCAGATATGGGTTTTCAAGTCATTGGAATAAATACCCAGCAGGGGGATTGCTGGATCATATGGTAGATCAAATCTCAGTTTTCTGAGAAAACTCTGTACTGTTTTCCATAGTAACTATCAATTTGCAGTCCCACCAGAAGTGTATGAGGGTTCCTTTTTTTCCACATCCTCTTTGTTATTACTTGTCCTGTTGATAAGTTATTCTAACAGGTATGAGATGGTATCTCATTGTGGTTTTGATTTGCATTTCCTTAATAGCTAGTGATGTTGAGCAGCCTTTCATGTTTGTTGGCCATTTGTATGTCTTCTTGGGAGAAGTGTCTGTTAAGGTCCTCTGCCCATTTTTTAATTGGATTGTTTGGTTTATTATTGTTCTTATTGAGTTGTATGAGTTCTTTGTACATTTTTGGATATTAGCGGAGGTGCTGTTTGCAAATGTATTTTCCCATTCAGATGGTTGTCTCTTTACCTTGTTGATGATTTCTTTTGCTGTGCAGAAGTCAAATTCATAAAATTTTAAGTACAAGGTCCATGAGTTTAGTTCCTATGTTTTCTTCTATGCAGTTTATTGTTTCAGGTTTTATATTCAGGTCTCAATCTATTTTGAGTTAATTTTGGTGTATGGTGATAGACAACAGTCTAGTTTCATTCTTTTGCAGGTAGCTTTCGAGTTTTCCCAGTACCATTTATTGAAGAGGTTTTCCTTGCTCCACTGTTTCTTTTTGGCTTTTTTTGTCAAAAATTATTTGCCCATATAAACATGAGTTCACTTCTGGACTCTTGATTCTGTTCCACTGGTCTGTGTGTCTGTTTTCCTGCCAATACCATGCTGCTTTGATTGTTGTCACCTCGTAGTATAAATTGAAGTCAGGCAGAGTGATGACTCCAGCCTTGTTCTTTTTTCTCAGGATGGCTTTGATGATTCAGGGTCTTTTGTGCCTCCACAAAACCTGATGAGTTTTTGTTCTACTTCTTTAAAAATTGCTGATGGCATTTTGATGGGGATTGCATTAAATCTTTATAATGCTTTAGGTAATAAGGTCATTTTAATTATGTTGATTCTTCCCATCCAAGGACATGGAATATATTTCCATTTCTTTGCGTCTTCTTCAATTTTTTATTAAGGTCTTATAGTTTTCATTATATGTGTATGTCGCATGTTTCATTAGACTTATTCCTAGGTATTTTATTCTTTTCGTTGCAATTGCAAAAGGAATTATTTTTTGTGCTTCTTTTTCTGACACTTCATTATTAGAGTATAGGAATGCTATGGATTTTTGAACATTGATTTTGTATCCAGAAACTTGACTGTATTTGCTTATTGTTTTTAGAAGTGTTCTTATGGACTCTTTAGGGTTTTTCACATAGAGAATCATGTCATCCACAATAGTGAGTTTGACTTCATTTCTTATTAGGGTGCCTTTTATAATTTTCTCTTGCCTGATTGCAATTGCTAGGACCCCCAATATTATATTGAATAATCATGGTGATAGTGGACAGCCTTGTCTTGTTCCTGATCTTAGAGGAAAATTTTTTAGTTTTTCACCAATAAGTATAATGTTGGCTGAGGGTTTGTCATATATGGCCTTTATTATGTTAAGGTGCTTTCCTTCTACACCAATTTTGTTAAGTGTTTTGATCATAAATCGATGCTGTATCTTGTCAAAGACTTTTTCTGCATCTATTGATATTACCATGATTCTTATTTTTTAATGTTTATGTGGTGTATCACATTAATTGATTTGCATATGTTTAACCATCCTTGTGTCCCTGGGATGAAGCCCACTTGATCATGATGTATAATCTTTTTAATATGTTGTTGTATTCGGTTCGCTAGAATCTTTAGGATTTTTGCATCTGTGTTTATGAGTAGTATTGGTCTGAAGTTTGTGTGTGTGTGTGTGTGTATTATCTTTACCAGGTTTTGATATCCGGGTTATACTGGCTTCATAAAATGATTTGAGAAATATTGGCTCCTCTGAGTTTTTGAAAGAGTTTGAGGAGAATAGGTATTAAATCTTCTTTGAATGTTTGGTAGAATTCACTGGTGAAGCCATGTGGTCCTGGAATTTTACTTTTTGGTAGGTTTCTGATAATTGTATCAATTTCCATACTGCTGATCAGTTTATATAGATGTTCTAGTTCTTGATTCAGTCTAAGAAGGTTGTATCTTTCTGAGTATTCACTTATTCTAGGTTATTAAATTTGGTGTTATATTTTTCATAGTATTCTTGTATGATCCTTTGTATTTCTGTAGTGTCTGTCATAATTTCTCTTTTATCCTTAATTTTGTGTCCTCTTTTTTCTTTAATGCATCTAGCAAGAAGGTTGTCAATTTTATTAAACTTCTCAAAGAACCAAATCTTTGTTACATTTTTTTCTGTTATTTTTTTCAATTTTATTTAATTTTACTCTAATTTTGATTATTTCTTTCCTTCTGCTGATTTTAGGCTTCATTTGTTCTTCCTTTTCTAGTTTTTTAAGATGAAGAATTAGTTTATTTATTTGGGCCCATTCTTATTTTTTGAGATGGGCCTGGAATGATATGAACTTTCCTCTTATTACTGCTTTTGCTGTGTCCCAAAGGTTTTGATATGTTATACTATCATTATCATTCGTTTCTATATATCTCTTGATCTCTTTTTATTTCTTCTCGACTCATTCTTTAGTAGTATATTGTTTAGTATCCATGTATTTGTGGTTCTTCCCACTTTCTTTTTACAGTTGATCTCTAGCTTCAAACATAATGATCAGAGAATATGGTTGTTATGATTTCAATCCTTTTATATTTACAGAGATATCTCTGTGTCCCAGTATGTGGTCAATCCTTAAGAATGTTCTGTGTGTACTGGAGAAGAATATATGAGCTGCTGTTTTAGGATGAAAGGCGTTGTAAATGTCAATTATGTCCAGTTGGTCTAATATGTCATTTAAGGATGTTATTTCTTTATTGATGTTCTTTTGGATGATCTGTCGATATCCAATAGTGGGGTATTTACGTAACTTACTATAATAGTGCTTTGGTCTCTTTATCTCTTTAGTTCTGTTAGTAATTGCTTTATATATTTTAGGGCTCCCTGATTGGGAGCATAGATATTAATGAGTGTTATGTCTTCTTGGAGTATGATTCCCTTTATCATTATGAAGTGTCCTTCAGTATCTTTCTTTACCTTTTTTATTTTGAAGTTTATTTCAGTTGATATTAGTACCACTCCTCTAGCTTTTTCTCTGAATTTGCTTGAAATACCATTTTCCACCCTTTCACTTTGAGTCTATATTTGTCTTTAGAACTGAGATGTGTCTCCTGGAAGCAGCATAGGGTTAGGTTTTGTTTTTTGATCCATTCTGCAACTCTGTGCCTTTTTATTGGTGGGTTCAGTCTATTTACATTTAAGGTAATTATTGAAATATAAGGTTTTCCTATAGCCATTTTATCCTTTACTTTCTGGTATCTTGATGTTTCCATCACTTCCTTGTCCTTGCATTTCTATCTGTTTTTCGTTGTTGTTGTTGTTGTTGTTGTTGTTGTTGTTGGGTTTTATGGATTTTCCCTTTGGTCCTTCTGGTTTTATGTTATGTACTTCAAGTCTGAATCTCTGGCATGTAGTTACCATTTCAAGTATGTAAAGGAGTTATATACATATAGTAGTTTATTTTCTTCTGCATGTGTCTTATCTCCAATCCCCTTTGTGAATCAGGATATTTAAATACTCCCCTTTACTATAATTATTGTCTTAATTCGTCCCTATGTATGCTGAATGTTCATTGCTATCTTGCAATAAAGCTCTTATTGTTTAAGCTCATATTATCCTGTTCATAATAAAGGTTACACTACTCTTCTTCTACCTGCCTTGCTCATAGTTATGTATTTTTTTGTCCTTTTGTTTTTAGGTGAGCTGACCCCTTTTAGTATTTCCTGTAAAACAAGCCTCATAGTAGAGAATTCTCTAAATTTTTTATATCTGGAAAGCTCTTTATTTTTTCTTCATATCTAATGAAGAGCTTTGCTGGGTATATTATTCTTGGCTATTAATCCCTTTTATTTAATAGTTTGAATATTTGAGTCTGCTCCTTCCTTAAATCTTTTTTTAGTCCAAAAAAATTGCTTGTGGGAATCTAAACTTCTGCTTTATTAAAAGAAGTATCACAAAATTTTACCACTAGTTTGCAGTGAATAAATATAGATGGTTTAGTTGTCATGCTTCAAATAAAGTTTGTCAGAGAATCCATCATGTTTCCTGATATTTTTATCTGTTCTACTTAAACCCTGTCCCCCCAAATAAAAGGCTCCAGGGCAATTCCTTCAGAGAAAGTTTCTTAAAAGCTATAGACATTCCCTCAGTTCATATGAAAGATACCCAATTTATAAATATATTTTTTTATAAAGTTAATTTTAAAATTGTCTGTTTTTGTAGGTGAACCAAATGTGATTTTCTGCTTAAACCTTAAAGGGCACCATCAACATATCTTTGCATGAGAAAATTTATAATCATAGCATGGTTATTTTTCATAGCATTGCTTATGGGAATTTAGTAAAAAACTAAATGTAATAATTGTGTAGTCATTAAATAAATTAAAGAACATCAATTAGTGAAATTTATAGTGGAAAGACATATATTTTTTTAAAAGACCAAGATTAGATTCACCAAAATATTCACATTAGGTATTGCTGATTGGTAGGATTTTGATTAAAAACTTTCTTCATTGTGCTTTTCTGTAGACAATAAATGTATTTTCTGTATACAAGATGATTATTATTTTTTAAATTTAAGGAGTGAATTGACTACGGAAAATGTGTTTGGAATGAATTTTGAACATGGTTGTCACATTAGGGAACAAAATGACTGTGTAAGAAAATGACAGTCATTTGTTTCCTTGTAGGAGTGAGGAAAGGCATAAAAGGAGTGAAGTAGGCATGAGGGAAGAGAGGGAATTGGTTCACATAATCTCAAAAGTTTGCATGTGCTAGAGCATAAAAATCCTTGTGAATTCTCAGAATTTTAAACAAGTTATCAAGTTTGTAAAATTCTTGGTGAGTTTATGCTTGTTTAGAAACTGGTGAAGAGAGCAAGTTTTGCATTTGGACTGTCATGCAATAAAACTGCAACAACACATGAGGCTTCATGAGCCAAGACTAGAGACCCACAAGAACACAGGATTAAGTAGACTCATGGAGAAGATTGGATTCTCCCCACATTATAGGCACTCTCTTCTGACCTCAGTGTTGGAAGGGCCTCAGCCATTCCTACCTGTGTTTGAGAGCTCTTCCAGGAAATATAAACTGAAAGTACACTTCCCTTTGTATCCTGAAATTCCCACACCAGCCCAGCAGTACATTGTCAACATGGCTCCAAAACAGTTAAATATATGGGTTTAAGGGAATAGAGAATAGCCCTGCATAAATCATTATAGTTCTGGGAATACTACCCCAAAATGAGAAATGTCTGGTATTGGACTTATAGGCTTTGAGATAGATTGTTATAAAGGTCAGTATTATATAAACATATAGGAATGATAAAAATTTCTCTATAAAGAAGCAGACAAAGAAGTATTGTGCATCAAGAGAGACATAATCACTTCTTTTAAAAATAGATTTACATTGGTGAAGAAAAAATGTCTATGACTGAAATATAAGACTTCCAAATGGTCACTGTATGGCTTTAAAGACAAAGAATCCCCCTGGAAAATTGTTACGTATCATGGTTCTGTTTATTCAGCATCCTTTAGGATATTTTTCTTTGAAAAACCAGAAACATGTAATACTGTGTCAAAGATTAGAGAGAAAAATTTTGAGTTGTGAAGACTATACTGCTAAATATTATAGGATTATCAAGCTTAAGGTTGAGAAATAAAGGTAGTTAGTAGAAAGTTTCTAGGAACTATATTTAAGAGTTATTATGTGGTCACAAACTGAGAAACAGGTCTAGCTCTTTCTGAGCATAATGACTGACCATGTTCCCACTGTTACCAGTAATAGAAACTCTTGGGGACTTAGACACCACACTCTCTCTTATAGGTAGGAGAAAAGATCTCTGCATGTTGTTAAACTTTTACAATAAACCACATACAAACTAATAATGAAAGTACTTCAGGAGGCAAAAGGAGGGGAAGCAACTTTAACTTCCATACAGGGAGAAATCCAGAATAGAGTTGGAACATAAACTTCCTTCAGACTTGGGAGTGGGACGTAATGGGTACATTCAGCTGCATTCACAAGCAAGATCTCAGGTAGCAGAAGAGGTCAGAACAGGATCTGTAGCAACAATGGACACACATAACCTGGCATTGTCCAGGCTAAAGTCTGTATGAAGCAGACATAAGGAGAAGCACAGTATTACCGAGGACCTTGGTCACAGAGAGACTGGGGCTTCTGTGGTAAATCTCCATAGTGACCTTTAGATGGCAAGGTGGAAAACAGAAGATGGGGTCAGGGAGAGAAAGGCTTTGCTGCTCCCAAGAGTTGGAGGCTCCTATTTCTAATATGCTTTTCTCACATGTGGGGTGTGGCCACAGAGTTTGGGCCTTGCTTTGCAAATGAAGATAGTGTGTCAAAAGACTTTGAATGAAAATTTTCATCTTTTTTGTTAAATCTAAAGGCTCTCTTGTTTGAATCAAATACATCTGTACAATTCTCCATCATCCTCATGGCCCATAGGGCACTTGTGTTGCTGCAGGGGAGAGGGGAGCTAGTTGCTGGGCTTAAATGAAGAAGGGGATCATTATAGGTAATTAATGTCCAAAGTAGAAGTTAATGAACAACAGGAAAAATTCTGGAAACAGGGCTCTACGGAGGCCTCAAAGAAAAGCCCTGCAAAAGCCTAGGTTAGAAAGGAGAGAGGCTGGGCCAAGTGCGTGGAACTGTTTGTCATTGTGCTCTTTTCTTTTACTCACCTAAGGTTCAAGGAGAGAATTTATGAAGTAAATTTGCAAGGAGCTATAACTGTATTGCTCACAGGAGAATGTAATGAGGGAGAAAATTGAGTTCTCATAGCTGGTAGGAAAAAGCGACTTAGGAATCAAGCTGCCTGTGTTTGGAACATGCCTTGATTAGACCACTTGGGTAAATGACTGTCTGCGGGGTATAGATGTGACCTGGTATTAGGACTTCAGAGGTAGGAAGATCTGGAAGAGGAGCAGCACGAAGAAAAGGATAACCTGCTGGGTTGTGTGACTCCCTCTGATCTATAAACCTCAAATCTGGTATAAAGTTATTAAGTTTACAAAATGCTTGGTATAGGGCTATGTGTGTGCGTCTACTGATAAACAGGACTAAGCTTTGTGTAAAGGTCAGCACAAGATAAAACGAAAAAGTGGGTATATCAAAAAATGAGACAGAAATTGAGGGGAACCATAGAAATACTTTTACAAATTGCCACAATTTTGGGAGAAGAGTTTAGAGCTTTGACATACCATAAAACTGGGGTTTAAGGTAATCGTATCTAGACTTAATGAACTGAGAAGACACCACATTACATCTTGGTTAAATCTGACTGGCGAATATAAAATCTATTTCAGAAAACTTTCTAGAAAAAAAATGTATTTTTAGAAGCCCTTGTGGTACGTTTGTGTTCTGGAAAAAGGGTATTGGTTGATTCATTTGTTTAATTCACAAGTCTTTATTGATCATATACTATGTGCCAGCACTGGCCTAGGTGCTAGAGATATAGCTAAGGATGCAGATAATGGAATTTAAAGCAGTCTGAATATTATCGATATTTATACTTTAGCAGATGGGAATTTTGAAGACCAAAGTTATTGATCTGGTTTGTACCTCAGAAATATTAGAAAAAGGATATGTTTGATACTATATTCCAACACCAATTTTTCAACATCAATTGGATATCCTACAGTTCAATTAAGTTCTGACACTAACTACCCAGAAATAGTAAAGACCCCACAAGTAAGACTGTCTCTACTTCAAACACCAACTGCAAGTGAGATCCCCCAGTGTCCTAGTCTGCTCAGGCTGCCATAACAACATAACGTAGATTGAGTAATTTAAACAACAGAAATTAATTTTCTCACAGTTCCAGAGGCTGAAAAGTTCGAGATAAACATGCCAACAAATTTTGTTCCTGGTGAGAGCTCTTCTCCTAATTTGTAAATGGCTGCCTTCTTGCTATGTGCTCACATGGTGCAGGGAGAGACAGAGACAGAGAACACTCAGACTTCTGGTGTCTCTTCTTATAATGGTGCTATCCCATTATGAGGGCCCCACTCTCGTGAACTCATCTAAACCTAGTAATCTTCCAAAGGCCTCATTTCTGAAAACTATCATGTTGGAGGTTAGGGTTTCAACATATGAACTTGGAGTCGGGGGACTGATTTAATTTGTAGCACCTGGTTACCTGCACTTTTGTTCAAACTGGCTGCAGATTCAGGGGTTCCCACAACCCTCCTTCAGGTTCAATAATTTGCTAGAAGAATTTGCAGAACTCACCGAAAGAGCTATACTTATGATTATAGTTTCATCATTAAGATTACAACTCAGGAACAGTTGTCATCCTTTACACATAAGGTCTGATGAGAGGGGTAGACCCAGAGCTTCCATGCCCTCTCTTTGTGGAACTCAGGCATGTCACCCTCCCAGCACATCAGTGTGTTTGCCAACCTGGAAGTTCCACTGAACTTTAAGGTCTACATAGGGTTTTATTATAGAGATATGACTAATTAAATCAATGCCCACTGGAGATTAAACTCAATATCCATTTCATCTCCCCTACTTGGAGGTAGGGAAGTAGGGCCAAAACTCCTCTCCAATTATGTGGTTTGTTTTTCTGGTAATTACATTTCCATCCTGGAGCAATCTAAAGGGTCTATCATGAGTCACCTTATTAGCATAACCTCAAGTATTGTTAAAAGGGGCTATTTATAAATAACAAAAGTTATAATTCTATCACTCAGGAAATTTAAGGGTTTTTGAAGCTCTTTTCCAAGAACTGGGGACAAAGATGAAATATACTTTTTATTATATCACCGATAATAATGCTACAATTAATCATCTCCCTGGCAATACAGTCCAACCAGCTGGCGGTGAGCTGATCTAAGATGAGCTCAGTTGGGCAGCTCTGCGGTTGGGCAGATGAGTAGGTTAGAAGGATCCAGTCAGAACTCATGCCTTTCCTACAGAGGCTGCTTCGCCTCTCCAAACATGCCCCCGGAGGGAGACTTTGACTCTCCCTCTGCCCTTGATCTTGTGAGTTTCTAACTGGGTCTGTGGAGAAGAGCTTACAAGTGGGTGCGATTTCTCTGTTTCTGAGGCTGATTCTCACTTGGTTTCCTTAAAGTTAACTTTCTGTCTTTTAGATTTCAGGCAGTTTGAATGTTATGCAATCCCAGCTTTCTTAAAATCTCAAGGAAATTTAGATTTTTATAGTTTATCTATCTCTAGATGATCTTTTAATTTGAAGTTTACGAAGCTTTTTCACACTTTTAGTAAGAATGGCAGAGTAGGGTTTACTAATGCAGAATTGTTCTCATTAATCTAAAGGTAGTGTTCCTTGCAGCATATTACATATTTCTTGAATGTTCTAAATGGATTGTGTATGTTGCTAACCCTCATATCAAGTTCTTTATGACCTAGTGTTTATTAGTAAAAGAAGAAGTCACTCAAAGGATGAAAGAGGGTTCAGAAAGCACATATAAAATTTTTTTGACCCTCCACATGTTTATAAAAGGAATTGAATATATTATATTTAAAATATTTTCCAAAAAGAAAACTACAGACCCAAATGGTTTTACTGACAAATTCTTCCATACATAAGATAAAGTATTAATAGCAATATCACATAAATTCTTCCAGAAAACAGGAAAAAATAATGAAAATTTTCCAATTATTTTATATGAGACCAACATAATCTAAATTCAAAAATTTAACAAAAAAATCTTAATGAAAGCAAATTACTGACCATTTTATCTCATAAAATCCTTATCAAATTATTAGCTTATGGAATCTAGAAATATTCGAAGAATAACACATCAGGAACAAGTGGGGTTTATTTCAAAGTATGCAAGGACCATTAAAGATTAGAAAATCAATCAAGCAATATAATTAACCAAATTTACACACTAAAGAGAAAAAATATCTTGATTGATGCAGAAAATACACGTGATAAAATTCACCACTCATTCATGAGAAAACTTTTAACAAACTTAAAATAGAAAAGAATGTCCTTAATTTAATAGATGTATCCAAAAATCTTCAGTGAGCAACATAACTGATGGTAAAACATTAAAAATTTTTCAATAAGATCAGGAATGAGACAAGAATACTCACTATCACCATTTCCATTTAACATTATAATGAAGATCTTAGTGCAATGAGGCAAGAAAATGAAATAATAGATATTAGAATTGAAAAGGAAGAAATGCATTTGTAACTATTCAGATAACATAACGGAATACTTGAAAATGAATTTAGCAAGGTTATAGGGCATACATAATATACGAAAAAAATTAATTGCATTTCTATATGCCCACCACAAAGAGAAAGGACACTATAAAATGAAACCATTAATGACAACATTAAAAATTTAATATCTAGAAATAAATATAACAAAGAATGTGTAAGACGTTTTAATTAACATTGCAAAATGTTATTAAAAGAACTAGATGTAAGTGAAGGATTTCGCTATGTTCATGTATTGAAAGACTTAATAATACGTCTATAAAAAATAGATTCAACATAGGCCTAATCGAATTCCAGCATTTTTTTTCCTGAGAATTGGTTGACAGAATCTAAAATTTATATAGAAATGTAAAAGACCAAAAATAGTTCTTCAATCTTGAAGAACTAACAGCTAGAAGATGTACAGTACCAGGCATCAGGATTAACTCTGTTATAAAGCACAGTGATTAAGACAGCATAGTATTGGATCAAAGACAGAGAAGCTGACTACAGAAGAGAAAAAGACACACATATACGATGATCTGATTTCTTACAAAAGTAACATTTCAATGCAATGGGAAAAGTCTGTCTTTTTAATAAATGGTGTTGAATAACTTGATATCCATATGATAAACAAATTTTCTTGGCTCCTACATTACACCAAACATAAAAACAATTGTAGATAATTTGTAGATCTAAATGTACTAGGTAAAATAATAAAGCATTTAAAGAAAAAAAATGTGATTTTAGAGTAAGCCAATGTTGTTTTCAAAGAACACATATTTTTCACAAAAAGAAAAAAAATGGTAAATGAATTATATTAAGGAAATTCTCTTTTTAAAAAGACACCATTAAGAGATGGAAAAGGCAATGCATAGAGTGAGAAGAGATACTTGCAATACATGTCTGACAAAGAATTCGTATTCATAATGTATAAAGAACTCATCTAAATCAATAATGAAAAATGATCAAACCAACAGAAAAATGGGAAGTTCATAAAAGATGATATTAAAATATCCAATTTGAAAATGGTTCAATTTGATTAGTTTTCAGGGAAATGCAAATTGAAACCACAATGGGATTTAACTATTCACTCTTGAGAATGGTGTAAAAAAAGACTAAAATATCAAGTGCTGACAAATAATTGAAGCAATCACAACTCTCATTTATATGTTGCTGTCAAACTTTGATAAACTCTTTAGAAGTATATAGTAAAATTAAATAAAATCATTATCTAGTTCATTTTTAGGTACCTTTGTAATACCAAGACATACATATGTTCATGAAAAGTTATCAACAGAAATGTTGATGGCAGTACTATTATGTGATAGACTTGAATTTGGAAACTAATCAAATGCCCAAAATATAAATGGACATTTATGAGTAAATAAGTATATATTGTTACATTCATACAGTAAAATCCTACACAATTACATACAACATGAATTAATTTTACAATCCTAATTCCCAATGAAAAAAGCTAGTTGATAAAGAATACATTCTCTATGAACTCACTTATATTAAGTACAAAAACAGGCAAAACTAAATATGCTGGTGGATGTCACAAAAGTATTTGCTCTTGGGGGCTGGTTAGTGACTGGGAGAGAGAATAAGACAAGCTTGTATATACTAGCAATGTTCTGCCTCTTGCCTGGGTAATGATTACATGGGTGTTTTCAGTTTATGAAAATTTATGAAGTGGCACACTTATGATATGTGGACTTTTGTGCATGTGTATTTTAACTTAAAAATTTTTTAAATAAAGCTTACTCTAGCTGTTCATGAAGAGTTTCTTTTAGATGAGCAAGAGTACAATTGAGAAGTCTACTTAGGAGGCAAGAGATAATAATAGCCCAGGATGGTAGCACAGTTAGAGAAAATGATAGAACATTTTCTAACTGACATAGCAAGCAATGTAAGACTGAGTTAACTAAAGAAATATAGTAAGCAGTTTTGAGAGCCAATAATTGTACACTGATAATAGTATTGATTCATCTTGTGTATTTTTTCTAGTTGTATTTAGCTGCCCAGGCACTAGTAGCAAAGATGTATACAGTTATTTTATATAGTATTGGGGTGTGGCCAGACCACTATAAATAAAGGACTAAGTATCAAGGGACTTTAGAATATTGGCAAGAATGTACTCATATTTTTCAATAAAGATTTGATTTCCTGGTAGTATATAAGTATTGTGGTTCCACCAACAACTTTGTTTGCTATTCATTTTCTATCATCTGGAGATTTTCCATTGGATGCATGGGTGATCAATACTTAAAAAAAATATTAATATTACAAATGGCTGTAAACCTTTGAATTATCTTAGACTCTGCTTTTTCTCTCATATCCCATTTTTAATCCATTATCTTGGATTTCCCCCTACTGGTTGAAATTCTCTCTACTGACGTTTCTTAAAGAAAAAATATAATTGCAAAAATAGTTGTGTTTTATAACCCAGGATTTAAAGCTGTATAATATAACCTCCAAAAATTGAGTTTATGACTTGTGTTTTCTGGGCTAAATATATAGCAAGGTTCTGTTTTAGATCATAGAAGAAACAGAGGGTACAGCTCTCAAGCATTGCAGTGAAGAATGTTTACACTAAATATCTGCTTTGGGCTTTTAGAATAAATGAAATGGATATAATTAAAACTATAATCTCCATGGAAACATTTAATTAAAAAAACCACATGATAGAGAATATCATTAGATGCATAATTAACTAGGTGGCATATTTGAGATGGTGTGAATTTCCATGCCCCTTGTCCTTGTGTGAAAGCAACCTTCTGAACTTGTTATGTTGCAAGTGCTCATTAAATCAAATAACTTTTATGGTGCACTTATTATTCTCAAAGCACTTTGGAAGATATTTGGAAAAATACAATAATCATATATGGTCACAATTTTCAAGAAGCCTATGTGTTTGAATGATTTATAGAATAGAGATGCAATAAAGACTTAGAGATTTTAAAAAATATCTTCTAGCATGATTCCAGGATAGATACTGTGAAGTTAATTGTAATCTGTGCAATATGAATTTATTAGGAAGAGTGGTAGATTAAAGGTACCTTTCATAATCAGATGCTGAACTAATAGCTATTGGCTAGCACTCCCAACATGACCCTGCTGATATCACATGACCTTGAAAGAGAACACTGATTTATCTTAGAACCTAATATTTAAGCTGCAAGAAACTGCTGATCATCTAGCTTGTGATTAGGTCCTAATGTAAGTTAAGGAAGTAATACTCTGGATAGAAAGAAGTGGGTGCCAAATAGAACCCCTTGGCAGCTCTTCTGATTATGCCTGGTTGGACTATTTATTGTTCCAGCTTTATTAGGGGACATTTCTCAGAAAAGATCCCAAATGGAGTCACTGGGGTAGCATCAAGGACATACTGGCTAATAAGTGGATTATAGAAGAGTTCATCTTTGTGTTCATCAGATGAATAAACCTAGGGTAGCTATTTGAAAAGAGAAGTGTCTAGAATTGAAATATTAAGAGAGTCCTTGAATGACAAGATTGGTTTGTAGAATGGAAAGTGATGGGGAATTGTTAGAAATATATTGATACTAGAAACTCTCTGCCCTAAAGTAAATTCTATCACAATCTCTCAATAGGCAAGAAAGAGCAGAATTTCTTTCTTATTAATGTAAGTGGACATTTATATGAAAAGCAAACATAAACAAAAAGGAGTTATTGTAGCTCTTTCAACAGCCAGTGAAAAAGAACTAAGAGAAAAAATTGTAAGAGAAAACTTACATACCAACAAAAGTGATATACCATCAAAAAAAATGATCATAAACATTTGTTCCAGAAAAAAAAGATAGTCTTACAATGTAAAAAGCAACATCTGACAGAATGCCAGAGGGAAATAAATGAATCGAAATATATTTTGAAATTTAAACTTCTCAGAAACTGATCAAACAATTGAAAAAAATGACTATCTATATACTGATAGTCATATAGTAATAAGTATATATTGGTGAATAAAAATTATGGGGAAGAAAAGTGATAGTGACTTATGTGACTTTCATATAAGAATGTGGTGGAAATAAGAATGTGTGCACACATCTTTATATTTGACTAGAAACACTGGAAAAGTAAACAAAAAAATAAAAATAATCATTGATAAGAGGACAGAGAAAGATGGTAGGTATAAAGCATAAAATTAGATTTTTGTGTGTATAGTATTTGAAGTTTTAATTATATACTTATTCAAAAATATTTTTAAAAAAGAAAAAAAAAAGCCCAGGGCTTTCCAAGTCAGCCACCTCAGATCTAATGGGAATGGGTTCTGTGATTTGACGTTCTTCATCACGACAGGATGAAATACAGGGAGGCCCTGAGAAGGGTCAAGAGTGTCGATTTGTGAGCACTAATGCAGTGGGTGGTAACCAGTCCAAGACTGTAGATATGAGTAGAGGCCTAAGACAAGAATCAGGTTTGAGGGCAAGGATAGAGGGAAGACCCACGGCTAGACTAGCTTCGGGGCAGGACCCAAAAGCTATTTATCAAAGATTTGCCATGAGTTTGGAGCCAATTTTATATTGAGGCTTGAAAGACCAGAACAGAAGAAAAGGAGAACATGAATTGAAGTTCTGAAAAAATGATACATCAGGCAATTTCTAACAGACCTATGTACAAATTAGGAGCAGGTGAGGATGTTCCAAAACTGGCTTTGCTGGAGCTTTAACGTGGTTCCATTAAGGACCAAACCACCCCAGTTTGGTGGATGGGCTCAAGATAAATAAAAGGATTATGAAGAGTGTCTACATAAATCATGTAACTTGGTCTTGAGGAAAAAGGTAAATATATAGTTTAATAGGAATGGGTAGGTTAAAAGTTTTCACATTTCTTGTCTTGCAAAGTTCCAGATAACTCTGTTAAATAGCCAGAAATCATATTCCTGTTAACCACATCTTAGATGAGAAAACCAATATTCAGATAAGTGAAATGCATGTTTATGTTCACATAACTCATAAGATGTTTTGCAAACTGCAAATATAATTCTTATTTTTGCTCACTGCCTCAGTCATTAACACATTCATTTATCACTCATTTTGAGTACCTAATAAGTCAGGCACTTATTACAAGAAGCAGTTTTTCCCCTTGAGCAGCTCGCCAGATTTATGAAGTCCTGTTTCTGCTAATACTGTGTTCAAAAGGCATTTTCTTCTCATGCCTTTAATTGTACCACTG
>CM053508.1:67473188-67545038 GCA_028627145.1 Eidolon dupreanum | reverse complement strand
AAAAGGAAAAGGAAAAGGAAAGGAAAAGATGAAATTCAAGTCAATCGTTTTTTTTTTCTATTTGTTAGTAGCCCATGAATGAGAATGGTGAGGAGGCAGTTGGGCCTACTGACTAAATGAGGTCATTAAATCATTTGATGATATAAATTATTCAGTCTAACTGCCCCCTATAGCCACCCCCATTGCCATGGATAATAAAGTTGGAACTTCCTCACAGGCACATGACAATTTGCCTTGAATCTTATTTTTTCTGTTCTTTATTATTATTATCATTATTATTATTAAAAAGGCCTTCTCAAATATACCGAATTGTTTCCATGTTAAAATCATTATTTGCTTGCCCATTTGTTTTGCTTTATGTTAATAGCGCAGTGATTGGCAAAGACAAAGTAGCAATTCTGAAAATGCTAGACCTGCAGCCAGTCTGAGGACTGAGTTTTGTAACTCATACTTTTGTTTAAGATGGGAAAAGAACAGAAACAATTATCAGGATTGAGTAGTTTTTTTAAACCATAAATGAAGGAAGGAATCAAGCTAAAACACTCAAGTGCACAATGCTTATAACTGGCTTCTAATGGAAAGATCTGCAAGTTTATTCCAGACCATAACTTTTAAAATGAGATTGTTGTTAAAATAATTAATTCCCAGGGAGATTTTGCTAGTGTGGAACAGGTTTTTCACAGTATAATTTGATAGAAATGTTTGGAACCTCTGTCACAAAGAATAGAAAATTGAATTTAGAGACATCCACAGAAGCTTTATAAAGAAATAGTTAAAGTAATGCTTTGTTTGGTCTCTAGGAATTATCTGGAACCTACCATCAATGTTCCACTAAGAGTAATTTCAATGACAATCATAAGATATTACAGTTTCCAGAACCGGTCGTTAACTATTGGCTTCTTTAAAGAAGAAAGCAGCTGTTTGAAAATGTTGGAAAGAAAACATGGTTCCCTAAATATGCTTTTAAACAGAAGTTTGTGTTGGCCAGGCAGAAAATTACAGCGAGGTGTGTTAGAAGCAATTCCAATTCCCTCCCCTCACATAACTCAGACTGCCTGACAAGCTTCTATCTTTCTTCCAGCTGGCTCAGTCTTTCCTATTCCCAACCCAACCTACTGAAAGACTGAAGAAAGAGAGGAATGATGAGAGGAAAATAAGTGTATCACTCCTATTTCATTTTTTTTCCAGTTGAGCAAAATGTCATTACATTTTGGTGTAGTGAGGAAACATGACCAGGCCTATTGCAGGGGACTGAACTAAGATACTCCATTAATCACAGACAGAAGGTTACATAAAGATGTGCCCACCCTGGAAAATCAAGCTCTGTGAAGTATGTCACCTTGATATATTAGGCTAATACTGAGAAGGAGTTTTCAATTTAGAGAGAGAATAAAAGAAATGACAAAAAGTAAAGCTAATTAGACAAAATAGTACATATGTAACTATCTGTATTGGTAGACAGAAAAAGATGTTCTGTTAGTGTGGCACCATAATGACCTTAGCCGAAGACAGTGAAAATAAAAACTACTGGAATACAAAAAAAACTTAGATATACCACATCAACCCAAATTGTGTCTCACCAAAATGGATATCTACTTGACATAATTTTCACTTCTAATCTAAGCTAATACAGGTTTGCTATATTATTTTAAGTAGACTTACTTATAAATGTACATATATTAAAGAATCTTTACTTTTTCCCCTTTTCTCTTCCTTTTTTTCATACTCTATTATTTTTATTATTATTATTCTACTTTTGCCAGCAAATTCTAAAAAGTAGTTAGCTTAGAATATGTCATTAGTTCTTACATGGTGGTCAAGGATACAACTTGTTAGAATGTTTCTCAAAAATGTTTATTTCAGGATCAGATAGATTCATGTTTTATTTTTATCTCTCAGTGATGACAGCTGCCTAATTTTCACTTTGGATGCTAATAAAAGTAGATCAATGTTGACAAAAGCTTAACTAATTAGTCCCTTTGACTACAGGACAATTTAAAATCAAATTTCAGAATCAATCTCACATTTATTGGCTAGGTGTCATCTACCCTGATATTTCTTATAGGTATTTATTAGTTACTTTTTGATTTCTGTACATCATAAATACATTTTGGATATTTTATTTTTGACTAGTGACATGTATAGTTTATGCAGATGGAGACTTATTTTCTAATTACGCAGTTACCCCATCCCTTCCCTTCTTTTCCTCTCCCACTTCTTGCTCCCTTTCTTCTTTCCTCCTTCCTTTCTTCATATCTCTATCTCTTCCTCTCTGTCTCTTTTTCTCACCCTTCCATCATTACTTCTTTTGGTTCCTTCTTTTTGTAATTATTTAAGGAATTCTCCTGTGCCAGTCACTATGCTCAATTCCAGTGGTTCAGGCACAGTTCCTGTCCTTTGAGGAGGTCAAATTAGTGTTGTAAGGCAACAGAATATGTAACAGGTACTATGGAAAAACCAGGAGGTAAAAAAGGAGCAGTTCCTCAGAGGGACAAAGGATAGAATGGAAGAAATGGGGACATTTTCAATTCTTAATTCTTTAGGAGTCTGTCAGAGAAATGAGGAGGACATTTTAAATAGAGGATAAAAACCAAACACATGTACAGAGATATGAAAATGCACAGGGTGTTCAATGAATTGTGATTACTGAGTACAAGTAGCTCATGCCAGAGAAAAAGTGGCAGTGTTTGAGGCAAGGCAAGCAGTAGGTGTCGGGAAAGATTTTAAAGGGCATTTCATTCCCTAGGAAGCATCGTGAATTTTATTTTGCAGGCGATGGACTCCTTAAAGAGTTTTCAAGATAGTAAATAGAGTAACTTATTCTATTTTTAAAAATAATCTTTTATAGAAGTGGATTATGGAGTCTCCAAGGAAATTTATTTTTAAAAAACTTTTTTTATTATTCCTTTTTTATGATCCCTTCTCAAATAATTTTATGTAGGCAAATAGACTGAAACTGTGATCCCAGGAGCATCTCCTGTTTGGGAAGCGCTGCCTTTTTCACTGGACCCTCACGAGGCAGGCCGTAGTGCCCAGCACTGATCAAGGAGTTGATGTGTGAACTGTGCATCACTCACAGCTGTCCCTAAGCCCCTACCAAGAAGTTGCTCAAAGCTTCAATCCATTCTCTTGAGCTTGTATTTTGAATACATCCAATTTGCATTATCAAAATCTAAAATGTTGGGGATGAGAGAAGATCCAAAATAATATCAGAATAAAGATATTTAATCAGTACATTCTTCCTTTCACTCCAAATGCCTAATGACAGCTCATTGCTCCATGAGAAAAATTTCAGTTATTTTTTTATGATTGTGGCCCATTTTCAAATGGATGCGGGGTCAGCTCAACATATTTGCCATTGAGTTTTAATCACTGCTATAAGAAAACTGTGGAGCATGTCATACAAAATTGTGGCCATCTTCTTAGACAGCTTTAGTAGAAAAAGTAAAATATTACAGAAAATTGTTTAAAAATGCAGTTAAAATGGTTTACGCTTACTGACAACCTCTATCTCAAACCCTGCTATTTTGTCATTTATTTAATATAATCTATGGTTTCAGCTACTCGCTTAAATTTCTCTTTCAATTTTCTTTCTTGTGGTAAGACTGCCTGGCATCCCAGCAGTGAGCATTTACTCATTTTTGATTACCAAGCACCTGGGCAGTTACATATTCAAATCTGCAACTCTAAATAGTGATGAATGCTTATTAAAGACTGCCATTTTATGCATATATTTTTGGATTATTCTGTCTGATTAAATTGCAAACATTTCAAACTTTTTATTGCATTTAATCTTTTTTAAAATAACAACAGATGTCTGGATTTTAATAATTGATAAGGCTGTTTCCTCATAATTTTGAAAATTTTGCATTCTCAAAATATATTTCTTATAACCATTTATGTCAGTAACTTAGGGTTCTCTTTATCAAAGGTGAAATATTTGACATTGAAATGCTATTGTAAAAGTTAGATAAAAATATCAACAAATGCCAAAATGTCTTGAAAACAATGAGAACAGGAAGATGTTAAAAGTTATTCTAGCAAAAGAAAGTATGGGACTGAACTAATTAATCGATGAAAACTTTGTCTAAAATATGTACTTTTGAAATTATATGTAGGTTTAGAAATATTTTAACAAGTGGGAAGAATATTTTGATGGTGCTTCTTTTTATAAATGGACATTTACATTCAGTTTTGCACTGTAATGAAATAAGAAGTCCTATAATTTTGCAGCAACTAAGTTCATAGAACATGCAAAAGTACCATAAATAGGAACAGATTATTTTTTGTCTCACAAAAACATTTATAGAAGAAAGGTACTCTGAAGGAGACGAAAAAACCAGTACCTGTGAATATATTTCAGCTAAAATATTTTTGTTTTAATACAAAAAATAGAATTAAAAATATGTTCTATCAAGTAGAATTTGCCTCTGCAGAGAAAATTTCTTAATTAAAAATGTAATCTAGAGAGAAGAATCAATTGAAAGTATCAAAAATCTCAAAATTTTAAACTGTAAATTGCTTCTTGGAAGAAAACTGATGACAACATTTTGAAAAAAAATTATTCTCTTCTTCCGAAGAGAGATGCTCTCCTAAGTACTCAGCATATGGCAGCTATTTGAAGTCGCTGTGTTTGAGTACTCCTCTGTTCTCTTATATTGTCTGTTAAACAGAAGTGGTTGCATTTCTCTCTAAAAACTATGGGTACCGCTTTGTCCCCAGGAGCAGAGATCTGTTAGCCATTTAACTAATATTTCTATTCATATTCTACCAAGCGGAGTAAGCAAAGTTTACAGTCTTCAAGTAATCACTCCTGCAGAAGCCACTCCTCACAGCTTTCGTTTTTTTTCCCCCAAGACCTGTGAGCACTTGAGTGATACATTAGGAAAGTTCCACATATAAGATGGAGTTCACAGAGAAGGGCCTTTTTTCACCACTTTACATTTCCACATTTTTGATAGCACATAATTTAGGCTTTGTACCATGTTTTTTCCCCTTTTTTAAAAATCTAATTCTGGAACTCAAAAATGTTTTCTGGTTGACATTTGTCCTAAGTTTGATTTTTGAATCTCTTATTAAATTTTTTTCAACAAAAGAATTTTGTGCTCTTTTCCTAAAAATGATCCTACAACAAAGGCAAAGTCCTTCGACAAAGATATCATTCTTCCTCTTTATCATCCTACCAATTTTTCTGTGAAGAACAAAAAGGTAATGGAAAGAGAAGAAGGTAAACAAGATTTTGATTGTCCTTGTTGACATAAGATGTGTTCTTACATGGATTGTGGCTGGGTCCAAATATTTTTCTGACTTGTAGACAGATGAAAAATAGTATGAAGACTCCTCAGGAAATATTGAGGTTAAAGTGGCCTCAGAGGCTAATTTATCTTCAGTGGCCTGATTAAACTTCTATCTATTCATTTGAAAGTAGCTGTGACAAAAGAAATGATGGCTAGAAGTGTGGCCTATCAGTCCCAGCTGTCAGACCATCCTTGCCTCCAAATCTGAGAAATATTCCTACACGTCTTCTCAAGATTTGGAGCCTCATACTGTGAAAAATAGTTCCACCATGCTATTAAATATAATCTTTTCTCCTGTCACTGTTTCAGCCCTTAATTTATCCACAATCATTTAATCTCATTCCTTTCATTATCATCAATTTAGACTTTTTACAGAAACGAACTTATGCCATATATATATATATATATATATATATATATATATATATAAATAAAATATATGTGTGTGTGTGCACGTGTGTTTAACCCTTTATTTTATAATTTCAATCTGCAAAAATATATACTTTAAAGTTTTATAAAACTTAACTGGAGGTGGACGTATTATGCTATTTGTAGAAAGGGGCTGGAGTGGGATTAATGGTTTATAGAGCATGAGGAAACTCTCTCTTTAGGACAAACAGAATTGGAAAGAGGTTTTTAGAAGGGTATAAGTAGAAAGAAGAGAATGTACTCAAGCCTAAATAAAATAATAATGGCATTTAACCATAGGTTAGGATAGTGGAATAATGACAAGGGATTGTGATTCTTCTCAGGGAGAAAGATGGGCTGAGAGTAGGGACATCTGTAGGCATAGGAATAATGTCAACGAGAGGGGGAGAATTGAGAAGAGTGTATAATGGAACTTCTGCTTCTGTATTGAGTCTAGATAACTTAAGGTTGGTTTTAACTGAGTAGTTAGATCACTAATGTGGGTATACCATAATAAAAAATCAAAACATTAATAAGCTAATTTCTAAAACTTGTAATATCTTTACCCTAATCTAGTTATAATGGACCATCACTTTCATTAAAAACTTGTTTACACCATAAATGAGAGTAAAATAATGGATCAAAACCTGTTAAGAATTAGGAGAATTTAACAGAAAGATTCAGATGGTTCAAAGACCAAGACCAGAAGCTAAGACATAAGATACAGAGTAAGAACAAGTGAGACTAGGTCTGTCTCCTCCCATGACCAGTTCCACAAGGGGCACAGGAGGGTGAATATATGAAATCCTGAATGTAGCTAGCTGGTCCTGTAACAATTCATCCACCACTGGGTATACACAAATACAACCACTTCATGAAGTGAGTCATTGAAGCAACTATGCTCCCCTGATGCCAGCGTCCTCCTTGAAACTTTAGAGTCTGACAAATTAATAGAATTATTTTAGCGAAGTCAGTCTGAAGTGCCTGGATCCAGAGAGAGAGCATTAGGAGATCTATTATAGTTCAGCTCAACACAAGCGCTGCATTAATATTGTACTTGTCTTTAACTTTGTGGATGTAAAATAAAAAAATTCTACTTTTTGTAACAGTATTAATGGTTATAAACTATATAAAAAGCAATGTGGTAAAATGCAGAAAGTACTTGGAGTCAGTTTACCTAGGTTCAAGTTATAGCTTCTCTACTTTCTGTATGTCTGAAACAAACCCTCGCTTTTAATATTTTTCTCTATAAAATAAGGATGACATGAGTTATTACCAAATTGTAGGATTGAATGTCTCAGTTGAAATGTTTCATAGTATTTATTACTTGGTATTTGTTGTACTAATTTTAAAAAATATAAACAATTGTGATTTTTCTTAAATGTTATTTTAAAAATCTCATTCCTGAAATAAACAAATAATCTGCCCTTAAATTAGAAGAACAAGTTCCCCAAAGGTTATACTGAGTAGTCATTTCTTCCACTCTCTTCTCACCACATTTTTTTTCAACTGATATGTTTCTCAAATTTATAATATATGATGTGCAAAGAATTGGACTTCTTTTAAAAGTGTTTTTATTATCTTTATTATCACATTTACTCATCCACTATTATCTAGAATTTTTATTTTAGCTTCCCAGTAATAATGTGTTTTCAGAACTTAAGAATCAGAAAGTACAAGGATCACTTTTTTGTTGTTGTTCATTTTGTTTTTTACTGGTAGGTTTGCATATGAGAAAATCACCCTGGATTTTCCAGTTTGGGCCCTAAATCCAATGGCAAATGTTTGTATAAGATGAAGCAGGGGAATTTGACACAAAGAAGGAGGCAGTATGGTCATGGAGGTAGAGACTGGAGTGATGCAGCCGCAAGTCAAGAAAAACCAACAGCTTCCAGAAGCTGGAAGAGTAACAAATTAGTACAAACACGTGTGACATGGGTCACACTGGGCTAAAATCAAGGTGTTGGTAGGGTTGCTTTCCTTTTTGGAAGCTCTGGAGAAAAATCCATTTCCTTGCCTTTTCCAGCTTTCAGAGGCAGCTGCCCTCCTTGCTTTGGGGCTGTCTTTCTCCATCTTCAAAGCAATAGTGCCAGATTGTTCTCACCTTGTATCGCTCTGACTTCCTCTTATGCTTTTAGTGATCCTTCTGATTGTGTTGGGCCCACACAGATACTCCAGAATAAATTCCTTATTTGAAGGTTAACTGATTAGCAACTTTAATTCTATCTGCAATGTTAATTTCCTTTTCCCATGTAACATAACATAGTCACAGTTTCTGAGAATAAGATCATGGGCATCTCCTACCATGTTTACTTCTGGCTAAACATCCCAAAGTTCCTCAAGATTGTTTTTTAAGTTCCAAGTCACCTAAGTACTCATGAACACTTCTTTCAAGAAGTCTTTCCTACTTCTAGTTATAAAAGGTATTACTTTTGTGTCCTTCTATAATAATCTTTGACTCCCTTAAGCTCTGCATATATCATACTAGATATAAGCCAGTCTTGTGTAATTTTTACTACCTGAAAAATTCCTCCTTGTAGCTCTTAAACATTAAACTCTTTCAAAAGTCATTTCAGTGTGATTTCATTTGCCTATTTTTTTTATAACTCCAATAATTATTTTCTCTCTTCTTACTAATTTTCCATGACACTTAGCTCTTACATAACTATAAAGGCAGATATGTTAAATATTCCTGATATCTGAATTTATATACCCATTTCTATTCACTTTGATTTACCTATTAATTATCAAGCTTCTTTAGAAAATGGGGTATTTTAAATTGTTACTCTATAATAGTGCATGACATATACTCCCTACTTGCTAGCCACCAAATGCAGGGGTGTGATTAACAATGAAATGGATCATGTTTTAGGAATATAGTGAGGCCTTCAGTGCAATAAACAATTCAGGGAAGAAACAAAAAACAAAAAACTGGTTCCTGAACATGAACATGAAAAAACGGTGCCTATATATTAAAAAGAATTTTCACATTTACTGATTGGACAGTAACTAAAGATTTACTTTTTCTCTGCCCATTATTCATAATTTTATAAATAAATTACTATACCTCACATTTATTTTTAATACATTTTTAACAAAATTGTTTATACAGATAGATATTCCAGGAGAAAAACATTTTAGGGATGTCCTGGACTAATGAGGTTGGTGTCCTCTTACTTTATACCTGAAATCATATTTGATACACATGAAGTCTTTTACTTTATTCTACTTTATTCATGCTTTTGCTGAGTATAAGGATTTTAATAAATTGTTCCTTTCAGTCGTAGACTTCCATATTAAATGTAATGGGGGAGGGAGAGAGATGCTATTGGGGGCTGCAATTTCTCCTCTTTCACTAGAGGCAGCCAGGATCTCTTCCTGATCCACCAACAATGTATTCAATTTTGCCCCCTCTCCAAATATTATATGTATATATCCATGGTAATAGTGAAAATATAGATGGGTATATCAGCCAGATTACTGTGGCAAAGAGAGAGAGTAATTTTCATCTCTCTAAACTAGATCAGCCTTATAGAGAATTAATAAGCCAACTAGACAACATAACTGAAGGATATCTTCTAAAAGTAGCCCTTACTTCAAAAGCCCACTGTTTTGTCCCAAATGTTATCTGTGTCTCTTCTGGGTAGTTAATTTAAAGCTCATGTTAATAATATATTGTATGGGTATATTCATTATGGAAATGCTCACTAGCTACTGTATCAGATAAGCTCCCAAATATTAGTGACCTAATACAATAAATGTATTGTTTACCTGTATAAGGGTAGGTAGTTCTCTACCATACAGTGGGACCCAGGGGGTAGAAGTTCTGCTTCCTAAAATATGGCTATTGAGATTATCTTTGGCAGTGCCTTCCAAACTGCAAATGGAACAGGTAGAGAAGATACACAGGGAGATTTTTATGGATCAGGCCTGTGAGTGGTATGTATCATTTCTTCCTGCATTCCTTAGTTAGAATCCGGTTGCACGACAATACTTTTGCAACTGCATTCCAGGAAGAAGGTAAGTAAGCTTGATAAATACTGTTTTTCTCTGCCACAACGGAAAAGGTAAGAGAAATCTGATCTGATTGATATTCATGATTCAGTTCTAAATAATTTATCATATATATGCTAACAGAGGTAAGGTTTGCAAGAAACTAGGTCTGAGGATAGTAAGTTTTGTAGGAGATTTGGGGAAATGATATGCTAAGAAAATTTCTTTCTACATCCTCCTCTGACACATCTAATGGGGGACAACAAAGGTATTGAACAGCGAGGACAGAGAAAGGGGATGGCAAAATGGAAAAAGGAAGAATGGAAATGGGCGTTGGAAGCTTTCCTGAAAACATACTGTTCCTATTTTGCTATGTGCTCTCCCTTCTATAGGGAAGGTGTAAGGAATATCAAATGGTTTTGAAAGTCCATATGACAAAAATCAGTGCTTCCTTAAATGGAGAAAAAGAATAAGATTTAAGACTCTCCACTGAGAAGAGCTACTACTAGTATTTAGAATGAGCCAGACACTATTCTAAGTACTTTGCTTGCATTACTATTTTTAATTTTCACAATAACCTTAGTGAAAGGTTGTAGAGGTAGTTCTACTTAGATCACTTTTATAGAATTGAAAATTGAAATTCAGAATTTAAGTTATAATATCATGCAGCAGGAAGTAGGACTAAGTGGAGATAGGACTAAGTCTTTTGTTAGTTTTAACACAAAGCCTTATATTTCCTCTTTTGGTGGTATTGGGAAGATTGAAACTATTATACTTCAGTATAATTAATAAATTGGTATACACCTCATTTGGAAAAGAAGAGAATGCTATTTATCTTAAGAAAGATCTTTACTTTAAGAAACTTTAAAATGTTAATAGGTTATATTCAATTAGAATCAAATTATAGTTTACTTTCTAAGAAAATTTTTAAAGAAATAGATTTGAATACAATAACAAAACAAGACATTTTAGAAAAATCCAGATGTATTGAAACATCTTCGTATAACAGAGAAAAACTTAATGTATATTGTAGCAGTTCAGAACAAGCTATCCCAAGATGTGCCTTAATGGTACACAGATTACTTTGAGCTAAAGGCAACCAAGACCCTGAAGTCTTAAAAGAAACTTCTGCTTCACCCTTAACTGTCTAGAAGAATTTAAATTAGAAGCTTGACCCATATAAGTTATCACCAGAAATGTCTTCTTACCTATCTATACAGCAGGGCTGAACATGTGTTCTCCCTCCGATATCTTTCTGAAAGTCAAGGTGCCTTACCACACCCCTTGCTCAGAATGTCATCTATATCTCAATTTCCCTTTGTTCTGTACCTCATGTGTGTGGGGTCTCTGACTCTCTCATATATGTGAAGTTCCCATACATATGTAATTAAAATTAGTTATTTTCTCTTGCTAATCTGTCTCGTCTATTTGCTCATTAGACCAGACCAAAAAAAAAAAAAAAAAACCTTGAAATTTTCTTCTTTCTCCGCAATACTTAAAACTTACCAAGAGAAATTTGTTGCTCTGAAAAAAATAATTTTTATTCATTTTTACATATATATTTCTTAAACTACAATATTAAGTGATGAAAAATGTATTGTTTTGAGTATTTTCATTCTGTTTTATTGTATCTTTGATTACAAAGAGGGGTTGATAAAAATTGATATATAATTTCACATGAGCTAGTTTGAAAAACTAATTCTTATTAACATATTTACTCATATCTACTCTCCAGAGAAGATTTCAAAATAATTATTTTAATTTTTAAATTAGTTTCTTTTAACATTTATTGCTTCTTTAATAAAAAAAAAATGGTGGCGTAACTATATAGTGTTTTTCAACTGAATTTATTGAAAAGCCAAAATTTTGAAGGATAGCAAAATATACCACCCCAAAATAAGTCACTTTGGCATAAGGATTATTTTAAATTAAAGGCAATTCAGAGGAAGCCAAGGAAAACTCTGCCTTCCCCCATTTGCCTAAAAGCAGGATAAAATTGGTGGAGCTCTAACTACCAGGAAGGAGAGAAGTTAATCATCAGAGACAACTCTAGATCCTTATCAGCCAAGAAGTCAAGAGGAATCTTGACTAACTAACCTTTATCTTCCATTAGCTACCTCATATATTTACCTTTCTGCAATTTGTCACCCTGAGAAACTCATTGTCCTCTTCATTTGTCCTGTCACTTCTCCTCAAATGTATTGTCCTTTTGTTAAGATGCTATATAGTCAGATTCTAACTAACCACCCCTTTGAGTTACATACTCGAATATGCGTATGTGCAAATACACCCATTAATAAATTTGTTTTCTCTTGCTAATCTGTTTTTGTCTCTAATTTGTAGGGCCCCAGCCAGTGAACCTAAGATAAGTAAAGGAAAAAATTTTTTTCCTCTGCTTTAAAGACAAACTATTCAGGACCAGGTTTTCTGAACAATATTCATTTTGGGGAGGACTAGCATGTTAATGAACTTCATTACCAGAAACACATCAAACAAAGCATGACTAGATGATTTAGAGAAGCTTGTGTGTAAAGCAATTAACCTAAAATATAAGATCTTTTCAGAGAAATAAAACCTCATTCCATTTGTTACTCTCTAGATGTAGAATGTAGAAAAGCCAGAAAAATATGGCAGGGAAATTGAAAATAAAATTGAGTGAAAAACAGAAAGAACATAAATATTTAACTCATATTGAAAAACCAGTGAGAACATCTAAGAACTATGACTGCCAGATAAAATACAGAATGCTCAGTTAAATCTGAAGTTTATATAAACCACAAATTATGATTTTAATGTAACTATGTCCTAAATATTACATAGAACACACTTATACTAATTTTTTTGTTCATTTCAAATTCAAATTTAACTTGCTCATCTTTGTCATTATTTTTTAAATCTAGTAACTCTATTAAGAGCAGATCAATGACTATATCTCATTTTGATTATTAATTTTAAATTCTTATTTCCTGCCTTTATATTTTAGTATGATATTCTGGTTTAACCTTCCTTCGCAATAATATTTTTCTGACTTCATTTAGTATACAGAATTTTCTGGATGTTGTTGCCACAGGATTAACATTTTTGTAAGCATTTAGTTAAACACTCGGAGCTTGGCTGCTTCAAGAAGAGAGCGCGTAGCTTTACAATGTGTTATTCACAGATAATGGGTTTTTAATTGTGAATGTATTTATTGAAGGCAAAGGAAGTATTAAATGTGTTCTCATGGGTCAGTAATTGCAAATTGAGGAAGGTTTTCCCTAATCCTCACTTCTCATACTATTTTATTTCTATTTTTCTCTTGTCTCATTCTGATTCCTAGATCTTTCCTCTCTAGCCTTCCTTTGCCTCTAATCCCTAAAGTTGAGCCAACAATTGGAAACCTTAGGTAAATTTATTCCACTGTACCGACCCTGTTGACCTTTTCTGGCTGTTTATTATTTATGCAGAGTGCCTTGTAGTCAGTGCAATTAAGGTTTCTAAAAATGTAATATGTATGACTACAAATACTTGCTGTGTTTTTGCTGGTTCTCGGTAGAGCAACTAATTACAGTGTCCACTAGTTTAAAGTGTGACAGGAGAATACACCGAGAAAAGCATTCATGATAAACCTCTTCATGGCATGTTGCTTTTGAACTGGCCCAGGCATCTTATAAAAGGGTTCAATTGTAGTAAATATATCTTTTATAAACATTGTCTGTATTCCCAGTCTGCCTCCATGATTTCCAACCTGTTCTCAACCTCTATTCCTACCTCTCCACTCAATTGCCATTGAGCCAATAAGAATTCACTAGGTAAAATCCAAAGACACTATTTTACTTTTTTATTTTTGAACACTATGCAGCATTTAACATTATCATTCCCTCTTTCTGGAAACAGTCATCTTCAAATATTGTACCCCTAGAATACCTTTTTCTTTAAAATTATTTATAAAATAATTAAAATTGCACAAAGTTTAAACTATAAAGCTATCACCTATCTTGAGGGTTAAATAAAACATCACAAATACAGTTCAAACTTCCTATACACTTCCAGACTACATTCTTATCTCTCTCATTCCCCATTCCCCCAATTCTCAACTTGGTATATATTATCTTTTTTTCAACTTTCATCACATTTATATGTATCTTTAAATAATGTATACTATTGACTTGCATTTATTTAAATTTTCTATAAATGGAGGTAAACTGTATTTTTCTATAGAAACTTTTATTACTACTGTTTTTCAGTCATTAATATATGAGATTTATTTATATTGGTATGTATAGCTATAGATCATTTCCTTTTATATAGTGTCATTGTTTCAATTATACTTTGGTTGACTGCACAAAAGACCACCTAAATAACTTACTAATCAAGTAAAATCGAGTTTATCAGTTTATTGTAGTAAAGAAGAATATAACATTGACATAGTTTTCAAAGTTTTTCAAAAGGAGGAAAGCACAGGACACTTATGCAGTATGAGGAGCTGGACTGGGTGATTTTAAAATGAGTCTTATCAGGCAAGAAACAGTTTAGGACTGGACAGGGTTTGTGGCATTATATTTTTGGAGTGAGGGTTTTGAAGAAAATCTTGAGTCTGATAGTGTTAAGATAGAATTATTAGTTGTTAAAGCAGGCTATTTTAGATGATTCATGGGCTTATTTCCAGGAGCAAGTATTTCCTGGAGTAAACTAACTTATTTTGCTTGTTCTCAATACTGTTTAACATAAGGCTATTATTAATAAGCTCAATTTAACTCTGGGGCAGAAAAGTACTGTTTAGCACAGATGATGTTATGTTTTAATTGTCATCACAATTTTTTAAAAACCCATTTCTGTCAATTGATCGTTTCCAATGTTACTATGAACAATGCCATCATACCATTTTTTAAAGAGAAAAAAGCATAAAACTGTAAGAGTTATAAGGAATATATATTTTTTAAATTTCGTAGACAAAAAATTTGTCCTACATAGATTGTTGTAACTAAAATTCTCACTGGACCTTTATGAGAATTCTCTTTTCTTCAAACTTTTGCTATTACTTGCACCTGTTAGTCTTTTAAAATTTTCCCAAAACTTAAATGATATTTTTGTTTAAGTTACTTTTCTTAGTCGCCACTTGGTTTGCTCTACGTCAATTGCTATTCATACCTTTCGTCTATTTTTCTATTGACTGTTTTTTTCAATATTAATTTTAGATGTTCTACTGGTTTATGAAAAACAATTATTTTATGATTGTATGTATTGCAGATATCTCAATTCTTGGTTTGTCTTTTTTTCCCCCCTCTGTTTTATATATTTAAACTCCTAGAAAGATTTTTTTGATGTAGCACAATTTATCAATCTTTTCATTGGAGTTTATATTTTTTATTTCATTCAAGAAATATTTCCCTACAAAGAAGTTATAAAGATATGCTTCTGTGTTATTTTTTCTCCTAATTTTACTGTTTGGCTTTTAACATTTTAATCCTTAGCTGACCAGGAATTGATTTTTGTGATTGGTATAAACCAGGAACTAATTTCATCTTTTACCATATACAGATGACTAGCTTTCTTAGTATAATAGAGAATATCTTTTCCAACTTTCTATTATATATCACACTTTCATATCTGAGTTAGTGTGCTGCAGGCTCTAAGCTCTATTCCATTGTTCATGATATTTCTTACCTAAAATACGTAGAAAAGCAGAAATAGTGTCTATTGTAACCATACAAGGTTAGACTCCCTGTGGATACAATGAAATTACATTGGTCTTTTTCTATCACCCTCCTGATAAGATTTAGGTTGGAAGGATAATAAATAAAAATTGCAGGATTCCTGACTTTTGCCTGCAGAAAGAGACTAAAGAACAAGTTGAGAAGAATCACAGAACAGCTGAGCTCAGGGATGGCATACAAACCTGGTTCTATAAACCCTGAATTTAAAAAAAAAAAAAAAAACAACTACTATTCGAGTACCAGTCTCTCAGCTTCTCAATGTGTCCACTCATTTTGGATGTTATAGTGAGACAGATACTATGGATTACATCTGAGATTTGGGAGGTGGCACTTTAGCAATACTAAGCTGCCTAGAAAAGAAACCACCGCAGGGTAACACAGACTAGGAGACACCTAACAATTGACCATTTTCTAAGGGCTCAGTGGAGAAATATTGGATGAGTTTGTTCATAAGTCTATGAGGGAAGTCAAGAATGAATAATAGTCTCGTCTTGATGACTAAACAGTATTTAGTTTGAATACCAATCTAACTTTGAGGCAGAATATTCCAAAACAACCTCCAGGAAGAATAAGAAAAAAATCTCTTGGCACCGGATTGCTGCCTCTGTTAGGTCAAGTTGGGACACTGCAGCAGCTTTAGCTCCTCAGCTCCCGTGGGGTTGGTTCTGTGCTTCCAGTCTGCAGAGCTCAGCAGCTCATGTCCCAAAGCTGAATGCTAGGACCCCACATTGCTCACCCCACTCAGGGCGAGTTAGCTAATTCCACTTGGATTCTGCCCTAGGCTCCTAGGCGCCTCAGTCATCTCTTTCCATCCACTGTTAACACCAGTTTGAGTTTCAATAGGCCCTATCATCTTGCTATTCCCCACACCTCACCCTCAGCCTCCTCTGGTCCAGAAGCCTCAATCCCATTATTTATGAGCAAATGTGTCAACCACTGGTTTACTCTTCTAAGAACTGAATCAGACTACAGTGCACAACATTTAGTGAGGCTGCCAATGAGCTAGAAAATTACCATGGTTCTTTATTGTAATTATTATTACATCAACATGAGAAGAACAGGAAATTTAAGGAAGGTTGAATAATTTGCCTGAAGTTACAACTAGTTTACTCATCAAATGCAGAGTCAGGATTTGAACTCAGGTTTCCTGGACTTCAGATGTTGTGCCCCTTCCCTTGTGCCTTTTCACCTACCATGCAGTATACCCTTGAATCCCTCATTTCTGTATTCAGTCTGCAGGCTGAGTCATCTTATTGCATCATTTCAGGTGCCTCAGTGTCAAGTATATAACAAATTTTGACAAATCTCTTTCAGCCAGGTCTATCCTATGTCCCAGCCTGCCCTGGCCAGAGTCGGGGTGGTATCCTTCACCTTCCCCTCAACTCTGCCTTATTGATAAATCCTCGATATCCTTCACCTTCCCCTCAACTCTGCCTTATTGATAAATCCTCGAGTATTACAAAAACTGGGAAATTAACAGTTTTCTCTATTTTACGACATTTCTATTTGTAGTCCTTTCTATTTTCAGTTGATAAAAGCTACCAATTCTGAGATGCCACTATTATTATTGGAGAATAACTGTCATTATATTTTCTTTGATTTAAGCTGTAAGTTATTTTTCATTAGCTTTAATTTATAAAATATGCCTAAAAGTCAGAAAAAGTTCAGAGAACACAGCTGATATGCTCTGGTATCAACACTTAGAGACTTCCTCAGCTAAGCTAATGCATCATAAGTCATTTAAAGACTTGAAATTCAAATATGAAATTTTTGCTGCACAGAGACAACAACATGGTGTTGAAAGGGCACAATAGGAAAGCAATGAGTGATACTTTATATGAGCAAATACCTTTTTATGGTCTAGTAACAATTCTGTACTTGAACTAGGAGTTAGTCACATTATCTTCTAAATGGAGCATTGTTCAGAAGCACTGTTCTGTAATATTATTACATTACCAGTAGAATAAAGTGATAAAGGAGTTGAACTATTTTTTAATGATAGCTGGAGAGATACGATGAGATCAATAAGTTTGGTGCATAAGAGATAAGGAGTAGGTAAAGAGTTTCACCCCTTCTGATTCCTGCCCAGGGAACATAAAAAAAATTGTTTTAATTAGGGCCAAATGATAATTTAATTGGGTGCAAATAAGTCACACCATCAGAACACCAGCGCTGTTCATAATGAGGGAAATATTTCTTGAATGAAATAAAAAATATAAACCCCAATGAAAAGATTGATAAATTGTGCTACATCAGGGTAGAAGCGGGTATAGTTTTTATGGTCTCTCTTGACAAGAGCAGAGCTACATTAAGGTTTATTGGACCAGAAGACTCTACTGGACCAAGAGGGAGAGGATGTTGGCTTGGACTAAACGGAAGCATAAGACCCCAGCAAGGTCCCAGGAAGCCCTTCAGGCAGGCAGAGAAATTCTATAATCATCATCACAGAGGCAAACATCCAGTAATTTAGCTAGTGTATATAGTAGGAGTAATAAGACAGCTTTTGAGGCACAAGGACATTCAGTATTCTCAGGAGATAGGATGGATACCAGAATTAAGGCTGTGCTCATGATTTGAGATCACACCTGGTTGGTAGGGATTGGGTTTCTAACATGTGTTCATTCTTATTTCAAGGATTGGCCAGATTGAGTCATTGAGTAACAGAGCCTGTTTATTTGCTTCAGCCTTCTGCAGATCATGAATAATAAACTTAGTACATCCATATCCATGGTAATTCTTCCTGTCCACCTCTTATTTACCAGTTATATCTTATTCACTTTTGTTTTCCTCACAGCATCTAGATACATGCCTACTTTGAGCTTTTATTAAATGTTTGGTGATATTCTTCTTTGGAAACTAACCTGTAAGATGGGGAAGAATATTGTTTTAGCTGCTCATAACAGATTCTCTTAGAGAGAATGATGACTGTATTAGGTAAATGTCTGGGAGATTTAGAGGAGGAAAGTAAGACTCTTTAGTCATAGACATTGTAAATAAAAATAAATAAATAAATAAATTTTAAAAAGATCTATGATCCTCAAGTAATTACTAGGCATTAGGTGCTAAGTTAAAACCTGAGCGAATAGAAAAGGGGATTGAGGAAACAGGTAGGGAGCTGAGAAGCAAAGGGAAAGTAAGATCAACCAAAAAGACAGTCTCAGTGGTGGGGAACATCGACAACAGGACGCTTTGATTTTCCCATGTTATTGGAAATCTTATTTAAGTCTCTGAATCATTAGGCTTTGTGTTTGTGATATTTTAGGCATAATAGAATTTGAGTGCTGTTCATAATGAGGCAAAACAGGAAGAGAAACATACTCTTAGAACACTAATATGAACCCTAAATTTAACTAACTCAGAAGAAGCAGGAATGGAAATCTCAGGTTGACCAGGAAAAGTGTCAGTTCTGGGAGGAACCTATGTCTCCCTCTGCTGATGGGGAGAGAGACATCAATCTGCTTAATGTAAATTTAAAGGATTTGTTAATTTTATAAGATTTTCAGTTTCAGACCATAAGGACAAAAAGAAACTTTCTACATAGCTTATCTTCCCAATTTGTAATTCAGTATGAATCTGGCATGTACATATGTGTGTGTGTGTGTATGTGTGTGTGTGTGTGTGTGTCTGTATATATCCAGAGCTTAAAGAACTTCTGATTACCACAAAAACACATTTATAATCTTTCCAAATAATGAACTCCTTAAATTAGCACCCTTCTGTGTACTTTCATGTTCTAAAAGTATATTTTTTAAGAATCAAGGATTGGGAAGCTAGAATTTCAACACCTAAAAATTAGTGTATCTATAATACTCTGTTCATTGTCCTCATTACTAAAGCTTATAATACTCCCCCCATATTGTCTTTCAATATTGAGAAGACTGTCTTTCTAAGTAACACCAATATTTAAAGTTTACCCTTTATTGTGCTCACATTATTTTACTGATTTTAACAACGAGCCTGCAAGTACTCTTGTTATTCTCATATACATATATGAGAAAACTGATGCTAATGGATTGATGTTTATGGAGTTTAAACTGATATGTGGTAGAACCGGCACCCAAACTCACATTTGACCATGAGATGTCAGAACAGGAGTTACTGGTAAGTGAGGTAGGAGTCCAGCCATCGTGGTCTGTAACCAAAACTTTCCATGTAACACTGTGCCTCTTATATGTCAAGGTGCACCTTCTTAAGCCTTTTAAGAAAAATATGGAAATTAAAGCAGAATCTCTATTACTAATAATGCTGGCACCTGGCAATGTCACAACATGAATTATACAATAAAGGTAATTATGCAAAAATGATTAATCAGAACTACTAAGAAACTTACATTATCATATATTAAAAATTCATCCTACACACATGTATAATTCCATACTCAAAATGATACTTAGCCAGACTCACTCCTTGAGTATAAAATAGAAATATATTTTCTCTGCCTCTCACCTTCTCTTCCTAAATAGCAATAATAATGCTAATTTAAATGTTATTAGACTGTACAGCTTACACAGATTTTCATATCAGAATCTAATATTATCACAATGGTGACACTAAAATGAGTCCAGGTGTAAATATCTTAAAGATGGAAATATTTAGCATAGAAAGTGTCATCATTGACTTGCTTAATTTCACACCACTCCTTAGGGGCATCATGAGGCTTCAGTCCATATTTTGTGACCTGCTCCAAATTACTGTGGAGCAAGAGAAGAGTATCCCTTTCAGTTTAAACAATCCCATTATCGAGCTAAGGGGATGCCTGGTATTATGCATCACTGGTCCTCAAGCCTGCAGATAACCAGCTTTTCTTCTAGCCACAGTCATCATTAGATAGTACTTCCCTTTCTATGGCTTTACAGTGGCTCCCAGATGCCTCTTAAATCCAATTAAAAACTCCTGAATTGGAGTTTTTGTTCTAGCAATTAGTTGATTTGTTTTCAGCTCTTAGTATCCTACTCAGGTTGTTAAAGTTTTATCCTTTCCTGATGCTGCTTGTAAAATCTCCTCTGTGCCAAACCACATTCTTTTCCTTTAGATCATAACCACTTCCCAAGGAAGGGCCTAAGTTTCTTTTTTTCTTTGTTTCCTACTTCTCTGTAACTTTGCACAGCCTGACTATGATATATGCTGTGTCAGGTGCTGGCTGACTGACTTAATGAGCAAGAGGTTCGTATTAAGAACTTGGCTGGCATTCTAAGACCAGCCTGTTTTAGTCTAACAGCTTTTACATTAAACCCCAGGCCTTTTGGGGGGGGGGGGGGCGCGAAGGGAAAGTAAAAAACAAAAACAAAAATAAAAAAAAAAAAACACACAAAAACAAAGGAAGTAGGAGAGAACCGATGTATAGACAGAAAACTACTCAGTAAAGGCACTGAAGCTTTGGAAGGCAGAGGGAAATAAATTCACCTGGGCATGTTTTTGCCAATGCTTCTTGATCTGAGATCTCTGCTGTGGCTTTATTTGGGATCAGTCTATGAAAATTCCTTTCCCTCTTTACTTTTTGTCAATGCCTATGGAGGCCTGAGCAGGCTGTCTACACCAGACAAGCCAAGTAGCCCAGCTTTGGAAATGTTTTCCTTATTGTTTTTGTTAATGTTTTTCAGTTTACAAGATAATTTCTTCACTAAATTAGACTAAGCTGATTTGCACAGCATTTCTTCCTGTCTAAAGAGCTCAGTAAATTAAAAGTTCTAGGTACACAATAAATTAATTTACAGAGCACTATCACATTTTTAAATCTAATGAAGCTATAATGTGTGGGGGGTCTCAAAGTGACATCAAAATGAAAAAGACACAGTCTAAAAAAGCAAAAGCAATTTTAAATTAATTCAATCTTTTTACTTGAATCAACACCGTCAAATGTGGGGACGGAGACTAGTAAATATTAGGGGTACTAGAAAATGAATGACTTCTGTCAGTAATTTATATTCTCCTCTGGTCTTCATAATCACACCCTGAGTTAGATAAGTCATTTGTAATCATTTCTATTTTCCTTGCTAGGGTTTGAGGATTACAGGGGAATTGACCCCGAAAGAATATGCAGTGAGCAAGCAGCATGGTCAGGACAGAACTCCGGGTCTTCCCCCACCAACCCAGTGCACTGACCACATCCTACGACTTGCTAATATTAGCCTTTTTGTGAAATGATGCTGCTCTCCTGTTCTTAGAGAAGGCACTTGGAAAATAATAATGAATTGTTTGTTTTTCATCTCTACAAGAAGAGAAGAATCCACCGGGAACGTTATATGTTTGTGCTTTATCTTAAGGTGATAACTTTTCTCAATGTTAATGATTAAAAGATATTGTAATTCTATTTTAAAATGAAAAAATATATCAAGTGGTGTTCTAGCATAGGAAATATTTCCTCTGTTGTCTCTATGTAAACATAAGTCAAGCTTACAGGTAAAGATCTCCTTCCATTATAATTTGATTACACAGCCACTGGTAGAATTTTTTAATATGGTTAAGTTTGTTTTCTTAAATTTCTTGATTCTCTTACTTCCTGTAGTATGGAATAAAACTATTTTTAAATAGAAAGTCAACTTTAAAATTTGAATATTAAGATAAAAATAATTGTTGAATACTACTACAATCCCAAAAGCCATTTTTCCCAATTAATTTGTTACCTCATTTCTTCAACATAAGAAGTTTTAAAATATCACAAACTGACCTACTTTCTAATTCAAAACTTTTGACGAACAACGTATGATGGTTAACAAATTTGCTATTTCTTGGATCTCGTCTTCTATCCTTTCTTTCTTTCCTTCATTCCTCCCTCATCTCCTTTTATTCTGAACTCTCTCAGGTAATTCCATTTACCCCTCTAATCACTCTGGCAGCTGACTTGAATATATGACAAATTAGTTCTCTGAAAGTAAGCCATTCTTTACTACCCTAATAAACACTTATTTAGAACAGTAGCTGTGTTTTCACTTTATTCTGTCATTAAAACTTTAAAAAAGGACTCTTTTATGAATTTAACAAAAGAAAATAAGTGAACAATTTACGTCATTAATTTTATCAGTCTTTTTAGGAAAGTGTTGTAAGCATGAAGAATCAAAGACTTTTAAAAAAATGAAATTTTTTACAGGTTTGATTGAACTTATTTGGCCCTAGGGATGGTCTTAATGAATGATTAACAATGTATTTCAGTCATTTTTTCCCCTCCCTAACTTAAAATTACTCTAGTTGTGTAATTTTAAAGTTTTTATACAAGGAACCCCAAAGAGCTTTAAGGGTCACATTTAATTCTATAGTTGTTAAAAGTAATATAATAATTTTCCTTTCAAAAAATTCTGCGTACTTGACATTTTTGTAGAAAAACAGTACAATAGTTTGATACTTTATGTAACTCTTAAAACCTTGGCCTATGTGTTTCAGTCTCAGCATAGCATTACCTTCAGAAAGTACAGTTCGACATCCACAGCAATTAAAAATAATTCCATTTCATTAAAAAACTGGAAGAACATCAAGCCCACTACTGTAGTTGTTAAATGCCCCATATTCTCCTGTCCATTTTCTTGCCTAAGGCCACTGTCTCAAAGCCCAGGGCAACTCTTTGTTCCCTGCAAGATATTTGATCTCAGGTAAAATGAAATAGGAAAAATTAAACAATAATTAAAGGTAAAAAGATATTTGATCTTATGCAATCTTGAATTTTGCTTACTGATTAAGCAGTCTAAATGAAAAGTCTACTGTTTTTGTCAGTTGTTTTGGGTCATCTGAATTCAGCAGGGAGGCAGTTTAAAAGTGAAGATGGACATGAACTGAGAGAGAGCAAGAACAAAATGGAACCCATGAAGATGAGCTGGAAAATGCATTAATTTCTCACTGCCTCCAACTTTGGTGGTTCAGGTGGCCTCAGGAGAAGGTAATAAATTAATCATGAAGCTAAATGTGCACCTGACCTAATAGTGAAAGAAACTGAAGGAGGCTCCAGAGCGAACTTCAGGAGATACAGTCATTGCTTTCCTGTACACTAGGTCAGCCAGCAGAGCAGGGACAACTTGTGCAGGTTGTATAAGTGCCCTACTGCCCCTCAAGAACTTTCTGAGCAAGAAGAAAACTATGACTGCTTCTAATCTCTCAGTTTCCCAATCCCATGCACAATGTCTTTTGTGGTCCATGATAAACCAGAACAACATAGGAAAGAGAATTCTTGGAAATGAAATTTAGCATAGCTGTGTTGATGCAATATAAATCCAGCATAGTAGTGAAGGAGGCAGAGATTGACTTCAGGAAATTCTCCAAAAAAGGATAATTAAAACTTCCTTCTGCATTCTGGACATTGCATGCTGTCAGTTTAAGTGAAGTAAGCAGATGTATTTACATTTTTAACACAGCGTCCTAGAATTGTAACAAGCTGATTGTTCAACTTAATTTAAATGCATAACAATCTGAGCTCCATGTTGAAAATGACATTTTTGATTTATCAGTTATTTGGACACATAGCAATGGTGGGATGTGCCTTTTCTCATAAATTCTACTTGCAACTAACTTTATGATTCAGTAAAAAAAACTGTCAATACATAATCATGTAAAATAACCATGTTATTATTGTTAATAATCATGTTATTAATCATATTATTATTGACCATATTAATACATGAGCATGTAAAACCTCCTAAAGAGTTTTCCATCATGGCCAAAACATATCATTAACATTGTTATCTAATAGTCAAATTATTGCATGTTCAGAGATCTTGATAGCTGGATAAGATTCTTTCTTTAAAAATATGTATTGAGTACAGATTTTGTAAACTAGGCACAAAAGATATATCCTCAACCTTTTTATTATGCTGAAAATAATTAAATTAAAATCAACTAGATAGATTACAAAAAAGACAAAAATGACAAAAATTGCAATCTTGTTTTGAAGATATAAATTAGAGCCATCAATTGGAATGTGTTTTCATTATTACTGGTATTTTTAATCTAGAAGACCTAAACTTCAATATATTCAATATATAAGTCCTTAGAGTATAAAATTTCATTTAAAAACCTGGATGTTAAAATGGTTCAAATATAGACATATAGTAACTATGAAGGTATTCAATATGTTTATCCAACGGTTTTTAAATATTTCTTATCTTTGGACAATATTCTTAATTCCTTAATTAAGAAATATTCACTAAGCTGGTTTTAATGGAGTAAAGTAATACAGATCATTTTGCAATGATTTCATAAATGTGAATGAAAAATGACATATTATAAAGTGCAAGTGACTCCAGCATCTTCGGAATGTGAACAGGCTCTTGCACCCCATTGTTGAATTTTACACTCTTCAATAGATGATTCTTTCCCAAAACAAAATACCTCATTCAGCCATATTGGACCAGTCCCTGCAAAAATCAGATACAACTGCATTAATATATTTTAGTGTTTATGTTTGAATGCAACAAAGCCATGTGTTGATCATTATCTATATATTATTTCTGTGATCTCTATTATGATTCAAAAATTAGTGCCCTGCCTCAGAAAACTTTATATTCTGTCTATGTGTAAAATACTAAAATACAAATTATAAGAGCTATAACAAAGATACACACACAGTTCTATAAAATTATAAAGAACAATTGCTTTTCTCTAAGCATTTAACAAATTAATTTTAAGGATAAGGGAAAGAAATAACCTAAATAAAAATGGATATATGAAATGACCTGATAATCTAAGTGTATTTTTATGAGGTAAATCTGGAATATAAAATATTCTGAAGTTCTTTTCTTAGCTTCAGGTGTATTTCAGTTTACATGTGTCTGGTAACATATTACTTATTTTTAATTAAACTATGACTAATACAACCGGAAAGAGTTTACCAACTGTCCAGTAAGAAGATCATAAATTATTAATTGCAAGAATATACAAACGAAAAGAAAATGGTAGTGCTAACATTTATTCTTTGTCTGCACTCTTCCTCAGACATATTAGAAGGAAAAACAATGGCTGTCAGTAATAGGCTACCTTGTAGATATTTATCTAAATAAACAAACTTAACTGCCACTTTTAAGATAAGAATATTATTTTACCAATGAATAAGAAAACATCTTTTAAAGAAGGAATTCATGGCAAGAAAAGATAATTTTAAAAATGGAAGTTTGAAAATGTTTTTCTGATCTTCTCTAAAGATTTTCTAAGTGTATAACTTATAAAAGTTTTTTTCTTTCATTTACATTTAAGACATTTAGAAACAGAACCTTTGAAATCCTCTAAATAAATGATTTCATTGGGTTCTGTTAAGCATAGGACATGGCAAACCTCCTAATGAGTTTTCAAGAACATCTTATGCCATCAAGAAACTGATGATTTATCAGCTAACTTTCAACAAACACCTTTGCAACACTGGTAGAGGGTAAATAAATATGTTAATACTGCAGTCATAATCAATATTTTCATTTAGATCAATATACTGCTGAAAGGTTTCTTTCAGTCACAAGAAATATATAAAATATATTTAGAAATAGATTCAACAGACCTTTGAATTAGAAATAGACCTTTGTGTAGCTATAAAACAGTGTTAAATAAAGACTCGTTTTTCACAAAGACATATATACTAACACATATAATGGCATTTACTGATTTGTCAAATATCCTGTGAACTCAATACATTAACAATATATACATATTTCATAATGTATACAATTGAAAGTAGTATGTGCATATAATACATTAATAAATTAGTAGGCATTTTGTAATCGCAATGTGGATAACATTTGACCCAATCTTAAAAAATGGATAGAGGTTTCCATGTATGAAAAGGAAGTCATTCCATGTAGTGGGAGCAGCATGAAAATGCTTGAGGTAGAGTAGTTAACAGTCTCCTGGCATCTAAAACACAAAGTACACTAATGATGGAAGAAGAACCCATTGGGAAGGTTGGATAGAAGGCTGAGACCATGTTATAAATTTTTTGAATTTTATATTGTGAGTCACCAAAAGAAATGACATCATCAGCACTACATTTAGAATTATGTGTCTGACAGAATCGTGGAAATAAAATTGATGAAGAATACATATGCCAGAAGGACTGTTAATAGGATATCTCTATAGACATTTTCTGTGATGACATGTTTTTATTTACTTTTAGAATGAACAAGAGATATTACATACAAAATAAATTGATGCAATCACTTAAATTTTGAATAACTTGTACCTTCAATAGAACAATCCAAGCTTGAGACAAAATTATATTTTGGTTTACATTATCAAGGTAATTAGAAATATTGTGTTTTTCACTTAATATAGTAGTAATTAAATCATTATTCAAACAATATTCTATTATAAAAGCAAAGGTTTTTCTGTACTAATCAGTTTTAACAGTAATAATAGTAATCTGAAGAGCTCATGTATTTTCAAAATGTTTATAACAATACTGAGTCTTTTCAACTTAAAATTTTAAGGCAAATAAAAAGGAATATGATCTCAAAATCTGAAATCTTTCCGGGAACACTTTTTGTTACCCAAATTGCTACTAGGTAGGTATAGCATGGTCTCATTTGTGTTTATGAGTGTTTGTATGTGTGAGCATGTTTGTATATGTATGTCTTTTTAAATACACATTTCTTTTTTAAATATATACTTTATATAAACCCTGTACCAACTTTTTGAGAGTCCCAGAGGGTTATTCAAAAATATAGGCAAATAACAATTGCATGGATAGCAAAACTGCTTCCATGTTAACTTGGGACAGAGTCAAAATAGTGGGATACTTATAGATTGTACTTATTACATTTATGGACATTTATAAGTGGTATAAATAAACATAAGTAAAAGTGTCTGTGAAACCTGTGGCCCTGCCATTACTGGGAACACAAGAATGGTATGGCTCCATGGCTTCTGTACCCAGGGTACTGTGATGCTTTCCCTCTACATTTTGTAGATCTAGTCACTAGGTTTAAATCTTGGCAGTGCAGATTTTTACAATCTAGTAAAAGAGAATTACGAGTAATACCCCCCAATGGCTGCAGTACCAGCAGGGTCATCCCCACAGGGGCGGCACAAAACAGATATTATTTAGTCAGTTAATGTGCTGACCCGTGGGCACAAGTTTTTAGAAATGACAGGAAAGGAATTCATGAATGTTAAAATACTAAAGCTGTAATAACAATAATGAACAGTTAAGGCCACGCTTTGAAAAATTTACAATGTGGCCAGAAACATGCAAAGTACTTTTGATAGGTTATCTCATTGAATCCCCCAAATGACTTTAAAAAGGTACATGTTTTTATAGTGCCATTTATTGAGGTAAATAAAAATTAGAGAAAAAGTAACTTTGCTCAAGTTCATGTCATTAATGCATGATGGAGCATTCCCACCCTGTGTCCACCTAAAGCCAGTGACTTTAATCAATAATTTACTGTAATTGCCTACATTATTAGATTTGGTTGTTCAACAAATCTGTTTTGAGTCCCTACATGACTGAACAAAATCAAAATCCATTCTCTGTTAGACTGACCTCTTAGTGAGGACTTCTGTTTTAGATAGATGGAGCAACTGAGTTTACATACATAATTAGTGGCAAAGCTGATACTTGTATCTAGAACTCCTAGCTCTTATTCTGGTGCTTTTTTCCACCAAAAACATATGAATATGATCAATATATAGTGTCATTTGGTAACTCTGGTGTTTTGCTATCTGGAAAAGATTCAGACACAATGAACATGTTTTCAGACACAGTGAATATACTATGTCTTTTCACACATGCTTTTTAAAACTTATTCTTCTGATATTATAAAATAATGGCAATTATCTCCATTTCATGGATAAATAAACTGAGACTCAGAAAGGATGAATGGCTTTCTCAAAAGGACAGAAAAAATAGAGCCAAGCAACAGGACGTAATGACCTTTAAAACTTAGTCATATTTATTGACTACGTAAAAGCCCAAATAGTTATAAAAATAACTTTCATAGATTTGTTGTTTTATTTTTATATTAATATATTTAGGACTATTGAGCCTAAGGAGGAAATTTATTTAATATACATTTTCCATGTCCTCCCAAATTGTTTTTTGCATTAAAAATTAATGCAAAGATAGCGTGAAATTAATAAAATCGTAAACCTCAAAATGAAGAAACAAATTTGTTTTTATTTCTTTAGGTAATAACTGTTACTCAAGGATTTTGTTGTTGCTGCTGTCATTGTTATTTTTTACAACCGAACTATCCTTTCTACTTAGTGAAAACCTATGCAAAATTGATATTTATATTTCAGATGTGTTTTATTCTCTTATCTATCATCTATTTATCTGTCTATCATCTATCATCATCTATCATCTATCATCTATTATCTATCATCTATCTACCTAACCATCTATATGTCTACAACTCCCTTTACAATTTAAGGGCTAGGGAGAACAAATTGACTGAGTTGGTGCTTCCAAAAGCAAACAATAACAAATGTGTTGTCTATTGCTTCTAGAATTTTATGAGCTTGGTTTGTGATTCTTGAGAATATGCTTGACAGACAATATCATTTCTTCTTAATCTCTTTTAAAAAACACAGATATTGTTATTTCTTTAAGAGATTTAGTTTCTTTAATCTGATCTTCAGTAACCCACAACTTTTATGAAAAAAAGGTAATCAGATTTTTTATACATTAGCCAGATATATAGTAAAATGATGAGATTTGTGATTAGTGCTGCATAGATATGTGAGGAAGCAAAAATCACAAATAGTTAAAAATATCTGAATGAATTTTAGTCAAACCCCATTATGAATGGGTGACATAAATTTGTATCACTTTTAAGGCTTCTAACTGGGAAGTACTTTGTCAATAGCTTCTACTTCAAGAAAAAACTTTTTTTTTAAAATTAATCAAAGTTGAAAATGGACTGGGAGTCAGAATAGAGAATGGGTAAACAGACTATAGATCTGGATTCTAATTTTGTAGTTCTAAGCAAGCCACTTATTTTCTCTGTTTTACCATATATGCAGAATAAAAAGGTATGGCCAAATACCTCTAAGATTTCATTTACCTTTAAAATTTTATGATTTGAGAATTATAAAGAAGCAAGCTCTTTAGACCTAAAGCTCTTAAGAAGTAATAACTTAGGACTTTCTGTCCAGTGAAAAGAGACAGATTAACACAATAAATCTAGACCTCCCCCCACATAATAGCTCTGTAAATTTAGGCAAGTTTTGTGACAGCTGACAGTATTACTTACTTTCTCTATGAAAAGTTAGGGCTATAATATCTATTTCTCACAGGTACCATATGGACTAAATCAGATCATGTAATAAGCGCCTGACAAAAAATATTATTTTATATTTAGTAATATCTTTGTTACCACGAGGAACAAACAAATATGTTGAGAACTCTATAGGCTCTAGATTAGTTTCTATAGTAATAAACATCTAAATATCTACATTTTAAAATGTGCTGGAAGCAGTATGTAAAAATTTGACTTCTGATCATAAAAAATATATATTTTATTTATCTTTGAGATTTTTTTTACTTCCATTCACTAAAGCAAAGGTACAGTTATATTTTTGATCTCCTTCAGTTTGTTCTTATATTTTTAAAAATTCCAGTTAGAGAACTGATTATAGATGTGAAAGGGGTAATGAATAAAAGATAACATTTATATTTAGAACTTTCTTGGTTTCTGCTTTCAAGTTTGGGGCTTTAGCATAAACTTCTATAAACTGAGATGAGATAGCTGCTCCAGGTTCAGCTCTTACTTCCCACATCAGCATACAGGCTCAGATATACCTGGCACAAATTCCCAGAGACCACCGCTGTCTGATAAAGCTCATCCAAGTTTGATACAGGGAGGCCACTGGGACGAGAGATTGGACAGCCTGCATAGGGAAAGAAGTGACTCACTCCCTCTTTCCTGTGCCATGCAATGACAAGCACCAGATGCCTCTCAGCATTTCCTTAATTTAACCTTTTTGTCTACTCAAGAGAAAGAACATTGTATTATATGCAAAAGGTGCATGCAAATTAAAGAACCTATTTAAAGGAGCATGCTTTAAGCTTTAGTCCTATAAATCATGTTTCTTGCAGCTGCAAAACTAATTGTGCTTAAGGCTAATGAGGATTATCTCTGGTAAACCAGGTTTGCTATTTTAAAACCAGAAAGGAAAAAAAAGGGGGGGAAGTGGGGAGGACTGTGTTTAGAAAATTATATTGTACTTATGGGGAATTATACCAAGGGAATAAATTCAAATTTTTCCTCCTTGTTTCAATTTTGATAATAATGATACTATAGTATTAATCTAATTCTCACTTTCCAAAAAAGACAAATAATTAAAATTTTAATGCATCTCTTTCTTCCCTAACCCCTCCACACATATTTCAACATTTCCTTTCCTGTCTCTATTCTACATTCAAAATTGCTTCCTCCACCCAAGTGAAACTGTAAATTTAAAGTGGAAGAGTAAGAAATTAAGGAGTTTAAACAGCTTTACATAAAAAGGTTGTTTGCCATGCCTAATCCAAAATCAGTTTACAATGTAAGCCTGCTTCTTAAATACAATGAACAATGAAGCAGATCATGAAATTTATTTCTCAGATTTGTTTTCTTCAGAACAAATAACCTCGGTTCTATTATTTCTGCCAGCTCATCTAGCTTTATTATTTTAAAATTCTCATAACCAATCTTCAATTGTTAGATACCGAACTCTACACAGAGAGCTGAGACAAGAGCTGGGTCTACTTTGGGTAGAGTGGGAGGATGATCAGACGTCCCACACAGGGCACTTCCATCACTCCTCTCTCTGTGCAGTAGAAAATCACATTCAACTTTATGAGCCTTGGAACATCACTGCTGTCACTGGACAATATCATACTGATCTGACTCTTCTACCTTTCAAAGAGGATGGAAAAGAAACTCACAGTTATTCAGTTGGCGGTGATCTCTGCCGCTCTTAAGCAATGTTATGAGACAGGATTCATGATGGGCACTTTTTATATGCCAGTTCATTTAAGATTTAAAACAAATCTGCTGGCTTGGTATTATTTTAGTCTTATTTCATTGAAAAAAATTGAAACTCTGAGACATAAGTATCAGAGCTAAAGTTTCAATTTGTATCCTTAGTTTACAAACACCTAGACTTCAGCAGGCACTTGAAAATGTGAAAGGAAAAACAAAATTCTGACATGCTTTGTTGTTTTATTATAATAAAACTCTAACATAACATATAGAATCACCAACTACCATAAATACAAAGCCTCACTAAAAATGGGCACTCATCTTAGAGAAGTAATCAGTTATCTGAAGAAAACTTGAGAGAATTGCCTCCATTTAGCCAAAAAAATAATTTCACACGAGACTAAACTCTACTGTTTCATTACTTATTTAAATAGGTTACATTTTCTTGTCAGTATTTTAAAATACTTATTTTCTTCCTTTTTACCAGTGCTTTAGACCAGAAAGTCCTAGAGAGATAAGCAGGAATGAATAAAAGCTGTGGGGCAAAGAATATTTTACTTGTGAGACTAGGCTTTAAAGTTAATACAATCTTAAAACAATAGTCTCCAACTGTGTCTTTACCATCTGTGTTTGGAACTTCAATTGAAAAACAGTTTTGACGTCTATGACAAAACTTCATATTCACAGAAGAAATAAAGCAGGAGTACAACACCTTGTTCACTTTTCTACCACAGATTATATTTTGCCAGACTTTATTAGTTTCCCCTGAATTAAGGTACCTATGCTACTGCTGTTGCTCTGAATTTGGTTTTCTCTTTGTAATAGATTAAAGGTTTACTTCAAGGTATAAGAAATTAATAAACTACTACCAGGCTTGTTTCTTTAAGATAAAAAGCTAAAGTTGTTAATTCTTTGGATAATGTAAGCTATAAAATAATTGCTCTCAGTGAAAGGTATTTTAGAGTATTTTCTCTTTTTAGATTGAGCTGTTCAGCTATCCATGTTGATTAAGTTATTTAAACACTTGGCAAACTATATTTCATTTGGTCAACAAAGGACATTCTAAGAATTCAGATCATCACATGCTATTTCTAAAACTGAAGAATTTTTAGCCACCTACCAGGTGAGGAATGACAACATAGATGAAAATTGTATGCCTTCTATTAGAATTACAGCTGTCCATCTCATAGATTTTAACAGTCATTTGAAATGTTGTACAGAATCATGTATTTAAAATAAATGGTCTTCCATGCTGTGGATCTTAGTTACCACCGAAATGGATTCTCTCCCCATACAATATTATGAAAACTCAGATTGGCAGCTTAATCTTGCTAAACTATTGATTGATTAATTTGATTCTCTAGTAGCCAAGAGTTGGGGATTTTTTTTCTTTTCCCCTTTCTGGGGGAGGGGGGGAACCTAGTTTATTGACATTTATAACCATTTCACTTAAGGAGACAAATTTCACAGGTGCAAGAATGATTTCAGTCCCACACTCTTCAACCTGGGGAAAAAGTTCAGAAAGTGTAATAGAGATGGAACAGTTGGAAATTTCAAAGGTCTGTTTGGTAGTGGCAAATTATGAATATTTTCTATTCCTTTGTTTCTGCTATTTAAACTTTTAAGGTGCAAATTAAAAACTAGTGGTCAGGGGCTTAACCCAAGTACAGAAACTCTCATCACCACTCTTCTGTCTTTTCATGGCTCTTTATGAAATTACATAATCTTTCTGGTCTCTGAAGACTTTAGAACCTGGATTCCCACTTAAATTTATCTCTTAAATATGATATAGTGGATTCATTTAGATAAGAATAAAGAATAGAATTATGACTTATTTTTAATACTATTCAGGTGTTTAGCACAATGCTTGGCCCATAGTTATTACTCAATAAATTGTAGCATAATATTACCTAACAATATCTTTTATTAATTTAAGAAGTCAATCTCGTCTTGCTAGAGTCTTTTGATAATGATGATTTGATACACTCCCCTATTTTATCACTCTAGATAAAATAGCAGCATTACTAGATAATCTCATATTTATAATTTTACATTCAATTTCCTCTTGCTCATATCTAACTAGAATAACACTTATGAAATCAAGAAAGTCAAACCTCTCTTTTTTTTGTCAACATCAACTTTAGAGAAATCAATTATTTATCAGATTTCAACAATAGGATAAATAAGTAGGAAATACTAACTTTAAAATTTCAATATATACATGGCTACTTTTTTCTAAACTTTTTGTTATTCAGAATTGAAGCATTCATACATGTTTAATTATACGTAAAACCTATTCTAAGGTGTCAATTAAAAAAAATGAGAGTAAAAATGTCGTGAGTACACATTCAAATATTTTGTCCCCACAAATTTTTTAGCTTTTTAAAACACATTCATAGAACAGGTTACTGAACCATCCAGGTGAAAATATGCACATATACATGCAAAAAAAGAATTAATCAATGTTTTATCAACCTAAAATAGTGAAGTAAACTTTCCCTTCCCTTATTTCCCATCACATTTCTTTAAAGCAGGAGAAGTTCTAAGTAATATAGGCACAGAGAGCCCATGTACTTGCTTCTTTCTCTTTCATGGCTTTTCATAGTCCTTTCAAAAGGCAGATGCTCCATCATGGACCAAGGATATATCTCAGTCCTGTGGGACATGACTGGGAGGTAAATGAAGAAGCTGGCACCTTCCTCTCCAGTTTTACAGAGGAGAGAATGAGTGAACACATGAAATTGCTCAGATGCCCTCAGGATCCAGTTATGGAAACTGATCTTCCCAGGATTCATGAATTGACAGCAGTTCACTTGTCCTGTTTTACCAATTACTTGGTTTTCCTCTATGTTAGTACTCTTCAATTAACTAATTGAATCTAAATGAACTTTAAATGTTAAAGGTTGTCTGAGAGCATATATCATTTGTTTTTAATATTCCTTTCTTTTCATCTCTACTTCCTAGGAATGTCCATTTAAAAAAACTCTACATAGAATTTTTCTACCCATCCTATATACTTCTATCTCAACTTGATTATACATACTACACTTAATTTAAAATGTCTACACTTAATTAAAAAAAAATTAAATTAAAAAAATTACCTCGTCCAAAATTAGCTCTCTTATGCACATTTTGAACACCTTGGTATCCCAAACTCCTACAGATGACCTGTCCAGCATGCAATTCCCAGTGGTCGTCACAAATTGTACCCCACTGTCCATTATGGAAAATCTCCACTCTACCCTCGTGGGGGCCACTACCACCAACAAGTCGAACTGCCTTAGATGGAGCTGTAACAAAAACAAGCGGGGGTTAATTATGTATATATACACAGTTTTATAATGTTTTTTTTTAAAAAAACAGTTCAGCCCTTTTTTTGTTTGTTTTGGTAAGTTTAACTATTAAATTTTAAACTTTCTAGCACCACCTATTGGTAAAGAGTTTAATTGTAAGCACTGCATTATTCAAAACTGAAGAGTAAAATCTATTTTAACATTTTTGTAAGTTACATATATGAGAACACTTCAAAGATTATGTTCTAATGGCTTTAAAATTCAACAGCTACACTTTCTTATCCTATATAGATTTTTCATACCATTTAGAAAATTTTATAACAAAGTGAGTCATTATTTTTGGAACAATTTGGAACTCGCTATCTAGTGAGGTTCAATGATATAAGAGATAGAAGAGAAGATATTTTATAATATTATAAACACAAAAATAAATGACCAAACATCCTATCTTTTAGCATGAGAAACAAGATAACAGTAGTGACATTTATTTAGAAATAACAAGGATATTTCTTATTATAAGGCCCCTCAATTTTGTCCCAGAATGTCTTTCTTTTTTTGAATGAGAAAAAGGCAGACAATTTTTGGAAGGAGAGAACAAGCTCTCTGCTCTCTTAAAACCCTATCCTCACAACCTCATCTTAACCTAATTATCTACTAAAGTCCCCACCTCCAAATATCATCACATTGGTGTTTCAGCTTTAACATACAAATGTGGTTGGGGAAAAGGAGGGTATAGCTGAATATAAGTCAATCCAGAGCAGAATGCATTAGTATCACAGACTGCTGGCCCCGCTGCTGGCCCCATAACCAGAGTTTCTGATTCAGTGTGTCTTGAGTGGGAGTCAAGAGTTTGTGCTTTTAACAAGTTCTCAGGTGATGCTGAAGTTGTTGGTCAAGGAACCATACTTTGAGAACTACTAACCTAGAATGTCACATTATACATTTAAAAGAGGAGGTGTGTTAATCAGAGACAAATGCTAATTCTTTTCTGTAATCTTTAGCCACATTTATTCCAAAGAGAATGGCTGCAGATTTCTTTCAAATCCCCTATTCTTGTATGATTTTGAAAGGCGAGTAAGACTCTCTATTGACTTTTTTAGGGCTAAATATATTTGGGAATACCTATGGTTATCTGTCAATTAACTATTTTTCAATTATAAATCAATTATTGACATATGACCACACTTTGCTGATCCTCGACTATCTCTGAACTAATATAGAGGAAAGAGGCAAGCCAATAGGCTCATTTAACTACTCTATTTTGGTTATGAAGAAGAGTCCATTTTGTCATTTCGAACACCCTCAATTGTGGCATTTTCTCTATAAGACTGCAGGTCAGAATTTTCTTCGAATTTAGACAACTCGTTATATCAATGTAAATAATGCCTACGGTTTCTCTAGTATCAAACTAACATATTTAGTCAGACAGATTTTTTCCACTGGGGAATATTTGTCTTGCACTTAAAGATTTCAGAAGAGGATAATTTTTATGTATTTTTTTTCTGGGTAGCTGTCTTAATTCTCCCCTTAACTTTATTAATGTAGACTTTTTCCAAATTCAAATCAGATAAACTTAGATAAACATTGACTATGTGCCACCGAATGACTCTCTGTACAGGTTATTACTTTGTAAGTAGCTAAACACAGAAACACAAACCAAAATGGAAACGATAATGTATGTTAAGGACCATAGGATTCCCTATGAAACCCAGAGATAAGGTTACATTTTGGCATCTAGAACAGCTAAGCCTACTCAAATTGGCTCGGGACTCTACAAATTTCATCCAACAGCCTCTCTGTAAATTTCTTCATTCTTTTCTTCTATTGCAAGTTAGATTATCTCTGTTCCCCAATCCACACTGTTAATAATTTCTAAGTTTATATTTTACTGTCTCTTTCTCAGTGACAGTTCTATAATACCCAGAGAAGTCCTCCTATGGCTCAGTTTGGGCTAATTGCCCACCTATGGACTAAACAGCGGGGGCCAAAGACAGTAATTCTTGCAGTAACATGATATTTCAAGGAATGAGAGAAATGTCATTTTCTTGAAGGAGAGTTTTGAGCAGATGAAGACAATAAGTTGATTCCATAAAAGACATTTTAATAATCTTGATGTATTTATGTAATATTAAATATACTATATGTTTAGCTTTGTGTTCTTTTTCATATCTGTGACAGTAGAGCATAACTGAAATTAAAGATCCAGGAGTCAGATAATCTAGATTTTAGTTCTACCTCTGATGTTGTTTATGTGACCTTATTAAAACATTTAACCTCTCTAAGACCAAACTTTTCAACTGTTAAAGAGAAAATGATATTTGCTCTTAGTTAAATGCATCTTAACACAACTTGGTGCCAGGCGTTTTTCTGGGTTGGTTCCTGGAATAATTGAATAAAATACATATCTTGCCTTCAAGGTTCATGTATTTTTGAGGTTATTATGAAAGTTGGCAGAAACAGTGCATTCTTTAAAATGTTGTACGAATGTAAAGTTTTTATTTTTACAAGTTTTAGAAATTTTAATGTTTTCATTTTGTAATGAAAGCATTGGAATGAATATATTATCTGTGATATTAATCACCCTATTCATTAAAATAAATTAATTTTTTTTGCTACTTTCCAATTTACTGCTTATCCTCCTCAAAGAGTTCTTAACCAACTAGAAAAAGCTTCTGCAAACAGACAAAACCTACTCTGTGGTTTCAGATATGAGTTTATTTTACCTTTGTTATTTCCAAACATGATTATGTAGTATTTTGAAGAAACTCTTCTATACCAGTGATGAGTAAAGCGTGGCCAACCAGCCAGTTCCAGCCAGTGGCCTGTTATGTAAATAGTTTTATGGAATGCGGCCATGCCCATTTGTTTGCATATTGTCTAGGACCATTTTCAGGCCAAAACAGCAGAGTCAAATAATTGTGACAGAGACATTCTGGCATGCAAACCAAAAATATTTACTATCTGGCCCTTTACAGAAAAAGCTTGCCAACCCTTGTTATAGTTGAAAATACAATGGACTAGAATAATAGACGATTTCAGTAGGGATATCCTGCCAAGTGATCCCTGAAATACATAAGGTCATGATTCATCTCTGCTTTCTTCTCCAGTCTAACCCTTTAAGAATCTCTCTGTTCCTATACTCATGGTCTTTTTATTTCAGTAATATAGTTATTTACATTACCCAAAGAAGCCTTACTCTCCTTAAATTCTGGAGCATCATCCCTGTCTGGAATGCTACTTTAACCCCCCCCCCCACACACACACACCCCTCCCATTTCTCCACCCTCAATCCCTGAGTTTGGATAAGTTTCTCCCTTCCAACTCCCATAGCACTACTGGCCTACCAAAGCGCTGTAAACTAGTTTATGTTCTCCACTAGACTAAGACCCTTGCAGTTATCTTTTCAACACATGACAGGTGTAGATTTTTCACTTAGTAATCACTTGATAAAGAGTTATGATACGAATGAATAAAATAAAGAACGGTGAACTCTTCTTGATTTGCAACCTGCATTACCTGAGTAAATTCAATTGGTAAATGCTTAAAATACCAAACAATAGAAGAAATAGAATTTACTATTTTATAAGTCTCTATAAAGAGAAAATATAGTTTCTACAGGTAGAAACAGTAAAGGAAATCATGAAGAAAAAGATTGATTTAACCGAGATAAACATGAGTTTTATTATGGAAAAAAAGCTACATGGCTATCTGCTGAGCTCCCCAAAGGCAGGAAGGTCTGATGAGAAGCCTTACATATTCCAAAACCCAATTTTACAGGTTTAGAAGATTTATCTCTTAGTAGCAGACTAATGTTAAACAGAATCTTGGGACTAAATGTCAATTCAACTTACGAGGAGAAATGTAATTACCTCAAAAAGCGGAATATTTGTATCTGCCTGACAAGGCCATTTTCTCCCTGTGGGCGATCTTCATAGGAAGTCAAATCACAATAAGTGAATGATTCATTTAATTAATTTATTAATTTACAATAAGATATAGTAGTGAGATTTTGCCTCTAGTACTGGCCAGTAAGCTCTTTGGTTAACATTTTTTTTTTTTACATATGCTAGTACATTCAATCAGATTAGATTTGACATATATTTGCTCTGATTCAATGTCATTTAACTTTCTAAAGGCAATATTACTATTCTTACTTCTTAGTTCTGGAGGGAAAGTATAGTACTGATAATTTCTATATATTTTTTAAAGTCCATATATAAAATAAAAACAATATATAAAATATTTATTATACTAATTACTCATTCATATTTCTATAACCATAAGATCTCAAAATAAAAATCTGTAAAAGAGCAAATATTTTATAAAAGGCTTTATAATTTAATCTGAGGAAATAACACCAATTCAATAAAGGTTAACAGGTTCAGAGGTTATTTTTGCAGACATTCTTTTAAAGGAGGAAGTAAAACAGATACATATTAAATATCTCAGAACAGAGAGATAAATTATAGTGTATAAATTAGATGGATAGTTTTAGAGGCATTAAACATAACTGTCAAAAAGATCATGTAGAAATAGGGAAAAAGATGATAGTATAATATCAAGTGATTATATTAAGATTAAAATTTTTTATTTCAATTATGCAAAAAAACTTGATATATAAAAAGACTGGAAAGAAGTATCCAGGCATATTGACAGTAATTCTGTATATGAGACAGAAATCAAATATATAATATTTTCTAATTTAATATAACTATATTATTTTTAAAACTAAGATTAATAAAATAAGTGGTGGCTGGATAGTCACTAATGTTTTTAGTATTCTAATAGGTCTATAACTCATAGCTGAAATTCATAAAATTGTGAAGAAAAACAAGCTCAGAATGAGAGATAATGCTATTTATGTAAAATAACACAAAAAAACAATTAACATCTGTTATTTATGTTTACATACATCTGTAATAAATGTATACAAACATGAATAGAAAAAAACATATACATTTTAAGATAATGGTTTACCCTGGAAAAGCAAGGGAGGCAGGCATACACAGAGCTTCAACTGTATTAGTTAAAATTATATATATTAAAAAATACTTGTAGTTAGTATGATAAAATTTTAATGTCTCTAAAATCTAGGTGGTGTGTGCATGACTATTTATTAGCTATTTTTTATAAATATTCTTTCTTTCTTCCATTGTATTTGAAATATATTTAATTTAAAGAAGACAACATATTCACAAAGATGTTGATGGGGCCATACATGAGCCCTAAATAAATTATAAGAGTGCTTCATATACATCTTTCCTTAAAAGTTAGAAAAAGGATATTATGAATCTGCTAACCTCCATTAGATAGACAACGATCTAATCTGAAAAGAGAAGTCAGGAGGTGTTTTTGCAAGTGTCTATCATGACTGCTTAAGTAGAAGAACTGAGATTAAAATGACTTTTGAGGAGTGTAATTTTATTTAAATTATCATATTGTTTACCTCATGGACATTTTTTGTATTATTTATTGGAATTAGAATTTATGGTTAAATATATGACAATAGCAATTATCATATTTGAGTTCCAAATGTAACAAAGAAATTTTTTAAAAATTTAGTTGCAGGTTGAACTGGAAGTCCTTGCAATATGGAAAAATTCCTCTAGACAGGGGGCTTATTTTATATTTAAGTTATAACTGCCTTAATGATGGATTTAGCTATGAAAGCTATGACCCAGATATCAGATGTGTGGAGAAATAAATTTCTCTGAAAAAAATAATATAAATATTTTGAATCTGTTACTCTGAAAGTCAAGAGACACAATTATTTTGGAAATCATGAGAGAAAATGAAGAGGAGAAACTAGAGGGAGAGGATTCCAGTGGAGAGGGTGTACGGAAACATATTTTGATGGCAGAGGAGAGATTGAGAATGGCTAGTGAAGAAAATTTGGTGTGTAAACTAGCTGGGGAATATGAAGACAGTGAAGTCTAAGATTCAACGTCAAATTGTAAATGCTTCTGCTTACATGTTTCTATTATGCCTAAGTCATCACCAGTAAAATTCTCTTAGATCCTGAACTGGAGCTAGGATACTTTCTCAAATGAAGGGAGAGATATGGTACTTATTGTTGAAATGAATGGTATGGAGAGAAAGTAACAGGCAAAGATGTCTAGGCATATTAGTTTCCTAGGACTATTGTAACAAATGCTCATAATCATATGGCTTAAAACAACAGAAATTTATTCTCTCCCAGTTCTGGAGGCCAGAAGTCTGAAATCAAGATGTCGGCAGAGTGATGCTCCCTTTGATGGCTCAGAAGAAATCTTTCCTCAGAAGAAATCCTTTTTTCTAGCTTCTGGTGGCTTCTTGACTTGTAATTCCATTGCTCCAATTTCTGTCTCTGTCTTCATATGGTCTTCACTGTGTCTCTGTATGTCTTCCTCTCATAAAGATGTCAGTCATTAGATGTATGGTCCTCCTGAATCCAATATAACCAAATCTCAGCTTAATTATACCTGCAAAGACCCTGCTTCCAAATAAGGTCACATTCTGAGATTCTAGGTGGACACAAATTCTTAGACACACTATCAAACACTATTGCAGGTGGCAGAGATTTGAATGGGGAATATAATTTTTTTTATATTTTCATCAAACTATTTTAGACACAAATCACTAGAATTGCTTTAGAACATGAGGTCAGTTCTCAATTTTATTTAAAGAACAAAATGTCTAACCAATGTACTGTGTGCCTGAAACTAATATGAAATAAAAAAAATTTAAAAATAAAAAAGAACAAACTGGCTGCCAAGATTTGAGTACTGCAGAATAGCAGAGTAGTAGAGACTTTGGTTACATGGGAAAGAAGTTAGCAAAGTCAACTGTGATTACACAGAACACCTGTAGTTCAATTGCTGAATAACTAAAATAAAGATTGAGAATTTGTTCCTTCAGATTAAACTTTACTGAACTCAGAAGATACTGAGTAAACCTAATTTAATTAGGAGTAAGAGTAAATTGCTTCAATATATAAAAGTTAAAAAGTAGCGGAAGGCTACTGTTTTTAGTATTTGTCACTTTTTGAATCCAATCATCAGGTAGGACTTCAAAATTTTGCTACAAAACGTAGTAAATATTTAAGATGAAAGAAGAACTTGGTGTTTAAAAGAATACCTTTCTACTTGTACAAATCCCCACAGGGATATGTGGCTAAGAATAAGTTTATGTGGGGGAAAACAAACAAAACTTAAAAGTCGAGTGAGACAAGAAAAGCAGAGTGTAGTTTTTAGTATAAGTTATTTTCAGAGTGTCATGAGCTTTAATGCTACTTCTACCAAACTTTCAAATTGCCAATTAAATAAAAATGTCTGCATTTCAAAGAGCATGTTGTTTTCTTCAAAAGACAGTGTCCACATATTGAGATATCTGTGATCATTTCTGAGCACTCTTGTTATTATTTAATATTTCATTTCTAAGTGAAGCTAGTTTCTAGAGTGACTTAGGAGAACATTTAAAATTTATAAAAGGGAATTTTATTTCCCTATTCACAGGGTATTTAAAATTTTACTCCTCACTTAAAACCCTAGGGTATAAAAATAATCAAATCGTTCATTAAGATATTAAACAAAGCTAATTTAGAAAACAAATCATAGCAGAAATTACATTGTCATTCCCTCTAATTTCTTAAAATGTAGGCCTCAGCCAGACCTCCTAAAAATCCTTATGTTTTTCTTTATAAGTCATTGAGGTATTTTTAAGTGATCTAACATCTTTGAGCCTTCATTTACACATTTATAAAATAAACATAACACCTACTTCCTAGGACTGAGGTTTCAAATATGACAATAGGTGAAAAAAATGTATTTTAAACTGTAAAGTATTATATAAACGATAGTGATAGAATTATTAATTATATTTTATTCTGAAAGTTATTCTAGAACTTGTGAAATCATAGATGTAGGGGATTTGAACTCTGGATCTTGTGGAGAAAAATGTCCCAAGATTCACCCACTAAAATTTAATCTGTCTCATTATTGGCAGGGCTGACAACTCAGTACATATTTTCTGACTTTCTATGAATTTTCTAAAATAACTGAGTGTTCGTACCTCGAATTGAATTAGGAGATAAATTGAAAGACGATATACATTCTCCTTGGCATTGTGTGTTATGTTTTGTTTATGCTCATACCTGTTCAAATCTCTAGAAGCTGTTATCAGATTGACTTATTGGAATTGGTAGAAGACAATAGTGTGTATGGTCATTACCTCTGCACTTGACAGGAAAGGCCATAATCTGTGTCTAACAGCTATGCCCAGAGACATTTTAGGACAGATCATTTGTTGTCTAAAAAATCCAGCAAAAAGCTGTTTTCCTGCTCCAGGAAACACTGTTTCCATTTACTTAGCTTAAGCCTTTATTTTCGTTTAGCCAAGTAGATACTCTTAGAAAAATAAAAAACATGGTTGGCATATTTTATGTGGGTAGTCACAGAAAGAAAACAGCGTGAAAAAAACCTTGTAAAGTATGGTATATCTCAACCTGTGGGTTCTTAGCAAGGTTGAGTTACTAACTAAATGTTTCATTACGGAGGGAAGGGTCCTACTACTTATGCATCAGAAAAAAGTAGGATCTATATCATGAAATACGATGCTTCTTTAGACTAGAAGTGAGAAGACCAGGGCCCTAGTCTTGGTGTGCTACAAATTTCCATTATGACTCTGAACATGCTATTTTGTCTGTTTTCACTTTAATTTCATTTGTATGACATCTTTTGTAGTTCCCTCAAAGGATTTTATGAAAATTACTTTAGTTCATGAATGTACTTTGAAGAGGTTTGAGAGGGAAAGTCTGGTTAAAGTTGTACCTAACATAACGTAGTACCTAAGTGATAGAATTTAAAATTAGATAAACCAAAATTCAAATTGAGACCCACCACATATATACTGGGCTGCGTGATTTTACACAGGTTACTTATCTGTCTAAATCCTCATGGGAACAGCAGTGATAGTTTCCTAGTAAAAATTAAGTGAAGGAGATATACAAAATGCTTTGTACAGTACCTGGCATAGAAAGGTCACTCTATATATTATAGGTATTATTGTTATTATTAACATTATTTCTTAAAAATTCAGATTTCTGGACTAATTTTGGAGAATGGACAAAAGTATCCACAAAAGTATCATATATTAAAGAAGAATTTCTCAACCATTTTGTGCTTCAGAATTCCAAGGAGAGCTTTTGGAAATTACATATATCTGATCACAACCCAAACATTTGAAATCAGAATATCTGTATGTTAATTCTATGATAAAAGCCTTAGAGTTCATTTCTATGATCTCCATAGCTTCAGAACAACTGCTGGAACAAACTAGAACATAGTGTGGTTACCTAGGTCTATGACTTTCACATTATAGAAGAATTGACCTAATACATTGCTGTCCAATAACAATTAGCAAGAGTATTACTAAATATTAGTAGACAACACAATGTGGTTTTTTTCAGAGCCCTTTAGCCTGCACTCTGAGATTCAAAAGTGGTGATCTAATCTAACCCATCACTTTGTATTTACTTCATCTGGTAGGGCAATGAGAGTGAGCCATTCTTAAGACACTACGCTTGATAATCAAGGGAAAACTAAGGATCTGAACAGACACAACAAGACTTTCTTTGAAGAAATGAAGATGGCATTCTTTTGCAGACATAGCTAGATGAGTATATAATGAAGCATAGTGAGAACTTACCTGACAATAAATCTAACATATATAAAGGGGAAAAGAGACGGAGACAGAGACTGAGTCCAAATGACTTAATTTGAGCTCCTGGACCCTGCCATACCTGAAGCAAATTCTAATTCTTAGAATTCTTAATTATGTAAACTAATAGGTTCTGTCTCTTGATTGAGTTAATTACTGTTGCTTTCTACTTTAAAAATTCTTATAAATATATAGAATTTACTATTTGACAAAGAATATTCAAAGTGAATTCCTAGGTTATTCTGTTTATTAATCTCATCATCATTGGTTACTGTCTACTTAAACTGCATTATCCTGGCAATTTTTATTATTTCATGAGACATCATAAAATGTAAAAGAACATCACTAAAATGTGAAAATACAATCTTGGCAAGAAATAGATAAAAATGAATTTGTTCTCATTACTATAAAAGCACCAGAATGTCTCTAATTTACTTACGGTATGATTTAGGCTCTCTTTAAAAACGGACTGACAGAAAGACAAGCGAAGACAACCGAGGCAGGGTCTTTCACATTTTTTAGCAGTTCTAGCCTTATGTTACAAATATTTAGACACAAGAGTGCCCATGAGATCCCTGTTATGGATTGAATTGTATACCTCAGATTTATGTTTTTAAGTCCTAACCCCTCATGCAACTATATTTAGATAGAGAGTCTCTAAGGAGGTAATTAAGGTTAAATGAGGTGAGAGGGTGGGGTCTTAATCCAATAGGACTGGTGTCCTGACAGTATTGTGATCTTGAACTTCCAGCCTCTGAAACTGTGAAAAAACAAATTTCTGTTATTTAATTCACCCAGTCTGTGTACTATTTTTGCAAACCCTAGCATACTAATACACTTTTCTTTTTTTTTTTTTCGTTTTGTGTTTTTAATTATTTTCAAATGACATGAGATATAGAGTTCCTCAATGAGTTTAAATTTGAAAATAAAAGCTTTATCTTCAACTTATAAATGAAAATAAAACAATCATGTCTGCTGTATTGTGATCAGAACACATTGAAAATATAATAATAATTATTTATTTGACTACTTTCTCTGATGAATCTCTGATGAATATGTTACATGTTCTCTGGGTATGGTAATAGTGTTTCTAGGTGCAGATAAATGAGAATATACCAACCAGGAAAGAATTTTGGATAGAAGATATGTTGGAATAGAACAGATTGTCATTTTATAGGGGACAAATGAATTATGCTGTAAGCAATGTGGACTTCTGTAAAAATATTGTGCACAAAAACTGGATATTTGTATTCAGTTTAAAAAAATTACCTTTTAGCACATCTAGGAAATAAAAATTGAGAATTATACAAAACTTTATTAGGAAGAAGGGTGATTTTTCATTTTGCTACAGAATTCACATTAGAATTCCTTTAAATAGTTTTGGTAGTGAGCATCTGAAAGGTTGCTGGGATTCAGGTATTTTATTCTGCAGTGGATCAAGTTCTATGTAAGAATTCACAGGGCGCAGGAAATGTGAATAACTGTGGTACCACAGGAGAGGGTCAGGAGTCTGTAGGTTAAGCCACAGTGGGAGATACTACTTGGACACTTCACATTTAAGCCAGTAAGTGTGTTGTTCTGGGAATTTGGTCTTTAGATTCACATTGTAGGACAGCACATTTCTAGAGGAGCCAGGTCGAGGGGAGCAAGAAATAGGTGTGAACCAATTACTTGGATTGTACTTTAATTGGAACAAAATAAATGATTTTGTATTAGTCTAAGGCTAAATTTACTGCAGAATAGAAAGCAGAACCCAGCTCTCTGAAGAAAGGCACAAAAACCTTTTGGTCCTCTGAAGTTATAGATAAACAGGAAGTGATGTGTTGGGTCTCTACTCCAAATGCGTTCTGGTATGTAACTGGATGAATTTCAGATTTTGCTGGTGCCAAAGACCTGGAACTGTATTGATTCCCGCTTCCCCCCAACCCCGCCCTTTTAAGTGGCTTTCGTGAGAGTCAGCTGGGATAGGGACTAAACAGGACAAGTGCTAACCACTAGATTCATTACTGATTTAAATCTCTATTTCAATCTATAAGACACATGAGTTATACACACTATTAAGAAACACATCTATTGTGTTAATGGAACACTACATGTTTTTAGCAACAATATTTGGAAACATATAAAGCTCTAAACATTATATAGCTTAAGAATGAACAGCACTTATCTAAGTTACTTGGAGCCATCTCTGCTCAAGTCCACTCTGGGCTGCTGAATCATAACTGGTGCTACTATGGAAAGTGCAGTGAAGAGTTAAAAAAGAGTTATAGTGAAAGAAGAGGTTCATCAAAGCAGCCAAATTATATTGAGAAATGTTAAAATAGAGTCAGTTACTGAAATAAAAGTAGAATAGTAGTAGGTAGCTCCTTCCCCTGCACATAAGTAATTTTCATTACTGATAATGGAAGCTCTGTGAGCATTCCAGGGAGACTATATTTCTAAGTAATATACTCAGGGGATAGACTGGAAGTAATATCTGCAGCAGCATGTGAAGGAGAAAACATAAACAAATGAAAATTAATTGGGAATCCTTTTCTGAAATTTGACCAAATAGAAGTCATATTATAAGAATTTTTATCTCCCTAGGGCCTTCAAATTAATAGGCTCATTCTAGAAAACCAAATTGTTAATGACAAAATTTTTTCTCTTCCTTCTTCCTCTCTCTATACCCTTCATACTAACTATTTGTGGTATTTACATATAAAAATACATAAAACCGATGTGGGAGTGTTGAATGAAGTCATAGTTACAAACAGAGACTTTGGAGATTGATACACTTGGCTTTGAGTTTCTGCTCTTCCTCTTATTAGATGTAAGCTTCACTTTCTAATCTATAAAATGAGAATAATAATAGTACTTATCTCAAAAGCTTTACTGAGGATTAAATTAGATAATGCATCAAAAGCCCTTGGTGTACAGCAAATGTTATCTAAATGCTCATTATTATAATTACTTGGTAATTAGAGAAGGTTTTACTTTCATCAACTGAATACTTTGAGAAAGACCAGAATTCATTTACAATTGAGCTGAATCCTCAGTCGAAATCAAAGACAAATTGTTCATATCGTTGTATGAGTTTCAAAATAAGATACTCTAAATTTAAATGTTAGTTATAGTATTATCTATTTGTATTCTGGGGTGTCAGATAACTTGCAAACTGAATCCCCTGGAACCGTTTCCCAGAATCTCTGAGATCAGGGCCATTCTGCAGCTAACTTGGACCAAGGCATCCTGACAAGCGAAGAGGACACCAGTCTCTACCTGTTCCCTGATGCAAAGTAAAGTAGGAAATCACATCCAATTAAACCATGGACAAAGAGATCCATTTAATCTCCAGATGATTTCATTAACTGGCTAATCAACATTGCCAGTTTGCTAATATTTAGGACCATTTGGTAACTGGCTGATTCCTCTCCCACCTTCCTGTTTTTCCCTGGAGACTTTGGTGTCATGTGGGTACAGACCCAGAGTACCACTGACAACTCTAATTTATTTCAGCCCTTCTTAGAGCTTTCTCATCAGCAGCGTCTTGGGTCTATGCTTCGTCTTTCAGAGCCCTGACTATTGTTTTATTAGCCTGACATTTTTTTCTGACCTCTGTTGACAGCTTCTGGCCTTTGGCATGCACTCTGTTTAGTTGCTCTTTTTATTTATAACTTATGCTCTTCTGTTTGGCTCAGACTCATTGATTTGTGATCTGGTCACACTTGCATTGCTCTACCTAATATAAAATGTTATCTTACTCTCTAGCAGCTCTCTTTTTGTCCATGACACTTAGTTGGCTTCTTGAATTTTTATTTTGCTTTCACTCCTTCTGATTACAGATTTAAAATATCTGCATTATACCCACAAGGAGCAGCAGTTCCAGATCAGAGAGACCACTGTGAACCATACCTTACATGTTCAAAGCACTTCATGATTTTAGAGAGCAGGGGTCCCCAACCCCTGGGCTGTGGACCAATCCGTGGCCTGTTAGTAACCAGGCTGCATAGCAGAAGGTGACCAGCAGGCTATTGAGTGAAGCTTCATCTGTATTTGTAGCCACTCCCCAGCTAGCATCACTGCCTAAGCTCCACCTCAGATCATCAGGCATTAGATTCTCATAGGAGCACTGGTCCCTGGTGCCAAAAAGGTTGGGGACCACTGTTATAGGGCAACTTCACACATACAATATCTTATGTAATCCTCACAACAACCCTGTGAGGTAGGTGTTAAGATGTTCATTTCACTGGGAAGAGAATGGAAGTGGTGAGATACAAACAGACACACTACGTAGAATTCTACTAGAATCTTAATGCTGTGAATGCTGAGTCTATGTGTTAAACCTTGAAGGAAAAGAGAATTGTGAAAATGTGATCTAATAATAGAGATAGTAAACAATAATATGGAATCCCACATATTTCTTATTCCTTTTTTTCTCGATCTGCTTTTTCTTATCTTTTCTCCTTTCTCATTTTCAGCTCTTCACCTACACAAAATATCTCCAGTTCCACTGAAATATTTCTTTTTCTTCAAGATCTATACTGAATATTTAAAGCACAAAATACAAAGAGCTTTTTAGAATAAAAAATTATGAGCACTATTTTTTCATGATCAAAAATTCTTGTTTGCAATGGCCAGGTAATTTAAGAAAACAAGTTTTGTTTCATTGAATGAACTGTCCAAGCTCCACTTTACCTCACTCTAAAACTTAAAAAAAAAATCTGTTATTTGGAGAATAAGGACACAAGAAGGTAAACTAAGCAAATCGAAATTAATTTAGCTTTTTAATATGATAAGGAATTTAAAAATCTTAATCTCTTCTAAATAGCCATAGAACCCTGTTCTTCCTGCAATATAGCTCTGCTGTATTGTATAATTTCCTGTTTACATGTCCATATCTTTTAGGGACAACTAACTCTGTAAGTCTAGTCACAATAGCCATATTATTAGCTGTTAAGTCCAGCTCCAGGAGGTACAGGATGAGCAATGAACATGTACTAAATGAATGAGTGAATGAGTGGATAAATGAATGGATTTCCTTTTATATTATCTCTATCACTAGTTGAGAATAGTGTTTTTGAATGTAAACACCCACATATAGTCAATATGAGATTTCTCCTAGAACCCTTGGGCTAAATTGATTCAACAAGACACTAGATGAGTAGGTGGCAGAGGGCTCATGGCCTGGTTCTGAGGATTGGTTGGAGCAACATGACAGTCAGTACAATAGAAAGTGTCCTGATTAGGGGTGCTAGGGGTTGGTAGCAATGGTAGGGTACTCGAGTGAGGAAAGGTATTAGCATGAGAGCAGAGGCCCAAACGGTACCCAAGACCAGAAGCAGAAGTCATTAGGAAGCCTGGCCCTACACAGGAACCAAGGTCATTAAGAGGAGCCACAAGATCTTGGAGTCAGTTGTGCTGATGACTTGTCCAGAGGTGAAGTGTGTTTCAATGAGATGGTAGCAGAGGGTATCCTGCCCAACTCACCAGATATTAAAAGGGCCCTGCCCTAATATGATCAGGGAATGATACTTGATCCTGACACATATATAAAAGAGGAAATCAATCATTATTTTTATTATATTTAAATCATGCCTCAAAAACATGAAAGAATGTATATTAAAATAATTCAATATAAATTTTTATGTATCAAAATTAATTTAAGATGTGGGGAATCAGGCACTTTCATACAGAATAAATTGGTACAATCTTTTTGGAGCCATTTTGGAGGCAAGACTCCATCACATTGTAAAATGCATTCATTTTTAAACTATTGATTCTAGTACTAGAAAATTCTCTATTAAAAAGTATTTCCATAAGATTATGTATGAGAATGCTGAATGTTACATTGTTTATTAAAGCCAAATCAAAGCAAACAAAAGTCATCAAGTGTTCATGACTAGTGGATTGAATGATATATTATGGTAATTATGGTATAGCTATATAATGGAATAATGTGTACCTATTGAGAGAAAAAAAGAGCCATATGTACTCACATGGGCATATTTACTTAAATAAGGAAAAAAGCAACCATACTGTATAGATGTTTGTGTATGTGATTCTTTCCCTCTTTTTGAAACATCATAGACTTATCTACTCTCATCAGGTGCATGGAGGGTATCTGGAGGCTATTATACTTATACATAGAAATATCTCTCTTAATACTTTCTCAAAGAAAGAATACACATAATCTTCAAACAGCCAAAAAAAAAAAAAACCTGTAACTGAAAACATTTCTGAACATATCTGAAAAAAATGTTCAAAGCATTTGATAACCTCAGGCAACAGAAGACAGTGTGGGTGTTCAGTTTACAGACTACAAAATAAAGGAGTCCCTTATTTGCCGAGATTAACCAGAGTCAAAGTTAAGTAGCTCAGAGACAGTCTCAGGAAAGGAGAAAAGGAGATAAAAAAGAACCAAAGATAAAGATAAAGGTAGAGATAAAGATAGAGAAAAACATGAAGATAGAGAAGGTAGAGTTATTCTAGGCACTCAACTGAAAATAAATAGAGCAACAGGGAGCTGGGGGAAAAAGTGGAAAAAATGTATAGCAGACAAAAATGAATATTTAAAGAATAAATAGACACAAAGGAGAAAAGATATACTAATGTTTCTATTATCTTAATATAATAATGAAAACACTAATAATCATTAATTAACACGAAAGCACTTTGGGGAGATACAGAGCACTCATTGTTGCTCAATTTAAGGGTAAATACAGATCAACAATGCAATGATTGTGGAAAGCATCTCACTTTCATACAGAAACCATATTTTAACGGCTGCAATTCACAATAGTGACCCTCAATTATCTAAAGGTAGTATCTATACACCATATTAGGTCAAAAGAATTATTTTTGCTAAGGCAGAGAAATTGGTACTGTATTTTTTAAACAATAATTACAACTGAAAACTGCTAGATTTTTGGTATATTAAAGGATTTGCTATAACCTGTCTAAAACAAACCCATAATGGGTAAAGATTACGATACTTGTGTGCATGTATCAGCTTATCCCACAGACACACATACACATCACACGTTGCTCCTACTGGGAATATAGGGGAGGAACTCGACTTCTAAGTCAAGTATAGATTCCTCATTCCTTTTCATGATCTTTTCATTATATCTTTGTGGACTTGACCTAGACACAATTGCCTTATGTTATGATGAATTAAAGATCTCTCATCTAATATTTAGTTTTTATGGTCCAATTTACACATTCCCTACATTACAATATGACATCAGCATTCCATAGACAGAAATCTTGTTCATGAAATCTATTCTGTTGCATTTTAGGTCTCAGTTATAGAACACCGCTTTTCAAGTACTTAGTAAAAACAAAACAAAATAAATTAAAAAAAAAAAACAGTCATCCGAGAATTAGTCCATCATCAGGGTTCTTAGATGGTCCACATTTCTATAAGTAACATTTCAGTTAGCTCAGTTAGTAGGTAAGGAGGCTGTAATAGTTTCTTTTATAAGCTCAATTTTTCTTCAACAGATAGAAATTTTGGCTTGAAAAATTAAACAATTTTCTATGTGGAATTTTTAGAAAATTGTGCTCATCCCCAAAACAAAATACAAATGGGTAATGAGATTCAAAGAGTTGTATAGTATAATCTATTTACTTTACTCCAATTATTCCATTTTGTAGAAAACTGTGACTGACTTCCACAGAATCTCTATGGCTCAGTGCTGAAGTTCTTTCTCAACATTTTCTTCAAGCCCAGACCACTACTAGCAAAGCTCGTTTATTACAAAAGTGCACATGAAAAAAACAAGAAACTATAAACTTACTTGGCATGCTTCCACTTCCTTTTTCCCCCTTCTGTCCTTTTTGTCCAGAATTTCCTTGAAAAAAAAAAAAAGATAGATAAATAACATTTTAAAAAATTAGGACAATTCACAATACTTGCTTTTAATGGAAATAATATCACAAGGTAATCTAGAATATCAATTTATAACAACCTATAGAAATTTAAATATAATTATAATGTTGATGGTGATCATAATAATTATTATTATATTAAACATTACTGTTATATCATTTTAGAAGGCCTATTACAAACCTGGCACTGTTCTGGGTAGGTCCTTTGCACACATTACCTCAAATTATGTACAAGGGAAGTAAATATCTCACTTTCTTAAGCAAGCAAAACTGAGGTATAAGCAACTCGATTTGGGCTTTTTCAACTTTTTCTTTTTGTTTTCCTTTGCCTGTGACTTTCTTCCTCCCCCAGGAAGTCTGATGTCTTCCACTTCAATCTAAGCCTTGTCTTTTTATTTCCATTACAATTTATCTATTTTATTTTTCATTTCCTGAGATTAGTGTATCCCACCGATGGGCTGTGAATGAATTTCTGGGACTGCAGTCCCTATGGACTCAGAAAGTCCAAGGGTTGAGCCCAAGTAAGCTGTTTAACAGACCCTCCAGGTGATTCTTATGCCAGCTAAAGTTTGAGAACCATAGACCTAAAGAAATTCTATGTATCTTTTAGGCCAGTGCTAACACTACTTCCTCTGTAACACGTTGTCTTGCTGTTCAGAATTAATCACTCCCTACTCCCATAGCATTTTGTCCTGCTTCTTAAATGTTTATTACTTACCACATTGCATTATAGCTAATTGTTTCTGCATTTTTCAGTCACCTCATCCTTGAGGGCAGTGGCTATGCAATATTTACCTCCAACACAGAGTGAACCCTCATGAAATTTTATTGACTAGGTGAATGAATGAATGAATGCTCTCCCAAGTACTTTGGCTAGTGAGCATTTATTGAACTCAAGGAGTTTGAGATTAGAAAAATCAAAACTTGTATAAGCTATAACTAATAACTGATATGTATATATAGCTTCTTAGTGACAGAAACTATTTGAAACACTTCAAGATATTTATTGATTCATTTGATTTTTACAGAAATTCTAAAATGTGGATCCCCTTATTAACCCTTCTTTTGTAGATAAGAACTGAGGCACAGGTGAACTGAGTGAAGAGGTAGAATTTAGGTATAGGATTCAAATATGTAGTATTATGCTATCTCTATAAAGTACAAATGTGTACTATGCTATCCCTCTGTTTTCCAATAGGGCAAAGAAAATATTAGGTATGAAATAAATATGTGCCACCATAAAATTTAAGGTCAAACCACTTTGACAAATATTTAATCCCCCAAAATGACAAAATGAACAACCTAAGATTAGATACTTCACAAAATATTTACGAAATCATCTGTTAGCTTAAACTTTACTAGAGAGGTCATTGTGAGAAAATTTCCGGAAGTAAGCTTCTCAAGAGTGGGAAACTAGCTTGTGTTGTATTCCTACCTCTAAGCACAGTATATGAGACAACATAGGCATTCAGTAAATAAGATAAATTATTTCTCTTTAAATCAGATAAGTTGTGCTACAGTTACGTGTCTCTTCTGGGTTTATTCCCAACTTCTCTGACCACTTAAAGAAAAAAGTTTTGCAAAATAGACTTGTGAGGAAGAGAGGCTTTCTTAACATTCCTAAAATTTCTGCCATGTTTCCCTTTTTTGTGTAGACTTTCTAGAAAGACAAATTAGTAACTCTGATTTACTTATAGTTCATAGTTATATTCATTTATAAAGTTAATCTTTATGATTTAATGTAAATAGGAAGTTACAAATAGACTGTACCAGAAAGATCCCAAAATGAAATCTTAACATGATTTTGCCAGGTTAAATAAATGACTAGGTATTAGAGATAGATAGTAGACTAATACACTATTTAAAACTTAGAATATAGATAAAATGCTTCCTCATTCGCAGAATTATTTTGAATTATTTTAGAATCTATAAGTAGCTTTTGTAATTTTGTCAAGTTCAAGGTTTTTAAATGTATTTATCGAACACAAATTGCTCATAAAGGAAATTCAGCAATTCCTAAATAATGCAGATCATTTCAAACAAATTAATAGATAAACAAACACTTCTTCCCATGTTGCTAAAGAATACCTGATTAATGCTAGACAGTTTTAGAGATTGTTGGTACATAAACACATCATTCAGTTCAGGTAATTGGGTTTCTGGTGGAGACTGAGTGTGGGTTGCTTATTTGTTTTTAGCTAATATTTCTCCAAGCCTAATTGCCATCAGCAGAGTACATAAGAACTGATACTATCAAAAACACCTCAACATAGCTATTAGAATTGCTAAATCCAAAACACTGACAACACCAGATGCTGGTGAGAATGTGGAGCAATAGAAATTCTCCTTCATTTTTGGTGGGGACGCCAAATGGTATGGCCACTTTGGAAGACGGTCTGGCAGTTTCTTACAAAACTAAATGCAGGTTTACCATGCAATCCATCGATCACACTTCTAAATAAGCTCATGTACACACAAAAATGTGCACATGAAAGCTTAAAGCAGCTTTATTTATGATTGCCAAAACTTGGACGTGACCTATTATAAATGACTTTAATAGGTAAATGGATAAATAAATTGTGGTACATGCATAAACTAGAATATACAAAACATTAAAAAATAAATAAGTAAATGAGCTATCAGGTCATAAAAAGGCATGCAGAACCTTAAATACATTCACCTAAATTGCTAAGTGAAGTAAGCCAGTTGAAAAGATTACATATAGTATGACTCCAATTATCTGACATTCCAGAAAAGGCAAAACTATGGAGACAACAAAAAGATCAGTTGTTGACAAGGGATGGTGATGAGTGAATGGAACAAACCAGAAACACGGAGGATATTTAGGGTAGTGAAACTATTCTGTATGATACTCTAATGGTGGATACATGTCATTATACATTTGTCAGAACCCATAGAATGTGCAACACCAAGAAGGAACTCTAATGTAGACTGTGGACTTTAGTTAATAATAATGTATTGTTATTGGTCCATAAACTGTAACAAATATATCCCACCAATGCAAGATGTTACTAATAGAGGTAATTGTATGTGGGTAGGTGGTATATATGGGAACTCTGTATTTTCTGTGCAATTTTTCTGTAAATCTAAAACTATTTTAAAAAGCAACATATGTTAAACAAATAAAATAAAATCTCAATGTTAAAGATCCTAATCTCTTGGTGATAATTTACTTTGAAATTAGGAAAAAATAAACATACCCAATTCTAAAATTTCTGTGCCAAGTTCACAATGTAGGCTTGGGCTACTGGCAAAAGGAATGAAAATAATGTCATCACATATGTAAATTTTAAAGGGTCTGAATAATGTTGATTAAGTACTAATATATAATAGCAGGCAGTTTATCTTGCATATGATAGGATTTCAGGCCCATCTGTATTTCTCTAATTGTAATTTAATAGGGTTTGACTGGTTAATTTATACTTTGCTTATTTGTTTTTCTTTGCTAATCTTTCCACTCTCTTTGTTCTAAGATAGAGAGCATTCTTCATGGTGATTTATGGTTGTGTGAAATTTATAAAACCTCTTTTTTTTCTTTTTTTAACTATTTCCCTTTGGGGCATAGAAATTGGATAATAATCAGTTTCAAATGTTTCAGACCGCAAAATAAACTGCATGTGAGTGCTACTATTCATACTATGATGACCACTGTTTTTGTTACCTAATAAGCTGGAAAAAAAATATGATCTGGTATTTATTTTAGATATTTTATAAAGAAAATACCTGGCCTCCCAGTCTTCCCTGGTGGTCCTGAGAATCCTCGACTTCCAGGAAAGCCAATCGATCCCCGATCACCTTTAGGACCTGGAGGACCTGCATGGTTAATGAGGAAAATCAGTGATAATAATTTATTTCTCATACAGACTTGAGAGTATAATGAAACAATCTAGTTTCATTAATGGTTATAAAATAGGTGAATTTCCAAATGAAGGAATAATATCTTTCCTTAAATTTCATGTGTGCCATTGATAAACAGTAAGTAAAAACATGAATATTGTAGTTTTTCAATAAATAATATTGTTATTACAAATAAAAATGTATCAAAAATACTGGCATTTCAAACAGAACGGTTATATTATCTAATCAGAAATCTTCAAATGTCTGGATTTTGCTGTAGCTGAAATAACTTTGAAATGTATGAGCTAAAAATTGAATTGTCCCAGGAAAGGCACAGCTTAAGCAATAAGAAGTATCAAAAAGCATTTATTTAAAAAATTGGGATCCTAGTTCTGGAATACAGTATCTCTCATGGACTTGTTCTTACATATTCCACTATAATTCCAAACAATAACATTACTACATGTATACGTGTGTGGGGGTGTGTAGAGTATGTGTGTCTATAATATATAAATATACCCATAAATGAATCATATTATATAAATATACAAAACCAGGGTTTTACATACTGAAATAAAAACAGGTTTTCTTTGTTTGTTTGTTCACCTTAAATCGCTGTGATGATTGAAAACTGCCTTAAAAAGCAAAAGTTATTTTCTAGTGGAATAAAATATTTCATTCTGGAATTCAGCATTTTGAGATTAATTATTGTAAAAATCTCATTTTAAGTGTCATTATCAGTTCACAAGATCCTATTTAAGCTAATTTTCAGTTAGCTCCTTGGGAAGCACATTATTAAAAACTGATTATACATCTTTTGCCAAAGTCAATCATTTAATATATTGTCATAGTTTACAAGTTCCAAGAGGCAGGGCTTATATATATTTAATTTATTTAAAAAATATTCTCTTGAGGTTCATTCATGTAGACTCCTAAATTTGGGCTAACTGTTCTGTAAGAAATATTTAGTTTAAGAAATATACTATTCTAAATGGTTAAGAAATATTATTCGACCTAGTGTAAAACTTTGATTCCAACAGAAATTAAGCAGATAGCCAAAGTAATAAAATGATGTTATGTTTAGAAATATTGGTAAAGTCAGAGCACCTGCATTTAATTATTCAATATATATTACTTTGTATATATATCGATATATTATATACATACTTTGTAGAATATATTGGCTGGACTTCAGAGCACACAACCTGAAAAGGCCTAATATCAGTTCTTGAAAGAGGCTGATGGGTTAATATTTATACCTTCCTTCATTTTCCAATAAAGGTAGTCAGACCTTTGAACTTACAATTATTAAGATCTGTCACTCAAAATTACAAATAAAATATTGATGCTAAATTCTTATTTCTTTATCTTAGACCATGCTCCACTTTTTATAGAATGCCATTCACTGGTGACTCCCATTTTTACTAATTTCTGCATTAATTCAAAAAAATTATACTGAGCACACATATCGTTCCTGCACATTCCTGGAGTTACAAAAGTTCTTATCGAAACAGATCTTTTGGTGTGGAGACAGATGGTAAGAAAGTTAACAAATAAATAAAGAAGGTAATTTTAGAGATTAAAATTTTAGAAAAACAAAGAAATGAATAGAGAATGCCTTGGGGGATTAGAAAGAACATCTTCAGTGATGGTTCACTGAGTAAATTATAGTGACACTTGGAATACAGCTGTTCAACTAGGGATTATATTATATTTTCAATAGGTGAACGAATGAATTCATAAATAAAGCACATATGATACCTTCATAGAAATTACTCGACTATTTGACCTCTATTATGGAAGATATTTAAGCAGACCATACAGCCTGTAGAGTTATGTGACTTGTTTGTTTAAAAATGTTTGAAAATGTGACCCCTAAATATAAGCACAACTATTGAATTTTATTCCAAGAGATCAGATTCTTGGAGCCATTCAGGTGAATTAGCTAATTTTCTGCAGTAATCTATGGCGGGGGGTGGCGGGGGTGTGTGGCACCTGCTTTTAATCTGCAGGTAACACAAGTACATTTTACACAATCATGTCTATTTGGATTCAAATACTGGTTCTGCCACATACCAGCTGCTGATTGTCATTTAAACTTTCCGTGCATCTGTAAAATGGCACATGATTTGTCCCTATATCAAAAGTTCGATGCGATTATTAAAAGAGCTAATAAATGTAAAACACTTAGAAAAAGTGCCTGCCATGTGATTAATGCTTTGTGTTAGCCCTTCTCCTCCTCTTCCTTCTTCACAGTAATATAATCATTATTTTTGCCACTCTTTTGTGAAGGACGCTAAATTTAGTTTTGCTTAATGATATGTACATAATCAGCAGTGACATTTTTGGATTCATTGGTACAATATTCCTTACTCAAATGTATATTTTAGCAAGTGCTATCCTTCATAAAGCCTGGGGAGAGAAGACTTTCTAGGTCAGACGAAGAGTAGTGGTGGGGTGGGATAAAGACACTCACGGACATGAAGACTAATAAAATATGGTTCCTATCTTCCAATATCTACAAGAATGGACTTTATTTCTCCTCCAGAGGCATGATTCATATGGTAGAAAATTCAGGTTATATAAGAAAAGTAAACATCATGGTTGATGATGAAAATTTTGTAACCAGAGAAGTCTTTGGTACTCTCTCAAGGCGTCTTATGAAGGTAGTTTCTCCTGTGCCCACAGTTCAGGCTACCCTGTGATCCCAATGGGCAGAAACTGCACATTAAATGGCAAGACAATTTCTTTAGGAACTAAGGAGGTGTTCTTTCTTCAAAGTATTGCTATCATGGTGGAATAACCCTAAAAGTGGCCCCAAAGGATCTCAGATGAGATCAAGAATCTCTGATCATGACATTCACCATCCTTGTGTACTTACTTATCATACTGTAAGTTCTGTGAAGACAGAAACTCTATATTTCTGTGCACAAGATCCAAAGTTTGTGTTAGAGTACTAGGCACAGGGAAAGTCCTCAAGGGGTCAAATATGTGGTGACAGAAAGAAATCTAACTATGGGCAGTGAACACACAATGCGATATATATATATATATGCCTTACTGTTGAATTGTAAACCTGCAACTTACTGGATTGCATTAATAAGTATCATCATATTTAAAATAATTAATTAATTAATTATATTTATTTATGTAAATAAATATATACATAATAGGTATACATTTATTTAAAATAATTTTTAAAAATAATGTAAACTTTATATATTGGCTTTTAAGTACAATGATGTCAAGGACAGCTGGTATAAAATTCACTCTTTTCATTTTTAAAAATTGTTTTTGTGATATAACCTGGGCTAGCCAATACATTAATCAGAAAGAACATTTTATACTATCAAAAGACAGAAAAATAAGATGAAGTTCACGGTATTTACACATTTTTTTGTCAGCACAAACCATTGTAGTTATAATTAGACCATGCAATATACACCCCACTTTCAAAAAGCATGAGAAGTATTTGATTTCTAGCCAAGAATAACATGACAATTATTGTCTTTTTTTTATTGCCTTTTTTTTTCCCTTGAGAGCAAAGAAATTTCATGCTCTTTCTTCTTCTCTGCCTTCTATTATCTTATTTTAAAATATTGCTTTCGAGATTACAATATAGAGGAATATAATTTGAAACAATTTGCTCTAAGCAAAATACATAGAATGTCTGACAGCAAAGGTAAAAGTCATCTGTATTCTAGTCAATGTTTACATTCATATTTCTTAGGTTTAGGCAGATATATTCCAGTTAAGTAAGGACTATATAAGGAATGTAATCCAATTTGCCTTTGACTCATATTGGTTGTTTGGTTGTTTGTTTGTTATCTTAAAAAACAGATAACTTGCAAATATGTTCAACATGAAGATGATTTTTATATTCTCCTCCATGTGACTTAAAGCTAGGTCTGCCACACACTGTTTGCAGTCAGTCCAAGATATAGATAGCGCCCCCTACGTAGTTGCTCTGGATTAAGCATTTCTCTTCAGAAACCAAGAGTCAGCGCTTACCATTCAGTACATTATAATGATTAGGCTGCTGGAACAGGTAATTTCCCCCTCAAACACACACACACACACACACACACACACACACACACACACACACACACACGGAACATTATCACATAGCTCTTTCCCTTACAGACATACATGCATGTGTATTACCTAGCCTTGCAGTATGTGATTAAATAGTGCCTGTTACCATACCGATTGGACCTGGAAAGCCTCGTGGACCATCTTCTCCAGTGAGACCTCTATCTCCTTTTTCACCTGGGGGTCCAGGGGGACCTTTAAAAAATAAATTACAATTACTGATAATATTCTTAAAGCATCGGTAAAATGGAGTTGTCATTTGTTAAGACAGTTATATAAGTAAATACAAAATCTTTTGTTACAGAATAACAGAATGAATAAGACTGACTTTTCTGAACAGAGACAAACCTTGCTACTGAGTAATACAATGACCTATACTGATAAGGATAAGATAGCTCTAAATTAGACAACCTAATTACGTATAAATATTTATGTATGCCTAGCACTTTCCTAGGTTTTCAGAATCTGAAGGCAGGGAAGAGACACTGTGTCAAAGATGGCATAAACCCATATTAGTATTGCGAACATACTAGGCAGATTTCACTATATTGAGTTAGATGCTGTGTGGAAAATGTATAAGTAAGGACTCATAAGCCATGTGTGATACTGTCAAGGGAAACAAAACTACACATAGTACACAACCAAATGCCAAACGGTTGATAGTGACAAACTCAGATATTTGTTAGAAAGATGCAGATGAGCACGAGTAGCCATAACTGAAAAGACTTTATTGAGGGAGTGGGATTTGAAGGGTAATTTAAAGGTTGGGTAGAATGAAAAGAAAAAGAACTCTGGGTAAGTGGGAGAGATGTGGAGAAAGACATGCAGGTAAAAATGAATAAAAGAATGCTTTTTCAAGTAAAATATTAAGTAGACTCCCTAGATAGATAGAGATATTATAAAATAAGTTGGAGGGGTTGCAGGGAAAATTTTGACTACGTGGTCTCACAATTTCTCATGTGTCCCTGAATTCTAAGTTGGATCAACACTATTAGTTATTTGAATTTTCTGTGCTGAGAAAAACAGATATGTGGTGTTCACTTTAGAATGATGATACTGAGCATTTCTTTAGAAATTAAAGGTAATCCTACTAGTATTCCCTCTTCTATACAGAGTACACAGGGCAAGTATTATTCTTTTCATTTAAAGCAAAACACTGAGCAATTTTCTTTTCACCTCCAAAAGGAAGAAACAATCCTGGATGCATCATAGAACAATCAAATACCAATATTTTAAAAGAGGCATTTTCAATTTCTGTGGTTCAGTCACATACATAGCCCAAGGACAACACAACTATATTTAGCATCACTGGTTAGAGAGTACTCATTGACAAATTTTAATCAGATGGGTAGATGTAACATCAGAAAAATTCTAACAGGGGGCACATAGGTAAAGATTATCTCCTTGAGTAAGTAAATTCTGTCTACTTTCTTTGTTTATTTTGAAGTCTTTGTCCCTGCTTCTCTCATTTTTTTCTGATCTATTTCATTTTTAAGGTCCAAGTTGGGCTTTAGAAATTTCCTTTCCTGGTTACTTAATATTTAAGATATTATCGTTCTTCTCAATAGTACATTGTCCCTTTCTCTTCGTACACGATATTAAACAGTAGTGTTTTATATTGCATTGTCTTTACAAAAGCAACTCTACTTATTATAGGAAATATAAAAGCCTAGAAAAGATATCAGAAAAAATATAGTTTATAATTCTATCATCAAAAGAGAATAGCCATTAACATTTATTTCCTTTTTTTTTTTTTTTTTTTTGCATGTGTGTGTAATTAGCAAATTCTCTACAACTTAATGTTGGAGACACATATTTAGGCACTGTACAAGAAATGTTGTGGTTCTATATCCGTAGGAATCTGTATGCATCTCCTATTCCATGCAGAATGTAGTTCTTCCCAGTGAAGGCAGTTCTTTCCCAGTCATGAACACAGCAGCAGTTCAAACTCCACAGTTTTGATGAAGGGGAGAAGCAGGACAGAAAGACTCAGTTAGAAACCTAAATTTTGCTGAGTGTATTGAAAGAAAGCAAATTCACCAAAGATGGTGTTGTTTAAAAAAGTGGACAAGCAAAGACTTTGATTTAGCAATTAGGGCTCTAAAGCAAGACACAGACATTCCAGGAAAAACTAGAATGTGTGAGACAAGAAACAAGGGACACACAGATTAGATCTAGGCTCTTAACATCTGAGATCAAGAGTTTGCCATTTCTTTAGTAAGTAAGCAACAAAACTCTTTCATAATTATTATCCTTTCAATTATTTTGCATGTTACTGTGTATAGTAATTGTATATAGCTCTAATATTGGTATATTAGTTAAATCATAACAAATACATCTATTATTTCATAACATTCAGAGTTAAAAATCCCCCTCTGTGTATTTTTATACAAAATTACTGATACCAGGCATCTGAATCCCAGAAAATGAGGTAAATGTTTTCCTTAAAGAATTCTAACTAGGTGTATTGGGTGCTACATTTTTATTGTTATTTTATTCTTCATGTAACATTAATCTCAGCTATTATATGTAGTTTCATTTTATCCATTGTTATAACTCTTCTACTACCTAGAACAAAATGTAGGAAGTATCTCAATAAATGTTTTCAGTATCTTTTAGATATTTTGAGGGCGTAGAAGTACACAGATCATAAGCCACTCTTCTCTTAGCTTCTAGCATAGAACATGATTTTATATATATACACGTCCATCATCCATAAAGCTATTCTGCTATGCTATGGAAAAAAGAATGAAGAACGTTTCAGGATACTTAAGAGTCTATTGTAGTTAGTTGCCTCCTTTGTTCTGAGTTACTATTTAGCCTCTCAAAATTCTGTTCTATAATCACATCAATAACCACCTCTGTGCATCAATAAATGGATATAATAGTAACTGCCAATTCTCTTCCTAACATATGTCAAAGAAAACAAAATTAATACTGGCCAAAATATATGATTTGTTCTATTTCAAGAAGCCATAAGATTTCACACTATTTTTATTTCATCTTTAGTACCTCCTAACTGTAGTTACAGGAATAATTCATAAATGCTATAGCAAAAAATTTCCGTGAACAATTCTTTCCATAAAACACACATACAAAATCCTCTATTTAGCTCCCTCCCTGTGATTATTTTATTTGAAGGAAAACTAAGATCTCTATATAGCCCCAAGAAGTGTACTGATTTAGAATACTTAGTAATCTTAAATATCTGATCAAAATTATCCAGTTTACTGGCAAAGCAAACCCAGGCATATCCTATTATTTAAAATCCTCAGATGACATGCTCATATGGGCAGCACATATACTAAAATCTTCAGACGATAACATAGCATTAATAATATCTGCCTAAATTTCCAGAGCTATGCTTCATGGCTTATTCATTAAGATCATAATTTTTTTACATTGTTCTCAATGTTGCCTCATATTTAGATCATAAAAAATCTGCCAAATCATCTAGCCTATTTCTGCTTAAACCTGCTCCTTTTTTACCTTCTTTGAGTTTTCATGCTCACTGATTTAGATATATTTAATAGGAAAGAAGCCTTAAAGACTGCTTAGTAGAACATACTCTCCACCAAACTCTGCTTCACCATTTCAACAATTTGGTCCTCTAGACTCTAATTACTATAATTACTTGAGAAATACATTAAAATATCTTTATCTCTTTTATCTTCATGACTACTTAGAAATTGTTAATATAAATAGAAGGAACACAAAGTAATGATGCTGATTTTACAAGCCACAAATGACAAAGCCCTCATTAATTTATACAATATGTCTCTTGGGCTATAGTTTAATAAATATTTATTGAAATCTTATTGCAATGGTTAGATGCTATAGAGAATATAAAAATAATTCCTGATTTTAAGGAACTTATTATTTCAAAGAAGATGCAACATTTCATTAAAAGACAGTATGAGATGCTTTTAGATATGACAATCATATTAAGAATTATTTTGTGAAAGAATACTTAATGTTCAATATTAAGCAAGATATAAATGTCATCAAGAGTATTACTATGGTGGAACTGGAGAAGACTTCATGTAAGAGGTCACATATTAGATGGGCAGTGAATGGTAGATATTTTCAATACAATAGAAGAGGAAAGAGTATTTAAAATATTAAAGTCTTATCAGACATATCCTTGGCAAACACCTTCTCCCATTCAACAGTTTTCTTTTTGTTTTGTTGATGCTTGCCTTTGTTGTGCAAAACTTTTTAGTTTGATGTAGTCCCATTTCATTTTTTCTTTTGTTTCCTTTGCCAGCAGCTGCTATGGAAAACAGGAGGTTCCTCAAAAAATTAAAAATAGAACTACCTTATGACCCAGCAATTCCACTCCTGGGTATTTATCTGAAGAAATCCAAAACACCAATTTGAAAAGATAGACACACTCCTATGTTCACTGCAGAACTATCACTGTAGCACTATTTACTAAATAGCCAAGATACGGAAGCAATCTAAGTGTCCATCAGTAGATGATTGGATAAAGAAGATGTACATATATACAATGAAATACTACTCAGGCGCGTGCAAACACACACGCGAGCACACACACGCGTGTGCGCGCACACACACACACACAACAGATCTTACCACTTGGGACAATATAGATGAACCTAGAGAGTATTATGCTAATTAAAAGAAGTCAAACAAAGAAAGACAAATACCAAATGATTTCAGTTACATGTGAAATATAAATAACAAAATAAATAAACCAAACAGAAACAGACGCAGATACAGAGAACAAACTGATGGTTTCTAGATGGGAGGATGGGACCGGGGTACTGAGTGGAAAAGGTGAAGGGATTAAGAAGTATAAATTGATAGTTATGAAATAGTCAAGGGGATGTAATATTATAATAACTATATATAGTGTCAATCAGGAGTCACTTCATAAATTATATAAATGTCTAACCACTATGCTGTACACCTGTAATAAATATAAAACAATATGAAATGTCAACTATAATTAAATAATAAAAAATCAAATAAAAATCAGTAAGATTCAATTTACCTTGTTTTACAAAAACTGAAAAATTGACAAAGTTATGGTTATATTAGAGAGTTCAAAGACTTTTCTAATTAATAATACAATAGGGTAAGAAGTAAGAAAGAATCTGGAAGTTTTGAAAAAGAGTTTGGTTTATGGACAGATAGAGAACTTTGTGCCTTACAGAAAATTTGTATTGGTCTTCAGTAATAAGAAATATTTGAAACAATGACTTTAGACTTTAAGGGATATTTCATCTTTTTATCCCTTCCTTTTTAAACAACACCAAGATACTGTCATCTTACCATACCTTAGTATTATCTCAAGATTCCTTCCTCTAGATATTTGTAGTAAATGTGTGCTATTTTAAACTGTAGGATTTTGAATACTGAATCTCTGCATATATCAGCACATTTTAATATATCATTTTCTGGAGAAATAAAAAGATATTTTACCTTGAATTAAAGTAATATTTTTCAATGTCTGAGAATGTTCCCAATCTTTCAGTCTGAGATCATTAGTGATGTTATTCAATAGTTTCACTTCTCCTTTCATTTCCTGTTCCAAATGCACTTGTTTTTCTTTCAGAGACATAATTTCTGCTGATGCATTATACACATGCTCCTCTAATTTATTCATTTCCTGTGAAACATAAGCAAGCATCCATAATTTTTGTTACACACTAAATTATCAAGTATTACATTTAAGGAACCCTGAAAACCAGGTTTTAAAATAACATAGTATTCTATGAATATTATGGAATACAAATGTGGAAATTAGAGAATTCTTTTAAAATAGTAATTCTTTGGTTTTAAAACATTTCCTCTTTTGACTGAATGGCTGAATTTTCACACCCTCTGTTCCTCATCCCCAACTAATGAATATAGGCATGCTTCTATTCCCAAATATACAGTTGTCAAAATACTAATTAAAAAAAAAAAACTTCTGGTATGGTTTTAAATTTATCTGAAGTAAAATTTCTTTATACTGTGCTTAGAGTAGAAACATAGTATTCCAATTCTGTGAATTTGATAGATTTGTATATGAAATTGTTTTATAGCAATAACAAAGTTTGATGCCATATTTCCCAGTGGTAATGAAGATTCAACATAGCTTTTCAAATTCAATAAAATCTCAACCAGCATATTAACAATAGCTTACTCTCCATTTTTATTGCCTCTGTATTTGAGATTTCATTATTATTTTATGTTTTCAAATACATATATATTTTATGTGTATTTATATACATGCATGCATCTAGAGAGATTGTGAGCAAGAGATTATACTTGTTTGATATGTAATATGCTTTCATTTTTTACTCAATAATATATGAAGGGTATATTTACCTATTAAAATGGTTAGAGGCTGTCTTATTTTTAATAATTTAGTAAATTATATGTATTTTCGTAATGTATTTGATTTGTATTGATAAGAGTTTTGACCTGTACATTTTTTACAACTTTAAATAATACTGTAATGAATGACATATTACATATACTTATTTATTTAAACATTTATGTAAGTGCTTCTTTAGGACAGTTTCCTGAAAGTGCATCTGATCAAAAGGACTAAGTATTAACATTTTTGTTCAATACTGACACACTGCCCTCCAAATATATGGTATCATTTTTAAATCTTATTGATTGTACTTTAGTGCCTACATTTTGCACCAAAATGCTAGATACCATCATATATTTAAGTGTGCAGAGTAAGAGTAGACATAATAATTTTTTTTATTTGATTTGCTTTTAGAACTATGATAAGGTTAAGTATCCAGTCATAAAGTTTTTGACAATATTTTTCTTTATTACTTTGTCTTTAAGTCTTTCACTTGGTTTTCCTTTGGGTGTTGACTTTTCTCTTTCGGATGCACCAAACCTTCTCATCTATTCTGGTGTCTTCTGTTTCTCTGTTCTACTTTTATCACATGTTCTGTCTTTGTGGTTCCTATTTGCACATGGAAATAAACCAGGGATGTATTGTTCCTAATCCAGGTATGAAGAGAAAATTATACTTTCCTTGACTGGACTGGACAAGTTGAGGTGAGAGTGTCAAAGAAGTCAGGATGTAAAACTTTCGAAAAGAAATGAGCATTCATCCAGATTTGTCTTCAATGGCACTACACTCAAGCAGAGAGGCTTATCAGTTTTCACTGCTCTAACTGTGCCTTCCTTCACCCAAAACCTTGTTCTAAATTAGAATATCTCTACCCTCTACCACCTCTTCTTCTATTTGGCATTTTTTATACAACATGGTATAAAGGTGAAACACGAACATGCATCATAATAAATATGCTCAACTTAATTTAGGTGACTACAAATTGTTGCAGGTATGCCATGTAGTTCCAGATATCGACAGAACAGAGGTCAGGGGACTAGCAGGTGATTTCACTGATTAACACCCAGGAATCACCAGTGTTTTTCTTAACTAAAGCTGAGACTGCCATTTAATTCCCCTCTTTGGAAACTGCATGTGATGCTCACATTAACCACATTTCACTTGAAAGAATTTATATTAGGAGGAGGAAAAGTACATTTGATTTTTTTTTAATTCTATACAGACAGCATCCACACACACATTCTACAGTCTACCAACCATCAGCAGCTCTGCTGGACACAGGCATTTAATTTTGCAGTCTTACAGTCCTTTCTATGTGCAATGAAGATGACACATTTCTACCTCTCTCTTTTATTTTGTGCCAATATTCTTCTCTTTTTTCAAATTAATGTTTGGTCTGTCCTTGATTAGTATTATACTGGTAGTACTTTTAAGCCTTTTCTTCAAACATCATTTACTAACACACATATTCATTTAATTTACGTATTCCTTTATTTGGCTAAAGATTCAAATGTGAATAAAATTGTTTAAGCGATGGGATGAGCATTCAAATATTGTTTGCAGTGAGCCCATGTGCGCACACACACATATACACATACACACACTTGCACTTATCTAGATTCTAAATTTTTATAACTCACTACTTCTTTTAAAAAAATGAGCACTGGGAGTTCCTCCATTTTCTTGTACTGCCATGCCTAAAGCTGAGACCCCTCCAAAATACAAGTGCAATCTATCCAAACTCAAACAGTTCATTGATCACTAGATTTTGATTATTCCATTTATTATCATGTTACCAATTGGGTTTCAACCCCTCACTTATGTGGGTTCATAGATATTCAATAGTCTTTGCTAGAATGGGGAATTATTAATATCAAATATATTCTTATTCCTTCATTTTGTTCATGTTCTCTCTCTCCTAACCCCATCTCACTGTTCCTCTGATTCTGTTTCTACAAAAAGTAATATTTCCCTTCCTTCCTCTTTCCCTTAAACTTAATCAATTTCTACTCATAACTGACATTTTATTTTTCTCTGTCTCCCATATTCCTCAATTCCTATGCAGTTTCTTCTTTGTGCATTTTCTCCAACTCCTCCATAGCACTAGTCCTTGATATTCCAATAGCATTTGATATGCTTAGATATTTATTAATCATGTGGGAAACACTAACAGAATTTGGAAAATTAGACATGGAATAGAAATAGAATATAAAGGTTGGTGTTGAAATGGGGTTCAACAAAAGAGTCCTCATATTTAAAGAGCAATGCCATTGTCTTCTGACACCTTAAGACAAGGACCATGTAAACTTCAAAAATCCTGGGTGATGGCACCTTACAAATAATAAATGCACAGAATATTCTTTATTAACCTGTTTATTCTCTAGTCAATAATTTAGTTCATTTTCATCAGATGTTACAACTTTAGAGGCTTCTCTTTGCTTTCTATAAGTGACGTCCATTTTTTAAAATTACTGCTATGTAATATTGCATCAATATAGAAAACAACCTCATTAATTAAGAATGGGTTTATTCAAGTAAAATTTACTAAAAAGATGCCAGATTTTTTTGCTAATGATGGAAATTTTATAGGCTTCACATTGTGATCCTAGATTTTAAATATTTTATAATACAAAGATTATTTTCACATGAGTAGTGAAGTTTCAGTTATGTTTTTCATGGAAAAGGACAAGTATAATTACTCAACCCCGCCCCCCCCCCAAGAAATACAATTTTGAAATAAATGACCTGCTTCTTAATTTCATTGTCATCAATACAAAATAATCCAGAGAGTTGGCCCAGAATAATCTAGAACAGAAGAAAATTTTGATTCATGAGCTAACATCTGTCTTTGTAAATATTTATTGGATCACAACTACACTCATTTGCTTAGATATTTATTGTTTATGGCTGCGTTTGAACTACAATGGCAGGGTTGAGTAGTTGTGACAGAGATCATGTGGTCCCTAAAGCCTAAAATATCTGGTCTTTAAAAACTTTTGCTGACAACTTATCTAGAACATATCTTGTTCTCTTTTCTTGTGTATTTGACCTATGATAACAGTAAGATATTCTATCTATTATTCAAAATTTAATTTTTAAATTATAGTTATATTTACACATAAAATGTATGTACACTTTTGGGAACTGACAAAATAAACTATTTTAAAATTTAAAATTTTGTAGGTTTTTTTCATGTAAGCTTTCCATTCCTTTGATGATTAAAAAAAAAAATGACTCTGTTGTAAAATTTATATAAGCTCACCGAAGAATCAGGGTAGGTATGATGAAGTTCAAACAGGGTTTGCAATGTTATTTTTACTGATTGTCTGAGAAGATAGGATCTAAATGAACTCAATGCCAGCATGTGATCTTTCAGTACAAAAACTCTTACCTTTTGTTGTTTAAATGTATTCTCTTGGACTTTGTCATTCAGTGTTTCAATATTGAGCTGCAAAGCAAGCAGTGTGGTATTCAGACTTATTAATGACTTGGAGATTTCATCTATTGTATTTCCATGTTCCCGGACTGAGTAAGCCAAGGTACTCAGCTGGAGAAGAACATCATTAAATCTCTGATCGGTCATCACACTGAAATTCTGGAAATATTCTGAATCTATAAAATTGGCTTGTATATCTGAAATATACTGAATTCTCTTCTCCATGTTGCCCATGTTTTCCATAACTTCTTGAAATTTTATTTTATCTTCACTGTCGTTTCCTTTTCCCATGAGACTTTGAGATATTTCATTGGCATAAATTGAACCAACAGTGCAATTCTTCATTTCCCACTTTAGGAGTTGAGCTGCATATTTAAGTGAAAATAAACAGAGTCATGGCCTGTCTTGTTAAATGCATACACCATTTCATTCTGTATTACTGCATTCCATGTCATTTCATTCCATTCCATTCTAACATTTTAAATGCTATCCTAAATCAAGTATTTATTTTAAGTATAAGATGTATAAACCACAGTAGGCATATTGCTAAGAAGATGACAGTCTCCTCTTCCCACTTACGTTAAAATTTACTCCAATATTAAGTCATTCTTTCTGACTTGCTGCTTATACAAATTTTCTGGGTCACTGCATTTTGCTTTTCCAGTAAGAGAAGTTCTACAGATTATAAAGCTCATTGTAGCCTAGTCCTTGGGTTTGTCATTAGGATAAAAAGACATAATACTTAACAGAGCATCTGAAGTTAACATTTTGAATATGTTAGCTGTTTTCAAGATAAATGAGAATAATGACAAGAAAAAAACATGTAAAAGTAGAGGTATTAGTGTTATCCACTGTACAAGTAAGTTGTTTGTCCATTTTCCTCATCCTTTTACTAAGTGGGCAAAGAATTGCCATTTTCAGTTCATGCAGGCCTAATTAATAGTTAGTGGTGCAAAAAACTGGACAAATAATATTTTTTACTTTAAAAATATTATTTTTATAAAATTACTCTTTTCCTATCATAAAATATGCTTTCAAAGCAGAAAATTTAGAGAAGCTGGATAATAAGGAAAAGAAATTTTACCATTAATCTCTTTGTCCTGAGTTAAATGCTAACATTTTGGTGTATGTATATATATCAAATCTATCTCTGTCTTTATTATCATATTATTATTACAAAAGCAAAATTATGTTTTATTCACAATCTGGAAACTACTTTTTAGTTAATATTATGTTATAAAGACTTGTATATTATTTAGTATTGTTTTACAAAAATAATTTTAGTAACTACATTGTATTCTATGCATGGATCTACTAGATTTATTTAACAATACCTCTACATATAGTTTGCTTCTATTTTCACTAATATATTTAATGTTTTGATAAACAATCTTGTGTTTTTTCCTAAAGAAAAAAATTCGATTAAGTGGTATTTTGGGGACATACAGAACTGCTGACATATATTTCCGAAGAGGCGTATGCTCTCTAAACAAGCTAATTATCCTTCTGAAAGGATCTAGAGCAATATATGTACAGTTTAAAAAAAATGAAAACCATAAACATTAACTTTGCAGATAAAAATAATACATAATTGTGCTCAATGAAGAAAATGTTGAACATTATTTATCACTAATCTATATATTTATCTCTATTACTTATACCTTTTATCTACATATATATCAGTCTCTTATTTACATTTATTTGAATGTATAAGATTTTCCACATTTGACCACTATTAAGCAATAAAAAAGAATAACTTCATATAGTTTAAAAATATATCTGCATAATCAGTTATACTTAATCTGTAAGTTTTTTGAATAAGAATGATATTGCAATAGTACCAGCTTTATAAGCTTTTGAAAATTAAATTAGATAACACATGAAAAGCATTTAGTTTCCAACCTTAGTTGAGGGTATTTGTTACATAAGAAATCTAACTACAAGAGGTGAACACACAATGTAAACACACACACACACACACACACACACACACACACACACAC
>CM053508.1:67433415-67472688 GCA_028627145.1 Eidolon dupreanum | reverse complement strand
ACGGTGATGAAATTTACTCAAATTTAAACTGGCTTATAGCTAATAATTCCAAATAATAAAGCATCTTTCAGTTTTGCACTTTAAACTGTAGATAAGCATGATACATAAACAACATGCAGATAACCTCAGTTCATCAGGAAGTTAGTTTAATGATAGATACATCAGGTTCTTTCATTCAGATGGCTGTTGTTGATTTGATTTGTTGATTGGTTTAGTATGTTGTGGTTAGGTTTTGTTTTTGTTTGCTTTTAATGGCCAAAATAGGAGTTAATTTTTACCTGGCTAAAATTATGGCAACTCTGTCGTTTGTTCTTGGTCAACCATATTTTTTTCTAAAAATCCAATTACACTGGGAGATAGCGGTTAGAAGTCAAGAGTTATGGACAAGGACTCCAGCTCCACTACTGAACAGTCTCAGTTTGGCTGTTTGTGTGTGTGTGTGTGGATAATGAGGATAAGCATATGTCTGCCCAGGGGTAACTGTAAAGGTGTATTAAGATAATCTACGGAAAATTTATAGCCCAATGCCTGGACATAGTAAATGCTCAAAAATTATAGCTATTGTTACAATTGTTGTATTATCATCATTTCTTTCTTAGCAGAATGTTGGCTCTGTCTTAGAATATTCCTGTAGGTTGCCTCTTAGCAGAGGAAGTTTGTCCTTGTATTTAGGAGCATTTATTTGTTATGCTGATTAGTATGCACATAAAAATGTATCTTACTCTCAGCCTATCACTTGTTAGAGCATATATCCAGACATGTTACCAGTCACAGAGAAGAGCTACAAGGTATATAAATTGAAATGCCAATTAAATTCATCAAAAATGTTACAAAAGGGAAAAATATTTACAGATTTGACTATTATATGCAAGTCATCCCTGTGAAAAACTTCAAATCTATCACTATTTCAAGTCAGACTCTCCAAAGGAATATGTATCTGACATCGTGTTGAGCCCAAGTAAAATGTTTTATTTTTTTTTCTTAAGGAAATGCTATCAAGTTATTTTTAGAGATGTTTTAAATAATGGCCTTATGAAACATGTGCCCATATAAACTGTAAAGATATTACTGAAGTATAGGCCATTATTTTATAAGGTTTCTTTTTGAAGACTTACAGGAATATTTCTTTCTGCTCTGAATAGTAGGAGTAGAAAAACTTTACCTGAACAACTGGCTTGTTTTTATATTTTAGGTATTGTTAATGTAAATGATCATGCTAATTTCTTCATATTGGCAACTAGAATATCTATCATGAAATTCGTAATCAACTACAAGATGTCTATAGGACTTCAGGGAATAACATATTTTTGAAATGGTCTAATCTTTTTCATCTTAACCTTCACACATCTATATTTTTATCTTAATCTTATATTTTGTATTCCATTTTTTTACTATTTTCCGTTTAATAACAATATATTTTTATTTAATAAATTTGAAGAACACTTTATGATATAAAGTTTCTTTCCCTTATGACTCTCATATGCCAAGGGGAAAAAAAAAAACCCGAATGTTTCTTTTTGCTTCTACAGTAACTAATCCACAGGGTTAAGTTGCTGGGTTTTAGAACTTTAGAATACTCTACCTGCCACTATTCCGATGGTAGGTATGAGAATTATAAACACCAGGAGATAAAGAGCAATCAGCGCAGCTTTGAAGGACTTCAGTTTCTCTTGAAGGGCAGGGCCATTTTTAGGATCTAAGAAAACAAAAGTCCAACCTATTGTTAGAAAAGTAAATCTTCTCAGTTAATTATAATTTTTGTAATGTTCAATTATACTGTTACTACCAAGCCCATTGTAATAAAAACGGAAAAAAAATAGGTCCTCATTTATTCAGTAGGAAGCATAAGGAACAATCACAGAAAGAGCCAAAACAGGGGTCACTATGAACATTTGATTTACTTATCCATTTACTAAGTAGCCATGAAAAAATGACTATCCTCTACAAGTTGTACTTATCTCATTTGAGGGCATTAGTTGGTAAATTTTAATGTTTATACCAAAATATGGAAACATAAATTTTATTTTTGTTTCATCTGTAGATATATTCAAAGTAAAAATAAAATTTCTCAAGTAACTAAATAATTATGATTTTTTTCTGATTTTAAGTAAGATAAGAAAATCATTTATTTTCAATGATAATTATACAAATTTTCTTTTCTAATTATATCTCAATAACTTTAATATTTGGTTATTTCTTATATTTGAATACAATATAAAAAGAGAAATAAACAAACTTATTCATGTTTTGACTAAACTTTGGATCAACGAAGTCACCCTCTGGATATTTCAGAACATATTAACATTTTAGTACTATCCATTTATAATTAATAGCAATTCACATAATGGATGCTAATTGTGGAAAAGACAATTTGATGTAGAGGGAATCTTAGTAGAAGAGGAAGACATTTCTCTGATTAGGTGAATAAAACATCTATCATTTCCCCACTCCCTATGGCCATTGTTCTTATTGTTCAATAAAAAAAAAAAGTAAATTTGTTTTCATGTTGTAAAGTCTTAAATTAAAAACAGAAGTTCAGATATTGTTCAATTATGCTCTATTTGGGAATGAAAGGAAAAGGAGAGAAAATTATTAAGAAATAAAGCAAAAAGTAAAGGAAAGAAAAAAGAATGAAAAGTCTAAGAAAAAAGAAAAAAAATCTCCCATAATATAAGCAAGATAGGATATTCCATCTGCCAGGTTGACTAATCACAAATTATCTGTATGCTGCCTTTTAAATAGCTCTCCAAATGTGTTTTGTTTTGTTTTGTTTTGTTTTGTTTTGCCTTTTCTCTGTCCACAATGCCTCTGTACTCCTCCCTCAATCTTTCAACATCTCTACTTTTAAAAGCTTTTATTATTATCCTTTTTCTTTCTGTCTCTCTGGTGCCACATCCATACGCCGGCAGCACAGCACACAAGATCTGTCATGTGTTGGCGTTGTGGTCTGTATTTAAGGTTTGTCTATGTAAGAATGTATACAAGATCCTGTAACTTTACATTAGCTGCTTCTTCTGACTAAAATATTTTTATAGCTCCTCTCCACCCACTGTGTCCCCGCTAGTGAAATATATGTAAGGCTTAGCAGAATTAAAGCACCTCCATCCTGATGCCTTAAATAAACCTGTCCAGAAACAGCCGAACACTTTCTTTTGAGGTCTTGTGGTAACCTGTACAAACATCTGTTTTAGCACTGTTATGTACTGAATTGTGTTTCCCAGAAAGATATTGTTGAAATCTTAACACCTGGTATCTGTCAATGTGATCTTATTCGGCAATAGCTTTTTTGCAGGTATAAGCAAGTTAAAATAAGGTCATACTGGAGTAGAATATGCTGTAATCTAGTGATTGATGTCCTTACGAGAAGAGGACACAGAGACATGAGAAGAGAATGCCATATGAAGATGGAGACAGATTGGAGTTAATACATTTCCAAGCTAAGGAGCAGCACTAAGGTTTATCAGGAGCTACTAGAAGCCAGAAAGAGGTAAGAAAAGATTCTCCTCTAGAGCCTTCAAAGAGCACACAGCCCTGCAAACACACCTTGACTTCAGACTTCTGGCCTACAGAATTAATGTCGGTTGTTTTGAACCACCCAGTTTGTGGTAATTTGTAATAGTATCCCTAGGAAACTCACACAAGCACCTACCACCCATGATTTTCAAAATTAATTTATAATTGTAGGATCATAGTGATTTCCAGGACCTAGTCCAGTGGCTGGGAAATCAGAGAACTCAATCGATATTGTGGATTAATTTAATCTATTGTAACACTTTCTTACTTCAATTAAAGTTAATTTTGTATTCTCTCTCAAGAGAAGGGAAGACCTATTTATCCAATAAGTATCATTTTAACATTCATAGCCATTTAAAGTAAATCTTAAGATTATAATTTTATATAATGTCAATAACTCTGAGGACAACCTTCCTGGGCACCCCTCCCTTCTTCTACTTACTCAGAGGTATCAAAGTTGTCATTGAGTGAGCATCAAACTTCACAGATTCTGAACAGGTATCAGTGTCCTCCTGTTGGTTATGAAAGCTTTCCCACCGTTCCATACTTCTGTCAAACACATGGAAAAATACATTAATTATACATAAAATGGCTAGGACCCAATGGCATAATGTTCAAAATAAATTATAAAATTAAAATTCAATTTTAGCAAGGAAACACATATCATTAGCTAAATTTATATATCTGTCATATATATCAATATATTATTCCTACTTATAAGTTTTAATTTTAAGTAATGGATACACTTACATAGAACCCACTCACATATCTGAGTTTGTAGGTATATGTTTTTTGAGAGTGAGGTAGCTTTTCTTTCTTAGCTAAAAAAAAAAAAGCCACTTTCCCAAGTGACAAGAAAAAAATAATTTCCCTTAGAACAAATAATTGTGCAAAATCCGAAGTAAATATTTCCTGTATCTTTTATCAGAGCTTCATGAGCCAGTTTTTCTTTTGCCAAAGCATCTGTTTATCACTTTTGAAAGGTCAAATCGAGTCACTAGAACAGGAGTCACAGGAAAATCTTAGTTTTTTCTTTTCTTTTCTTATTTGTATTTATTTATCTATTTTTTCAGAGATTCTCATTGCACATTGGCAGCATCACAAATATGTCTTATACCTTTTTAAGCACAATCCATATTCTATGATACAATCTACAACTTATGTCTCTTTAAGATATATCACAGTCATTTAAAAGGCTTGATTAAAAACAGAGTGATGGGCCTCACCTCCAGAATTTCTGATGTTTAGGGTGGGGGTGGGGGGTCAAGAATTTACAACTCCAACAAGTTCTCTAGTGATGCTACTGTTTCCAGTCTGAGGACCACATTTTAAGAATATTTTCCATGAAAAGAAATTAAATGACTTTTTCTTGGAAATGGTTCAGTTCATTTGATTGTAAATTTAGAATAAAGCCAAGATCTTCTGGCCATTTTTTATTTTCTTTAATGCTGAGTTATGGATTTAGCAGAGCCAAAGTTTAATTGAGTACACTGGTAGCTCCAGGACACCAAATTCATAACTCGACCAGGAAATGAAGGACAATCATTCGCATGCAAACGTTCATCCTGCTTTGGGGAGAAGTATTGAAAATTAAGGATGTGACTCGACTCCTGTAATTATATTCTTTTAAATATTACCAAGGAGATTCTTTATTCTGAGTTTGCAATGACAATTTTTGTTCAGGCATCATTCTGTAATTTGGTCTTAGTTTCCATAAATCCTGTTGATCTAACCAAGAAGTGTGTTCTTAAATGATTTGGCTACTGTGAAGGAAGGGAGTTGGGGAAGGAGGGAAGGTTTTAGACTTACATCCTCTTTTCTTAGGCAGAGGCCAAGTAAAAGATTAAATAATTACCTGGGAAAATTGGTCATTATAGGAAATCAAATTGGATAATTCAGATCTAGTCTCTCCTAACATTTTCCCCTTCTAATTCACTCCATTATTTGAATTGAATAATAGTTTTACTTGCCGAGTAAAACAAATGCACAAATAATTTTAAAAACTGAAATAACAATAAAGCTGAGCTAAATTATAAACTCTTGTCCAAAGCAATGGGAACTATGTGGCAAAGCTTTTTAACTTTGAACTCAGTTTATAAAGGATGTGCTCACAAAGTATACAACAAGATACACCTGCTATGAAACTAGAAATTTCTTTTCGGGCTGCTTACTGGCCCCTTCAAAATGTGTTTGAATATAGTCAAATATTGGTCCTACTATTTGAGTTAGTATGACTCCATTTTCATTTAAAAAGAAAGGAATCTCTTATATTACTTACTCTTCCACAAAGGGAATATTTTTGTAAAAAGCTGAAACCTTTTGAATCGGATAAATCTTTCTAGACTGTGAGGCGCATAAGAGGAGGGACCATGTCTGATTTTGCTAAGTATTTATTACCAGAGCCTAAGAAACCTGGAATATAGAATATACTTAATAAAGGTTTGTTGACTGAATGATCTTGATTTGTTTTTTGTAAGGTATTAGTCTCATATACTAGTTTTTGCTGCTGTTGTTGTTTTGAACAAGATGGATATTTGGAGATGGGACAAAAAAGGCATGCTTCTTCTGATAGAGAACTTCTTGGTAAATAGGTTTTGTTCTTAATTCAGATTTTTTTTGCCCCTATTCTACACTCTTACTCTTTTTATAGCATCCTTGAACATAAACCAAATCTTAGAGCTGGAAGACTATATTAAGCTGTTGAAACACTGCCACTCACTCCAGCCTGTTTCTATTCAGCATGCATTTTCATTTTGTCAGGTCCAACTGGCAACCTGCTATGGCCATATCCCCTTGTAGTTCTCAAAGGAACATTACTAGCATTTTGAATGGGACAATTTTTTTGTAAAAAACTGTCTTAGTTGTATAGGATGTTTATCACTCCTGACTGCCATCCATTGTCACTAATGTCTCCTAATCATTATATTACTGCTTTCCTCCTGCAAAAAAACAAAAACTTTATTCTCACATGTTTTCACACGCTGATCCCTCTTTGAGAACCACTCTTCAACTTGCATCTCCAATGTGGATAGAAAGTTAGGGCCTTTCTCTCTTTAAGATTTTTCAAGGGCAACTGATTGTTAACATGCCTTTAATGGAGATTTATTTTCACTAAAAAATTTTTTTCTAATGAGCTTCAGCAAACAATACAGATTCTTGGAACTATTTTTTGGGATATTTCTCAAATTACTCCCTGTGTGTTTAGCCCTTTAAATATGTTTAGACCTTTGTTAAGCTTATCTGAATGCTCTTACAGAAAACTTAAACATCTTATTATTTTAAAGAAAAAAAGAGAGTGACAAATACAGAATGATAATCCAGTGATTTAATCTTGTCCTCAGTAAATCAAAATGAAAGTTATTTTTATTCATGTGCTTGCTTGGAAGCACTATATGTACTTTCAAATAAATTTTCATTTAGAATCCACAGGGAGTGTTTGGCTCAAAGATCTTCTCTTGGGAAAAAGAATTCTACTTTTTTAAAAACATGGCTCAAGAATACTAGATGCCACATCATAAAAAAAATAAATAAATGGTAAGTATTGAGATATTTTTAATCAATGATATTAAGATAGAAAAACCTATTTCTTCATTAGGTCAGTTCCACAAATTCCTATTATATATCATTTTATCAAGCATTTTGCATGTTGCTAAATGCCAGAATCAATGTGTATAGAATATTCTCAATCATCAAATATCTTATGCACTAATACAGAAGACTAAACTCTTTATAAATTATCACCAGACAGTGTGATATATTTACTACAAAGCACAGGCATAGTCCAAAATGGAGTGATTAATTCTTTTAGGAAAGTGGATAGTTATGGTGGGAACACAGAAAATAGAATATTTTATCAAAGTTTTGAAAAAATTCAAAGGCATTTCGGGTGAAAATATTTCAGGGATGAAAACCATGTTAAAGGGCATGAAGACATGAAGAACATGGGAACTGGGATCAGCACATGGAAGCGGTAGCTCTGGGTAGAGCGCCCAGCAGAAGAGGGCAGAGGACCATGTAGCTGGGGGCATCCTACTCACCATTTATTCTTTCATTTTAATTGCATAAATTGATCTGGCTTTTACGACCTACCCAAAAGAGAATATTGAAGATGTACCTATATAGGCACCCATACACCATACACAAAAATTACCTTAAATGGATTTAAGATTTGAAATCTAAGACCTGAAACAACATAGGTGGTAAGAACTTCACCATAGGTGTCAGCGATGATTTTTTGAATCTGACATCAAAAGCAAAAGAAACAAAAGCAAACATGAACAGACTGGGTACCTTGAAAACATCTATCTGGATTTCTCTTTTATCTTTATTGTTTTAGCTAATACCACGATATAATTCAAACATCAGGTCCTGATAGAGATAGGAGGGAATGCTCTTAAACAACCATATTGCTACATTTCTCACCAAGAAACAATTGTTCCACAACTACCTCAGTACCCAAAATGATCATGAAATATGGTCTTTAACTTTAGGAAATGTTAAAAAATAATGAAGAAAATGTACCTACACAAATTAAATTTAAAAATTATTCTTTGCTTTGGCAGTAGTGACCTGGTTTATACTACTAGAAATAAAATATTTATGTGTCCATTAAATATTTTGATTATTTCCTTTTTACTTGAAAAAGAGATCAAGCTCAAATATGTTTTTCTTTAGGCCTCTAAGTTTTGAGCTATCTTTTTTGTACTTGTATAGATGATAATAAAAATTTTATAGATTACTGCATTTCAAACTATGATTTCTTTGTGTAAATTTGTTAAAATTTAAAAAAAGAAAAAACTCTAATGAATATCCTCAAGTGGATTACCCTAACTAACTGTATACCAGCTATATAAAACCCCTGACAGGTCTAGAGCACTGGAAGGAAGATGGACACTAAGATCTGTTGAGTGGAAGGAGGAATGAAAAACATTGCCCTCAGTGCACCATGGGAAGTTTAGTTTGATTACGGGGGCAGTGTATAACAGAGATTGATTAATATAGGCGGTGTTGTCATAGGATTGCTGGCATTTTCTGTCATTACTTTCTTTTGTTCTCAGTTTTCATACTCTTTCTGAGAATCTCATTTATTTCCATAGCTTGAACTACTGCATACACACTGACAAAGCTAATATATTTAGTTCAGCTCCCATGCCTCAGAATAATTTTTTTTTTGTACTACAACTAGTACAAGGATGTATTTTCCACATCAACTTAACTTTTTGTTTTCCAAATTTTTCAATATTGGCATATCATCCATTTTTATCATCTGTTTATTATAATTATTTATAATTTGTTTCTATCTTTTGTGTAGTGAGACATACATGATAGAGCCAGATATAAAGGCAATATCGAGATGATAGCAAAGCATGGTCACTTAACCAGAGTTCAGGGGTTTATTACAGACCAATCTTACCCCCGGGTAGACCCATATCTGATTGCACAGCAACTCTTGACTTCCTCAGAGCCAATCCTTCCACTCTACCCCAAATTTTTTTATTTCAGTTCATTTTTCTCTACCCCAGCCAGTCATCTTGGCTAGTAGCAGTGGAGTTGGCAATTAAAGGGAGAAGCCAAGAGGTATTAAGAAAGAGAAGGAAATGAGAAGAATTGATAAACAATCATCAAAATGTAGCACTTAATAAATAGGAAAAATAATCAAACAAACAATTTTTCACAAAAAAAAATATGGAGGATGTAAACTCGAGAGCATTTAATGGGCAAGTAAAGGAAGAAGAATTAGTATTTGAGATAAAGAAGAACCTGTGCTGCTGTGGTAGAACAAGAGCGGATCATGGAAAAGAAAAAAAAATTTCAAGGCATGCGAAGACGTTCATAACTTGCTACATGAAATTTGAGCTGTTTTACTTGTATGATAGAGACAGAAGCAGAGTCTTGAGAGATCAAGAAACAGTAAATGTATAAAAATGAAAGGCCTTGAATGTATACCAGAAATCTGGTCATGCTCATGCTTTTCTGTTGAGAAGAGATACTGAAGATTTGCACTATGATCGTACATTTAGTAGAGTTTTAATTTTCCCTGCTTATTCTTCTTCATCTTCCAACTCATTAGCATTGGGTTGTAACAGGTCTCAGCTCTTGTCCTCTTTCTATCTTTATGTACTCCCTTGGTGTTCTCACTAGCCTCTCTGATTTAAATACAATCTGTAAGGCCGATGACTCATATCTGTATCTCCTGCTCAGACTGCTCCCTTTAACTCCAGACCTGTATATGTAACTGCCTAACATCACTACTTGAATTTCCTATATGGCCCAAATCTAGGGGTCTTCCCTATTTCATTCTCCATATCCACTCTATTATCAGATCTTACTGGTTTGTTTTAAAGCTATGAAGAAACTGACTGCTTCTCAGCACCTTCCCTACTACCATCCTAGTTTGAGCTCCTCTGTCTTTCTTACCCGGACTAGCTCCCTAACTGGTCTCTCAGCTTCATTCTTACTCCTTCTATTTTATTCATTCATTCATTCATTCATTCATTCTCCACACTGCCTCTGGAGTGTTCCTCTTACAAAGTAAGCCAGATTATGTCACTCCACTGCTCAAACCTCTGAACATCTTCCCATCTCATTCGAGTCCTGATTAAAACCACATTTTCAGAAAGACAGACATTTTTTGAGCTTCAAATTTAAAATTACAACCTACTTTTTTCACTTTCTCTACTCCTTCCAGGTTTGATTTTTATTTTTCCTCCAAAACTTATCACTATCTTATTTGAAATAACTTTTCCTTATTTGTCTTGTCTATTGTCTGTCTCCTTCCACCAACAAGTTAGATCCAGGATGCAGGAGTTTTCATCTCTTTGGTTCAATGACCAGAAAGTTTCTAGCACTTAACAGGTATCCATTACATACATAAATACAATTTAAGAAATTTCATAAGTAAATGGAAGATAATATTTTTTGCAAAATGAATGGGTTTCTTATCTGGCGTTATACCTCAGGAAAAGTTTGCATTTCACTAGTGTGGACATTTTAAAAGTTCTTCTGACAGACATTGGGAAATAAGAGGTTTTTCTCTGAATTGCGTATTAATAGTAAACTGAAACAAAAAATTTCACCCTCAATGTTCCCCTTTCACCTCAAAGGCATTCATTAGACTTACTAGATTACTTCAGTTCTTTACTTGAATTATTACTGCAGTTTTTACTAACGTTAAAGAACAGATACATGTGAAGCTTTGACAGTAGCCAGAGAATGATTTGCACAATTCAAATGTGCCTTTAAATGTCATTTACAAAGTTAAAAGAAAAAGTAACTTCACATAAAGTTACAATTCCAAACAAATGTCAATGCACTGACAAGGGACTGTAAAACCTTCTGAGTTTGTATAATCTATTAAAAGTATGTTCTCATGAGAAGTGAAACACATCTCTGCAACATCAGCTTTTCATAAAGTACGTGAAAAGTTTACAGAAGCAACAACAGGAAAACCACATTAAAGAATTTCAGAATTTGTTTGGAAATACACTCTTTATCTTTTTCCTGTTTTTATTATAAAAACATTATAATAATATTAGGACAAATTGAGGCAAATATTGTGTCATTGCTCAAATATAAGAAAAATACTTTCATCTTTTTGTATGAAATTTGAGTCTTTATACCTACATATCCATGTCACATAGTTGATTCATAGTGTACATTATCATTTGGTCTTACACGTTCTCCTTAAAATCGTATCAATATTTTTAGACTTCAAATTATATTTTTAAATTTAAAATGATGGGCTACATAATAACTAATCAAATATATGCATTTTATTCATGTAACCATTTTCCTATAATGTAAATTTTTTAAACTTTCTCCCTCTTCTTTGCAAGGCAATTTTGCTAATATAGATGATAAAGTAAATATTTCCACAATTTATTTATTTTCTTTTGAGACGTTTCTTTAGGATTATTCACCATATGTTGACCTACCAGTTAACAGGAAAACTATTTTAAAATTCTTTCTATCTGCTGATATCTTCTTCCCTCACTGCTCTTTTAAAAGATCATTCAAATTTACAAAAATTTTAGTCATATGTAAATATGGCAGTTTTAAACCAAATTTACCACTATTTAGTAATAATGCTTATTTTAGAATCATTTAGATTTTGAAAAGAGTTAAACAATACCTAAAGGAGGCTTATATTTGCATTTTTTTTATTACTAGTATGGAAGAGATATTTCCATGTAATTATTTCTTTTTCTTCTCGGGTTTTGTTTATTCATATCAATTGTCTATACATCCCAAGAGGATCTTTCTTTATATAGATATGAATAAGCTCTTTATATGCAATATATATTTTATGCACATTCTTCATTCTCAGGCAGATCCCCATTCAGATTTGTCATCAAACTCTTAAGGTTAATTTTGTTTGTAAGATTTAAAGTAAATAATAACTTTGTAATCTTTCTTAATTTATAAAAATAAAAAATTTGATTTTGTATGAACAATTAAAATGTATATAAAATGAAAATAAAATTAACATATTTGTGAAACCAATAGCCCTACAGTTAAGGAATGTATCCATAAAAGGGATTAAGTAAGAAATGAAAACATCCATATTGTGCCTGAAACTTATGATGCTTATTCTTGGTTGTGAGGGAGAGAGAACATTAATTTTTGAATCTGAAGTCTAGGTTTGACTATTGGCTATGCCATTTCCTAGCTGTATGACCTTTGACGAATAATGTATGTGATAGCAGTTTCTTTATTTATGTAAAATATGATCACAATATCAATTTAAAGAATTATTATAAGGATTAAAAATAATTATTGTAAATTGACTGGTAAACAGGCAACCATCAATAAAAGAATCATCATTATTTTAAAATACCAGTTTTTTAAATATGAACTTATTTTATCTTCACAGCATCTCCATGAGGTATATAGTAATACTGTCTCCATTTTACAAGGCTAGGAAACCAAGATCTAAAACATTTAACCAGATAATGTTACAGAACTAGGGAACAGGGAAGCTTGAATTTGAATGTAGGCAGTGTACTTCCTGATTATTGGCTCTTAACTACTTCATAAAGCATTTAAAATCTTAGTTCTATAACTTTTCCATCACTATTCCCTCATGGCCAATGAGACGCTAACCCCCATTCTATGCTGAAAAAATCTTACCCATTCTCCAAGATGAACCTAAATTCTAAGAAATCCATGATTTGTTTAATAGTCCCTTCTTCTTTTGAAGTGATTTCGACCTTTCCTTTATTTCCATAGTAGTTATCTGTAGCACTTTCACACTACTTAAGATACTCAAATTATGTGTTTACATATTATTTTATATTATATTAAGGTACTCAAATTATATATGTGATTTATATCATGAACTTTCTAAAGACAGTGACTGTATTTTACTTTTTGTATCCCTTACACACATAGTTCAGTGATGTGCATATATAGATGCACAATCAGTATTTTCTATACTAGCAAGTAAAGGTAATAAAATGTATTAAGTTAAAGCCAAAAGTATAATATGAAAATCAAGGAAATTAAACTAATTAAAATATATTTAATCATATTGTGAATAAAACCAATATTTTTATTTTTCATTTTTTAAACCCATTATTTTAAATCACAATAAACACAATTATATGCCAAAAATTTATTGTTAATTCAACCTACAAAATATTTAGTATATTTCATATGTACCTATGAACACACACATTTTACATTCACAGAAAACCTAGCAAAAGCAAAATTCTCTATTTTTTTAACATTGAAACAACCCAACCAAATTATTAGAAATAGAATTTAAAAATTCTACCACAAAATATTGAATATGTCACAGATACACACAGAAAGTAGAAACATACAATCAATAGAAAAATTTTGGAAAAATATTAAAATAAACATATTTTACCGTTTGTCCTAAAGACGGCTGAACTGATTTATCCACTTCCCTCTCTTTACAATTGAAACCTAAAATCTTTATTACATAGTATTTCAGCATCTGATACATGAAGAAAGGAAATGACATACTGAGTGTTGAAAATCTTTCTTAACAATGTGTTTCAATAGTACTCTCTCAAAAGCACAAGTTTGCAAAATCTATATTTGTCTGATAACATTCCTCTTTCCATCTAGGACATTACAAAAGAAAAAGAAAAAGAAACGAGTTTATTATAACAAGGTACATAATATGTGGCAGATTCATTTTTCTCTTTTTATAAGATATATATGCCTTCTATAAGTTCCCATTATTTGTTATCTTCTATTAATCTCATTATCTTATATTGATTCTCATTATCTCTTCTCTTCTACTAAATAAGTTTGAGAAAAAATTCCATGTTTGAGTCATTTGTTTTTCTTAATCTTTTTTCCTTTTCTTATCTCTTATCTCTAGCTTCAAACACAAAACACAAGGAAACAATATGGATACTTACTAAGTTAAAGTAATAATCTAATAACGCTCACTTCAGCTCTATCTATACTGATGTTAGCATTATCTACAGACCTCTTTTGAACACCTAACTAGTTATTTATTTCCCCAGAAGTAGAGTGGAGGAAAGGAGTCTCAGGCATGGAGTCAGAGGAAAGAAATGTCCTTCACCTACCACCTTGTCAGAGTTTACACCTTTCATCTCATTTATTTCATCACATTCAACAAATTCCAGTATGATGCACATAAAAAGCATTTTACATACTTTACATTAATGAGCTAAATTTTAGATCTAATTCTTCTGGTGGAAGGTGTTTGGTTTATATTCCAGAGGCACTTCTTAGTACTCTAAACAGGGAGGAATCAGATTTCCTATCATAAATGGCCAAAATAATTTTGCTATGTGCTTGAGCACCAGAGAACACTATTATCTCAGAAAACAATATGCCTGGTAGAAAGAATACAGGAACAGGGTACTGTGTTTGAGAGTCAGAAAGTAACAGTATCACCTAGACATTCTTAAAGGTTAACAGTAATGGTCATAGTAACAAGGGCACTGAAGCAGCAGTGAGAGTTCTAGCCAAATAGCTTTAGACAAGACGTAAGATTACTAAGGTGGATGCAGGCTGGACCTGCATGAAAGCTGTTAGGCCATTTCTTAACCACATTGTTTATCGCCAAATTCTTAGTGAAGAGAAACTTAGACTAACATCAAGACTCATTCTATTTCCTTTATAATTGTTTATATATACATTATATATAAACATATATATATATATAATCTTGAAAATATAGTCCTTTGGGGGTCTTTAAAAAATCTGGAGTTTAAAAATCTTTAAATGTGAATACTTTTGTCAACATGACATGATTTGGAAAATCATACTGGGAATAACAAGCTAAGACACCAACTTTCTAAAACTCTATCCTAATGAGGTTTATTTCTGTCAGAGTAGATTATATTTCTAGAATGTCTCTGTAATATTGTTATGTATATATCTTTACTTCCACAGTGCTAACCACTTCTTTATATGATTACTTCCACATTCTTCAAAAATTTAGTTGTTCATTAAAAAAAAAGCCTTCTGTCTCTTTGTGTGTGTGTGTATAAATAACATATCATGTATTATATCACATGATTATCTCTTAGGTCTTACTACATGTAAGTAAGGATGCTTTACTAAGGAACGAAGTAGAAAATATATTCAAGTTAATCTAATGAGTAATTGAAAGAACAGAGGGAATGTTTCAGGAGTTGAGACTTTATATTCATTGTTTCATTTGATTTCACAGCAACTTGCCAGGTCATTTTCCTGATTAAGAAATTGAGGTTTAGAGATATTAAGCAAATGTATCAAGATCATGGAGCTATGAGTCATCGGAGCTGGTATGCAAACCCAGTTAAGTCAGATTTCAAAACTCGACAAAATATACATTTTTCTCAATTTAAGATCAGTATATATATTATCGGGGGTCTCCATCAGAAATGTTATATTGAAAAACAAACCACAAACCTGAGCACATTCCAGATCATCTGAATAGTGGTTTCACTATCAGTTACTGCCATGGGAGTCCAACGACTTTATTTTTGTTGCCCGCGGACATGAATGTCTAGAATGAAGGCTATTTATAACATTATGTCCAGTGTGCAAATATGTTTCACAACTCAAATAGAAAAATGAGTTTGAAGAACTGACTTGAGTCTCATAGGGCTTCCTGTGGTGAAAGCATGCATGCTGAACTCAAAGGAAGATATATTTACTTTCATTAAGAGATACTTTTGTATGTTTAAAATTGCAACAGGTCATTAATTATAAGCTAATGATACCAAATATTTATGTGATAAATTTGCAGATAATGTTTTTTAATATTCTGAACAAAGCAATAACTAGTGATTTAAATACAAATTTTATTAATGCTATAATGAACACATCTATGGGAATAGAGGACATTTATATAACTATCAAAATATAAGTCATTAAAATTAATACCGATATTCTAGCAGAGCTTTTATTTGATGATTATAAATAGAAAAACCTTGATATTATCAGTAACATTTTATATAATCTTATATGAATAGAAATTTCCTATATAAGTATTATTAAGTTAAAATACAAAACCAGACTAAATATAGTATCAGAACTAAGCAATATCTTCCTTCTATTAAGCTTTTCAAAATGTTTTGGTTCAGTCTACGGCCATGTCACCCTGAATAAGCCGGATTCTGTCTGATCTCAGAAACTAAGCAGGGTCAGGCCTGGTTAGTACTTGGATGGGAGACCACCTAGGAAGACCAGGTGCTGTAGGCTTAATAAAAAATAAAGGATTGTAAGCTGACACGGTCCTTGCAATCTGCAAAGTCAACCAAGGGTTGCCTCACCTAAAAAAAAAAAAGAAAATGTTTTGGTTCACCCACACAATCTTATATTGATTTTTTTTTTATTAAACTTTTAGTATTTCTGTAGGATTTTTTAAATTTTCAAATGCATCATATTTCAAAAGTTGGTTAGAAACTATAGACCTACAGAATTTAGGTCTAAATTTATGTTTCTGTCATGACAGAAAATTATAAAACAATACATTAACACTCAGAGGAGTGGAGGGACCAATATTCATATTTGTTTTTCTTTGAGGATCAGTGCACTTTACCAGAATTTTGGTTTCTAAAAGACAGTACATGGAAGACCTCTACATCCAGCCCCGACATCTAAAAAGCTTGAAAGTCATTACTTGCTTCCCTATAACAAGAAAAATTAGCTGAACAAACAAAAGCAACAATTTTCTTGGGGCCATTAGAGAATTGGGGTCTCAGGGCAAACCACCACACAAATTTTTGAGAAGTGGCTACAGAGACTCACAGGTAAGGTCAGTTTACCTGGAGCAGAACCTGCTGACAGAGCATAAACTGGTAAGAACACTTAAATAATCATTTTGCTGAATTGCTCGAGGCTGAGTGAGGATTAGTGTGAAGAGTGGGAGACTCCTGGGGGGCTGCAGTCTTAGGGGGACCTATGAAAAGGCATGACTTAAAGACAACCAGAGCATTCTCCATAAAAATGTCCTCCTCCCGGTAAAAAGACTCATCACACTGAGGCAACTGAAGGGAAGTTACCCACTTCCAGCTTCATACTTGTCCTCCCTAATGAGGGCAGTGAGGAAAGGAGGAACTGTGAAAGTCACAGCCTAGCGACTCGGGCCCACTAAAAAACTGAAATTTAATCCCCAAATTATAGAATATTTCCCCTTCCCCATTCCTTACCACTCCATTAAGAGGGCTCCAGTATGATAACAGTAGATTAGAGCTGACAGGGTTGCAAAGTTCTTTTTTAGAAGAAGTTGGTAGAGAAATTCACATGACAACAGAAGAGATGAAAACAAGGACACAAGAGGAAATTTTCACTTCTGACAGCCACAGCTACAGCAAACATTAAACACACTCTAACTCCTAGCCAGGTTATCATGAAATCTCACCCTGAAGCCTAATTACCTCAGTTCCTATTACCTGATATATCATTTCTCACTTTCAACATGAAATTACAAAGCATGCTAAAAGACAAGAAAGTGTATACTAGGCCCTAAAAGTCACACTCCTTGGACAGTTAGGGAAGTGGAGTGGGTAGAGTATGTACAAAAGATGAGTCACTAATTTTCTTGCAAGCTCAGCTGCCTCCCTGAAGCAACACTAACAATTCACCCTTTCCTTGTGATCCATGTCTTACTAAAAGACACAAAAATGCCAGTTAAGAAAAAAGTAAATGTGAGCTTATTTTTAAGTGATACTTTAAAAACATGACTGCACATTGCACTGAGCTTAGGGAAGTATGGCCTCAGAGTGAAAGAAACAGAACCATGTAGTTTAAATAAACTTAAAACTGATAAAAGTGTTAAGCTTGAATAAAATTCATTAAGCAAATTCCTACCCAGAAGTCTCCTGGAATCATTATGGGATGTCAGCCTAGAGGCTCTGGTAGAGAACAGGACTTAAACTATAGCCAAGGGAATTGTAGCAAAGTGGATACCATTTATTTTATGGCAATTTCACATGCTCCATATCATTCTCATAGTAAAACTTCTTCATTTTAAGATGAGAGAACTTAAAGACTCTTCAAAAAACTTATCTAGGGTCACCTGGACAGTGACAGAGTGACAGAGCATGAACTAAAATCTATATTCTATGATGTTCTTTCCACTATGCCACATGGATACTTAGCTTTCATTAACATACAAAATTAGTTATCTATACTTCTCTATTTTCTCTCATAATGTCTTCAGAAGCTACTGCTGATGATTTCCAGGACTGCTTCCAAATTTCAGATCTGGCTTTTGCTGTTTGATCTGTCTGCAATGGCTTTCAGAGAATAAAGGGCTTTTTCTCTTTTGCCTCCCAAATTTCTTGAGAGCACCGCTATTGATGAACTCTAAACAGAAACCACAAAAGGAAAATGATTCTGGTCAATGTAGTTCCTGGCGTCTCCTCAAGAGCACAGAAAAGATAGTAAAACCAGGATAGTGGTGCTGTGCAGCAAGGTAAAAAGACTTACTGTATACTTAGTCCAGGAACTCAGAAAAGGATGCTTACCATCCAGAGGAGTGGAAGTTGAATTGCTGAAAAGAAAGAAAGAAAACATTCTGCGGGGAGGAAATAACACATCCAAATGCCCGAAGAAGGCAAGAACATGAAAAGCATCAAAGACCAAAGAAAAGCCAATGCAGCTAGGGTAAAAAAAGCAAAAGGTGGCAAGTAAGGCTCCAGATAAGGCTGAGAGTTAGCTAGGAGGCCGAAGGACTGAGAAGTTTTTATCTTAGAAACAGTGGAAAGACATTAATGATTTTGAATAGGATGAAAGAGACGCATTTGGATCTTTAAAGCTGACTATTTGCAATGCAATGTGGAGAATAAATAGGAGGTGGGAAGTCAGATTGAGGGCAAGTAGACTAGCTAGGAAGTTAACGCACTAGTGTAGCGAAAGGTTGATGGCAGTTTGGACTTGAGTGGTGTCAGTGGTAATGGGAAGAAGTGAAGAGAGATATTAAAAAGGAAATTTAATAGGACTTGATAATGGATTTGATGGTGACAGATGGTGGGCTTGACATTTTCTCATTTGCTATGCCAAATCTACTCTCCACTCTCCATCTCTTTCTACTCTTCTATTTTCCCGAATAGGTTAACTTTTTTGGACTAAAATAAATGGCTCTCTTGAGCTCTGGCTTTCAATTAGGTCTGGTAAATGGATAACCCTGCAGGAGATTTGTGAAAGGACGGAGAGTTAATTCTTCATATTAATTGCCTAGGAATGAAATAAATATTTATTGTCTAGAAATGTTAGGTAGCCTCTTAAGGAGCCACTCGATTTATTAGCAGAAAATTTCTGGCTCTGGTAGACAGAAACCTAAGTCTCATTATTATGAGGATTTTAATATCTTACACAGTTCCAGAATTTTGATATTTTTTAAAAATCCACTACATTTTGAGTGATGATCCCCTTGAGGAACAACCTAGCAACCTAGTGATAGGACTTATGGTAAGCAGAATAATGCTTTTTCCCAGAAAGATATTCATATCCTAATTCCCAGAACACCGTCCTGTTATAGGGCAAAGGGGAATTAAAGTTGTACATGTAATTAAGGTTGCTAATTACCTGACATTAAAATAAGGAGGTTATTTTGTATTATCTGAGTGGGACCAATGTAATAACCAGGATCCTTAAAAGCAGGAGAGGAAGGTAGAAGAGACTCAGAAAAGTGATGCGCTGATGGAACAATGGTGGGAGAGATACAAGGTTGCTGGCTTGGCAATGAAGAAAGAAGGCCACAGACTAAAGGCTGTGGGTGCCCACTAGAAGTTGGAAAAAGCAAGGACAGATTTCCCCCTAGAGCATCCAGAAAGTAATGCAGCCCTCCCAACACTTGATTTTAGCCCAATAAGATCTATTTTGGACATCTAACCTATAGAACTATAGGAAAATAAGTTTGTGTTCTTTTAAGCCACCAAGTTTAATTTGTTACTGCAGTAGTACAAAACTAATACAGGGATATCGTTCAAAATACTACACAGGGTTATTTCAACAATAGAAATTCATTTCTCACAGTTCTGGAGGTTAAAGCCCAAGAACAAGGGATCGGCAGGCTTGATTTCTCCTGAGGCCTCATTCCTTGCCTTGCAGTTGGCTGCTCTTTTGCTTGTTCCTCACACTCCCCTGTTGTCTCTTTATACCTTCAAAATTCCTCTTCTTATAAAGATATCAGTCAGATTGGATTAAGGTCTCCTTTTACCTTAACCACCTTTTTCAAGGCCCTATCTCAAGTACAGTCACATTCTCAGGTACTAACGCTTCGAGTTCAATCATGAATTTGGGGGGAACACATTTCAGTTGATAGCAAGGACTATATTATAAACCTCCCTTGATGCCATCCCCAGAGGGTCCTGAGGCAATATACTCAGGTGAATTACAGAGCTTTGTGAGACAGGCTTAGAAATTATTCCATTTTTGTTGCTGAACTGTCTTGGCTCAAGTTTATCCAATGATCTGGTTGACTAAATGTCCTTCTCTTGTCGAAGCTAGTCAGTCTCTTCCCCCAGCTACCACATATACAGAATGATCCTTCCACAGAGATGGAAGTGGCTTCTGAGCTCAACAAGGATGATTGGAGCATTGCTGCTAATGAGTTTTCAATGTGTCAACAGCACTGACACTTTTTTATGTGGCTCAACCAGTCATCTGGTGGCATGCTGGTTATACTTGACTCAATATTTATTATCCTCATGGAAAACAAAGAGAAGTAACTTCCTTAGCCAAGATCATGAGATTAGTAAATACTGAGTTTGGATTAGAACCCGACTTGTTTGTTAACTGATCATTCTTTGCAACATGTACTATGAATATGGTAATAATGACTGAAGTGAGCCATTGTCTTTTGACTCTTCCTGTCTTTGGTAAATTCCTCACCATGAGCCTCTTTTGGGGAGGCATGGTTCATTAGGCTGCAGCTCCAGCACTTCTCTCTTCCTGTCCCTTGATAACTAGAGCTCAGGCTGTGACTTAATCCTGCCTGGGTTTTGAGTCTTAAGAAAATAAAACAAAAATGGTAGGATAGGTAAGAAATGATTCATAGTGTAGATGAAAAAGGCACCATATACTACAATACACCTGACAAACTCAGGGGAGGATAGCAAGGCGGGCCCTACAAACTCAGAGACCAAAATTAACCACACAGGATGGTCTGACCATAAAAAATTTTTTAAAGTGGATCATGGCAGGTAGTCACACCCTAGGCCTGTAGCTTCTTTGACAAGGGTCAGTCTTTATCTTAAGTGAGCCTGCCTATTGTCTTTTGCATCTAAAATAACATATCATTGGAAAGTCAGGGTAGTCCCCTTTTTCCAGACCCCTCAGGGTACAACCCACCACAGCAGAGCAGGAGACCACACAGCCCCTCCTTGTTATCTCATTCCCCGAATACCCTCTCTATGTGTTTTAAATGTTAATTATTAACCATCCTATGCCAATCAGTGTAAAAGAAGCATGTGTTTCTCCATTTTACCTTTTATCCAATACAAGAGATTTCCCCACTTTGCTTTCACCCACCCCCCTAACCGACCCACCAATGAATTTCATGTAACCCTCTCTACGTGTCCTCCTTTGACTCTAATGTAGAAAATAAACTGCAAAACTGCCATTCTCCAGAGCATTTCCTCAATCCATTGAGATTTTGCTTTCCAGCAATTGTTATTGGTATGGCTCAAATAAACTCATTAAAATTCTCTACAAGTTTGGATGTTTCTTACGTTGACAATAGCAATGGTAGGAATGAGTCCAGAGGAAGATTTATTATGAAGACTCCTGCGTTGGTGGTGTTGTGAGCATCATCCTTAAGTGAAAGAGGCTTCGGGCCTGTGTGCTTAAACTTTTTTACTTCTTGCCCTTTTCTCAAGGTGGGTTCTCCAGCCTTCATACTGATTGTGGGAGGGACCAGATAGTCTTTCAGTAAATTTCTTTGCTGCTTGCATTAACCAGAGTTTTTACTCCTACAGTGATGATGATACTTGATGTGACCACATACAAGCTGATGTTCAGAAACCAGATGCTCTCAAGAATGCTGATTACTCTTCTCTGGCTAATCACCATCAGTCAGGACTTTTTCTTTCTTGTACAATTCAATTGTTAGGAGTTCAAAGTTTAATAGTTTATATTATTCCAATAGTAACTTTATGAATGGCAGGCTATCTCTGCACAATCATGGGCAGTCTGAATAAATTCTCTGGTTCTTACATAATCAGTCACATTCTATTTCTCTTCATTAGAAACATAATATGAATATGAAATATGCTTTGTGATCATTAGTAATGTTCCATTTAAAAAATATTCAATACTGAATGACTTAGAGGTAAACACCTTAATTTACCGAATCTACGATAAGCAGAGTAGTTAGAACTTTGTTAATTAGGCTCAGATGCCTGACTGGATCTAATGGAGTCCTGCAGCTCTCTGCAGGACAAGGTGTCATCCAAAAAACATCCAACTAAGAACAGTGAATATGATGATAAGGATGAAAGACAATGACAACTTTTCATCATTAGCCAATGTGAAAAATACCCCACAAAGTACAAAAAGCAACACCATCTTTTGAATAATAGTTCAAAGAAGAGGATGATTCAAAAAAATGAAGAAATGGAACTAATGTAAACTGCTCAAAACTGCATTTTTCTTTGTGATATAAATGGCAATTGCAATGCTTATTCTTGAGCCTTTTATAATTTAGATATAAAACAAATTATCTTAAGAAAATTCCTTGCAAGGCAACTGTTTTTTGAAATTTAAATGCATTCTCTCCCATCTGTCTGAATGCTTACAACAAAGTTATACAGACTTCAGATGGCATTGATCTTAAACAAAGGGAACAGTCTTCCTTCACTGTTTTTTCATCCTATGAAAGAGATTTTGTTTGTTTATTCATTTTATTTTACTTTACTGTGGTAGACACTGGCAAATCAAATATTCCAGCCTGTATCTAAAACCTTTACCCAAAACATTCTATTTCTTACATTTTAAAATATTCACTAGCAGACTAAGGAGAATTCTGAGAAAACTGGTTACTGACATTATTATATTTATGTCTCTAAAAAAAAACTTCTTGCATCCAAATCACTTTCTACATTCATACGACATAAGAAAAAATGAGCAAAGTGAGACCTCTAATGCTAGAGTATAAACCAGCCAGCAAAAAATAAATAAATAAATAAATAAATAAATAAAGCTTGTTCAGTAAAGAAGCATGATGTTATTTAGGAAACACAGTTAGAATCTTCAATGTTTCTCAGGAACTAAATATTTTTATTTTCTTATGATAACCTACTCATTATTATACACAAGATTTTTATTTAAATAGCATGGCACATAAAGTACAGATACTAATACAGGCTGCTGAGACTGAATCCTGCCTCCAAAATTTACTAGCTGTGATAATCAAGCAAATTATCTTACCTCAGTTTTTCATCAATAAAATAAGAATTTAAAAAATAACCTATTAGAATTGAATTAATTCATATTTGTAAAGGATGCGTCTAGTAGTTCTCTACAAGTGTACTGTTAACGGCAAATTGAAATGTTAAAATTTAAAAATGTAAAACCAACATTGAATCATCTTCATTAATATTACAATGTTTTCTATAAAAACAATATCTCAAGAAATATTAACCAATTAGCAGTATTTTTTTTTCAGTAACTTATTCTTAATATTGGCATGCTATTTTACCCAGTAAACTCAATTGCAGTTTGTTTTGATGTAAACTAGATAGGTTGTTATATTTTCTAGTCTCTTATTTTTTCTCTCCCTACAGAATTTTTTCCTTGACAATTCAGCCATTTAAATTAATGATTTAACACATAATGATTGGGAAGATTCTTGTTATATATATCATAGGGACGGATTTGCTTATGAGGTCTAGTATTATAACATCATGGGAAAAATCACAGATACTAGAGCCAAGCAAACTGGCTTCAAATTCCAAATCTGCTCTTATTAGCTATGTGACTGGGTGGTTAATTTAGCCTCACTGTGCCTCAGTTTTGTTCATCTCTAAAACAAGATTAAAAAGAGAGTTATCTTACAGGTTTATTGTGAAAATTAAATGAGTTTATAGTTATGTTGGAAAGCATTTGATTTAGAAATAAGGCTGTGAAAAAAATGCAATAGTTAAATTTGAAAGAGCTGCTAAGAGGATTCAAGAAAGGAATCACCAAAATATCAGGAGGAAAATAAAAGATTTCAGAGATGTAGTGCTTGCTGCGAAGTCAGATATTGTGATTTTGTAGTGAGCCAAATAATCATAGTTCTGTGATATTCACTGAAAACAAATTCTAGACACATAAAAAATAAAATTCCTTCACAACTTTCTTTAATATGTCATCACCAAAGGATATCTAGTATACATGAAATAAATCCATTCTAAGTAAAGAAAAAACAGTAAATTATCTTTTTTAAATTACACAATTTGAAAGTAGATTTTAATTAAATGATTCCTTGGTAATAATTTGATACTAAAATTTTAGCTGATGATGAAAATACAAGCTCAGCTAGAACTTGTGGAATTGAAGTTCTAATTTGAAGGAGAGAATTTCACTATTAATAAAACAAGATATAAGGAAAAAAGGTTATCATTATTATGAGATTACATTTGTGTCAAGGTTGAAGCTAGTGAATTATTAGTCTTTCTAAAGAGAATATTCTATTTTAAATTTCTATTGAAACTAGCAAATTTTAATATTAATAAACTAATAGGTAAATGTTTTTGAAAACTTTTCATTTGAATGCGAATTACATCAAAACATATTAAATTTTATGTCATGTTATAAACCAGGTAGTTTAAAATTATGAAAAATATTGTGCATTCTTGTTATATTTTAAAATATAGGAATAAAATCTCATTAAGAAAAAGTATTTTAACAGTTTTAATTATATAGAAATACTTATGATAATAATATTTGTGTGCTAAGTTTGCAAAAGGCATTTATATATTTTTATAATTTTTTTCTGCAATCCATTAATAAACAATATTGATTAATTTTATATTTCTTGCCTGAACATAGTAATACATAGTAATCTCTAATCTTACTCGGATAAACTGTAAATCTATCTGAAAACTGAAAAACAAACTAAAAATTTGCTGACTTTGAAACTGGGAATCATAAGGTTAATAGCTATGTATGCCCCAGTTGACATAATCATTTGTATCATTGTCAGAATAAATATAAAGTTTCTTAAGTCGGAGGTGAATAGTAACCTGATTTGACATGCACACCAACGTAAACATATACATGAATAGGTGAGAAACATGATTAAATCATCCATAAGTAAAATATCTGTATGATACTTATACTATAAATTTAGCAGCATGACTATTAATATTGTTTAAGTCATGGAAACTCCAAATTTAGAATAAAGAGAAAAGTGAATACTTTTTTTATAATTCAACATAAAGAAATGGGCCTTCTTGTGGTTCGTTATCGTTACCTTTAATTACTCTCAAACATAAACAATCTAGCTGTTCCTTAAGTGCAATATCATGTCTTTTTATTTAATTCTTAGAGAATTGAAAATTTCTACATTTCTTCTTTCACACTTAATTAGTGCCTTTGATAACTGGGACAATTGTCTTCAACTTAACTATACTTGCATGTGAGTTACTCTAATTTAAGAATACTGTCGATTAATAATTTCAGTGCCGTGATTTTAAAAAAATCTCAAAATTCAAGTGTAAACATTCTAGACATGAATGAGTGAAAGTTTTAAAAAATAATTCTATAATATTTCAGATGATGGATCTTCATGGTAAAAATGTTTGACAGGCAACATGGAGCACATCCTAACATTGGGAAGTTGAAATTGAGAATGAAAGAATTTTCAAGTTAACCCAAGACCAATCACAAATTCTCTTCCCTTTGCAGACAATCCAATCCTTGGTCTTTTAATTTTTTTTCACTTTTTTAGTCTTTATTGCCTTTATCATTCCTGATTATTCAAAAGAAAAAGTTTAACCATTAGAATGATTTGATCAAATTCTTATTTATCCATTTCTAACATTTTTAATTATAGTATATTAAAACAATAATTTTAATAGTTTTCATTTTTCTATATACTTATAGTTTATGGTAAAAGAGTTCTTAGTGTTTGCACAAAGTTAATTTTGAAGTTAATGGAACTATTGTAAGTTTTCTTATTATCTAAATTTTCTTATATTTTCAACTGGCATAGTTGTTTTCGCTGTCCCACACTACTGTTTAAAGTGAGAACTACCTATACTTGAAGTGGCTGTTTTTATAACACAGCAAAATGCTGTTTTACCCAATCAGCAGTCTGTAAATATAGTGAAAACATAACAGCAGTGAAGATATGATAATGACAATTTACATGAAGAAAAATATTATTTGTATACAATTTCCTTCTGAAATAGACTAAATGATAGAAAGAAAACTCTATTTAAACACGCTGTACTGTTTAAGCTTTCCCAGCAAGATGATATTGTTTTATAAGTTGTGATCTGAAATAGCATGATCAAGAAACTAAAAATAAACACATTTTTTTTAATCAAATAATATATAATTAAATTAAAATGACACAGATTTAATGATACACTTATTCAGAGGCATGGTGAAGAGTTAGTCACATGGCATAGTTCTCAAAAATGATTTAATTGGAATTCTTTGATGTAGTTAAGTTGGTTTGCTTAGTCTGCTTTTACATTGCGAGTTCCTTTTATCTATAAGCAATATCAATATTGACAGTTTCCCATGGTACCGCTATAGCATTTGCTCAACATTTAGCAGATGTGTGCACATAGATTAAAAGACAAAAGTCGGGTTTTAATCCCCTAGCTTCTGAAATTGCTTTGCCTCCGCCTGCTTTTATGACATAGGATTTTTAAGCTCTGATTTTTGCTCCATTATTAATGTTTTTTCAGGCTTCTCTTTCCTTCTGAGTATTTCTTACACATTGTGCTTACTCTTTAAAAAGTTAATTCCCTTATCATGTAAACATTCAAAGTAGACTCTGAGAGTTCACTCACACACATCAATTTCTTATGACTTGGTGTGTTGTTGCAAAACTCACAATTTTCTTTCTTTCTGGAAATCTTTAACTTAGTCCTGAAAACTCTGCTTTTCCATTCCTGGAACTATTCTTAGACTTATATTGGAATTTCTAAATCTGTCTTTTATATAATTTTAGTGTTTTCTTTTTTTCATAATTTTTTTCCATAAGTATGGAATAAATAAATAAACAAATACATATGGGCTTTATTTGAGATTTTTTTCAGATTTTCTTGTTTATCTTATTTTTATGGATATTATTTTTCCCTTTTTCTCTCTGAAGATTTTAAATGTCTTCATGGTAGATATCTAATTAATCCAGTAGAATTTATTAAAAAGACATTCCTTTCCCAACAACACCACAATGTAACCCATGTGCAAATCAAATGACCCTCTATGTATGGGTTTGCTTCTGTTTTTTTTTTTTTTTGTCATACTCTTTAAATGTATTGTTAATTATGACATTTTCACTATGTTATTAGCTAATATCTCATTTCTGTTTACAATGCAATTTATTTTACATAATAATGAATGCAATTTTGTATTTCAGAACACTCAATAATTTTTTTTTTTTGCAACTTCTCATGTTCGATTAGGTTGCCAAGATTTTGCCTCATAATTTATCTGATGAAGAGTTCATATTTAGACATGACAATTAAACAATTTTCTTATTATTCTCTTGTTCTTAATTATTTTCAAAATACAGTTTGTCCTGGTGAATTTTTTATAACACTTGATCATTCACTGTAGTTAAAACTAGATATTAGAAACTCTGAATATGTTTAATTAGATATATTATGCTAATTTCCATACTCTGAAAAGAAAACGATGCCACTACTGCATTAAGAAACTTAGACTTTTATCTCAAGATAACTCCTAAGTGACATGTAACACAAAGGCCAAATGAAACTGCTAGGTTTAATATGAATATAAAATTTAATGTAAATTTTAATCTTCTCATTTTTTTTTCTTTTTCTAAGATGAAAAAGAAATAAAACCTCTACTTTTAGTTATGATAAAGTTAAAGGAACTAGATTTCTCCTCCTGGCTAAAATAGTAATAAAATTAGAAAAAATAAAGGAAAAACATTTCAGACATTGGACACAAGGCCACCCAAGACAATGATTCCTCAATTGCCTCAGCTTACTGTTTGACTGAAATATAGGTAGAATCATGGGTGGTTTAACCCAAAGCAGAGTCTGTTGTGGAAACTGTAAACTCAGCAGACAGTGTAGGAAATTGAACTGAGGTGGGGAGGGCAGGCAGTTATTAATGCTGCTTATACAATCATTGGATTTGTCACTCTGAAACACTTTGGTAAGTAGAGTAGAATTATAATCTTTTCACCTCATTCAATGTCATTTTCTTCTGGGCACTGTGCAGCCATATTTAACAGAGGTAATGATATTCATGAACTGAATCTCCCTAAATTTTGGCAATTGATCCAATTGATGGTCATGGACTGGGAGCAGGAAACATGCTAATTTTCAGGATTAATACTGATTAAATTTCAAAGTCGTGAGAAGACAATAAATCGGGATGTCTTACCTCTTCTTCGCCTAATTTTTTATCATTATTGAAGAAAAAAATATGCTCTCATCCTTTCCCTGGAAAGTTTACTAATCAAGTAAAATTTTATAAATTTCTTTCAAGTCTGTTCATTGGAATCCAGATATATTTGCTAAGACAGGAGCTAAAAAAGGGCAAGCACAAAGTGAAATTTATCTCATGATCTTGAATTCTTTTATAATGGTAATTATTTTTTCTCTCACATCTAATGTAGTACTTTGAAGTGCTCTAATGTGAAAAAAAATTCCCTTATAAAATCTACTTTTAACTTCTTGACAATGATCATTTTATACTCTAAACTAGAATTTGAGACAATGGAGACACTCTCTCCATGAGCATCAGTTTCCTCATCCTTAAAACAGAAGTGTTAATAATATCAGTCAAATAGGGGTTTTGGAGGAGCCCTTTAGAATCTTGCCTACAGAGTGCTTAGCAGAGTGTAGTGAGTCTTTACAAATGTCTGATTTTTTGTGTGTGAGGGGAGGGGTGAAGGCCAGGAGAGAAAGCAAATGTTAGTAAATTCATGCATTCCAATCATAAGGAAACTGAGTTAATTCCATTCCAATCTCTACATTGGAGAGCAAGTTTTCTAGAACTCTCTCCTTGGAATTGTGACAAGGACTTCAGGGCATGAAATTTCATCAGAATGAATCTTCCTTCTCCTACAGTGACCCCCCTAAGGTCCAGATAACAACATGGGTTGGGGGACTCAGAATTGATAGCTCCAGAATCTATTTACAAATTATTAACTTCTGAATTACTATGGGGATTTTAGTAAAGCTTCCTTCATATTCACATCTTGCTCAGAAGTACCATGAAAGAATAAAGCTCTCCTCTTGTATATTAGTCCAGAGGCTGGCAAAGTCACAGAGAAATATATTTGAGCAATTAAATTCAAGTCTCAGCTGATCTGAAACTCTACCCTTTTCTTGGTAATGAGAGTTGTCCTAGACTCACATTTTTAGATATCCTTAAGAGTGATGATGGCCAGGCCAGAGAAAGAGCCTTCTTCCCCTGGCGTGCCTTATAACTCCTCTATCTATATGAGTCCAAAGAATATCTCAAGCTACTCCAGAAAAATGTGTTACTGCTATACGAGGCCAAATGAGCACAGAAAGAGGAGGGATAATCAGAAGTAGCATACAAAGAGGTTTTTGTCATGCTGCTCCTGAGAATCTCACATTAATTCAGTAACGGTGGCAAGGGACAACCTGGATGGATGAGTTGCAGAGGAAGATTGAGAGTCAAAAACTTGGACCTCTGGCAGGAAAGGAAGTGCTCTTGAAAGAAATTTACACTGACAGATAGGTAGATGTGAGTTTAAAAGTAAAGCCAGCAGAATTCCAAACTGTAGAAATGTTTTAGGAGATGGGATTTAAGAACTAAAACACTTTGGATCATAGGAGAAAAGAAGCCCAGCTCTAAAATGGATTTTTTTGCAGGTGAAAGTTAAGCTACGCAGTGGAATCCTGTATTTACTGAAGGAAGCAGCTCCAACACTGCTAGACCTCATGAGCAGGAATATTTAATGGTGTGACGGTCTTCTTCCCATAAGTGAGGTCGGGCATCCTAACACAGCTTAAACAAATCCAGATGTGTATGTCTAGAGAAGCCTTACTGAAGTAGAGATAAACACTGAGGAAAAAGGAGTAAGAAAGAGGAATTTTAAAAAGTAAGAAATACTAAAAATGAAGTTATCGAATTCTAAGTATGGCCCCTATAATAGTTAAATTCTTACTAAGGAACAATCAAGATTAAAAAATAAATAAAATTAAAACACAAACAGGCCTACTATGAGTACAAAGGATAAGACAGAGGTGGCACCGTTCTCTCATCTGGAGTAAGACAGAAAACTCTTACGATCTAAGTATTTTTTCTTATTGGCCCAAATAAAGATAAGTGTGATGCTAATGGCTCCTCTTAGACATGATTTGGCCATGCCTCTTTGGCCACTTTGTGGCTTCCATTAGACTCATAGTGAACAGAATAGGATTGGGTCCTATCCAGATACAGTGAATACAGTAAAGTAAGAATTGCGATCCTAACCCAAACTGGGACTGCTCCATGCTGAATGACCCATCTACTGTGCAAACATTACATAAGACCTCAGGGTCTAAAATCTCACTGGTTTATTGATTCTTAAACCACGTCAGAATTGCTTTAGCTTCCTGATTGAATGCCATCCAAGGTTATCGCTAACTTATTAAGAACTAGCATTCTAAAGCAAAGCATACTTAATAAATGACACTAATTATATTCATTAAGATTCTCGTTTGACCTTTCCTAAAGAAGAAATTATTGACAATATTTTTTAGGAAATTCAAAGTGTTTATTCTTGGAACGAACTAAAAGAGATGCTTCTGAGAGTTAAGAACAGAAAAGGAAGCTCAGCATTTCCACAAAGGGGGCCCTGTGGGATCTGTTTTTTCCCTCCTAAAAACTTTTAATTTTAACATATACTAAATATCAATTTATGTCTTGCTATTTTTTGCTTAATCTTTTAGGATAATTATTTTTATATATTATCACATACCACATTTGTTTTACTGAAAAAAGTGAAGTGAATGTTGATGGCTCAGAGGTTGGTATCCTCATAAAGAAAAGCAGATGTAAACCAGTGATATTATTTGATTGAGTATAAATCTGGGGAAGTAAATGACCAAATAATAAATGTAAACAGCAAAACTTGTCAAAAGGACAGAACTGTTTTCACAAAAATATAAATCTTGGCATACTTATTTATTGAATTACTACGTTTTGGAGGGCCTGCAGATGAAAAAAGTGAGGCATAATCCTGATCTCAGGGGCTTACATTTTGGAGTTAAAATATACATTAGGAAATTCTATCCATATTAGGAAAAGAGATTAAAATCTATCGGTAACCATTTTAAAGTATAGGAGTAGAGAGTCTGTCACTAGAACATATAATAGGGCCACTGAGCTCAGACTGCTAAGGGGAGAAAAGAGTCCTCCTAATTAGCAAATAGAATTAAATTAGAGATTATGGAACAGAAAAAGGTTTTCTGTGTAAAAGAAAAGACAAAATCAAAGTAAAGTCATGTAGAAAATACAAAATGTTTTTAAAAACTGCAAATAATTTAAGGTGGAGAAAATGAATAGGATAAAAGAAAATATATATACAATTATTTTTTATAATGTTGGGTTGAGAAAACTTTCTAATTCTGATACCAGAATATCATATTAGGCAACAAAAACAGCAGGGAAGTATATAGACTTTAGGACCTAACTGCATTGTTTCGTATCTTAATAAGAGTGACCTAGGAAGAACTAAATTCTCAAGGACTTCGAGACTTCAGTTTCCTCATGTGATAATTGAGAATGATAAAAAAATTTTTTTACCTGCATGCAATATTGTCTTGAAGATTAAATGAATTAATATCTTTTAAAGTATCTAGAACAATGTCTGACACATTATAAGCATACAATGAACATGAGCTATTACTAATATTAATAAAATCAGAAATGATAAGGTGTTGATAGGTGTAATTGTATACAGTACAAAAAAATTTTCATAGAGATAGTTGTACTAATGCGTGCTGATTATATCGGATGGGATAACTGAAAGGATTCACAGATTTCTCAGTGTGTACTGAGCCATGTAAGGCTCTTAAGAAAGGCAAAGGATGGATTTGAGGAGGAGAAAAAGAGTGAAGCAGTAGTGGAATCTGAGAGTTTTTCACATGCAGCTCCATGGGGGCCTTTCTTAGGCACACAAGAAGTGATTCATCACCAGATTATGAAATGCTAAGATATGCCTTAGGAATCTTAGCTTCAGGAGAGCCTGAGAAAAAAATATCCAATGAGATCTTTTATTCCTCACTGGTCAGATAGCCAAGCCAGGCTTTAAAACTGGTAAAACTAGATGTTAGTCATCATTCCATATATCTAAAATAATGCAGAAAGGCTAGTCCCTGGTGTTTCTTGGATAATTTTGAAATTTAAACAGCATATTCTCAATCACTAGTTAGCACATCTCACCCTCATCTTGGCCCAGGGCCAGTGCCAGAATTCCAAGCATCTCCAAAGATGAGCATAAAGCTGCCCCAATTTAGCTGTAAGGTAACTTCATCTTATACATTCTCCACTTTGACTCATGTTCAACTTTTAAAATTACAAACTGTCCATTATTATATTTTCTGCACTTTTGCACCTTTTATAAAAGAAAAAAGGCAAAGAATAATCAAAATACTTATTATTTATATTATTCAATGAAGTGTATTTTCTTCAAAGAAATATTTCCATTTCCAATATTCCAACCCACACTTGTTTGTAATCTTGCAAAACATGACAATTTTTTTTTTTTTTGCTTCCTTTCACCACCAAATTTGAATCTTGGCAATAATATAAATAGATTAACTAAGAAATAATTATTTAATTAACTAAATCTAGTTGCTTCTCTATTGAACCAGCTTCTAATAGAAAAACATTTTGCAGAGGTTTTAATTAAATCTCCCTTTACATCTGATCACTGATATCAGTATTATCAATTCAATCTAATTGTAACAACTACACCAGTATTATGGTAAAAAATCAGTTATGATTTAGAACAAGATTATTAGAAAATTAATCCGTTTTAAATATAATAGCATTTTATCAGCCTTTTCAAAAAAAGCAGCCCTTGACCAAATAAGAAATGTCATGAATTAAAATATAAATCAAAAGTGAAATTCCAGCTAATTTTTAATTCCAAATCTCTTATGGGCATAGATATATGCCTTGCTTCATGCTACAAAGTTGTACTAATATGGGTTCCCAATGGGCTTTATCTTTAAGTAATGTGCATTTCTCTTCACTGGTAAATCCTAGTCAAGTTTGATAGATTTCCAATTCCAACTAACTGCACTATGGAATATTGAACATATATATTGAATATAAGTGCTCTTTGGACATTGACATAGAGCACCTATGCAAATTCATTGTCCATTCATGAATTCTTACAAGCGAGAGAGACCATAAATCTCTCATAAAATTATTCCTTGTGCTTTTGCTGCCATGATCCCAGGCCATTGACCTTGGACAGATGAAGCAACATTAGAATTATTTCAAGTGTTCTTTCATGAGGTGTTATTAGTGTTATTGACACATAAAGACAGATGACTCCAGGTGGTATATGTCTTAAATCATTTGGAGACCATGCTGGACTTTCAGCCTGAAACAAATCAGGTAGTTTTATAAGTGATTAGTTTCATCTCAGTGGGCAACAATAAATACAGCTAAGAGATAATATCATTTTATTGTTCCCAGTGTGTTGCAAGACATAAATTAATGTAGGCTTTGTTTTGAATGATTGTTTATTGGTTTCCTTTCCAAGAGCAGTCACTTCCTCCTTCTTTCCATTCATCACTAATTTTTACCCTGAGGAATAGAGCGAAGAAATAAAATGGAGTCACTATAGTCAAGCTGCTAAATTACTAAAATCAAGTAGCTTGGGGCATGAGGAAACAACTTTATTCTTATTTTAACTAGCCTGGGAACTTAGACCTTTGAACTTTCTAGTCCTGTGTCCATGTCTGGATATACATCAAACCTCCAAACAACCCTGCAATTGCCCCCTGACAACAAAGGAAAGAATGTTCTCATATCCAGACTGCCTGACATCCATTATCCAGACTACCGGCCATCTAGAGGAATACCATCTTGGATCAATCCAGAAGCTAAGCACACAGGACAGATTCTTCTCAAGAATGTACTTTTTATTATAAGAACTCTTAGCTTTTCTTTCTTCTTTGTAATACTCTGGATATTGCCTAGTTACATTTCCAGTTTGCAAATCCTAAAACTCTTGAATAATCTTTTATGACCAATTTCTAACTAAAGCCTCCTGACTCTCTTTGAGTATGTTCAACAACTCAGAGCCTCAGGGGAGGGCCTTTAGGTTCCACCAAAAGACTGACCCACAGCATTCACAGCAGTGAGAATCTGGCTAATCTGGATTAAGTACACTTATAGAACTATCTCATCTCCTACGTTGGAGAAAGGCAGAAATCGTTGATCCTAGCCTAACCAGGTGAAAAAAACAAACAACCCATTCCATCACCCCTTAAGAATTGAAATATTAAATTTTTGATGTCATGTCATGGATAATATTTAGTAACTAATCCTTTCATCTGGAATTTATAAATATAATCTAGATCCTAGTACTACAGGATCAGGCAGAGAAAAAAAATTAGGAATAAAAAAAAAGTTTATGTACATTCCTGTGACATCTCTTGTATTCTCTTCCCTGTCTTCTCCAGAATATTTCTACAATCTAACTAATAATGATTTCTCTTATTTCCAACTATATTAGGTTTTAATACTCAGTCATTCAATTGTGCAAGTCATCCCTTCAGGCTTTTCTTACCCACATGTTTTAGTAAATGTTTCAACTACCTATTCCAATTTTTAATTGGTCTACTTCTTTGTAGATGGAAAGTTATATGATAAGTTCATTTTATATGATACTTCTTAGACCACTATGATATTGTACCTACAGTAAATCATTTATAAGATCTGATTATCTATAACCAGGGGGTTGAAGCTGAATAATATTTTTGCTAAGAAGTTCCTTAGAAACTTAGAACTTTCCTTCAGTTACTAGGCATGCAAATCCAAAATAAGAATGCAAATAGATTTCAGTCAATAACCAATGATATTTATACAGAGCTCTAGGCAACAGATCAATGCATTCATCTGCTAGCTACCTCAGGTCTGGCTTTATTCAGCAGGTACCTACATTTGCTCTTAGTTTTTGATGGCCTTATTGACAAACAGAAGTGTTGTTAGTCACATTTCAAGTATATGAGGATAATACTGGGATGCACCTTTATTGTGCCTTTTTTAAACTTTTACATTGCTTTAATGACTCCATGGCCACTCATCTTCTATAGAAAAGGCTAAAGAGCAAATAAGGTCTTCTACTTAAAAAATGCCTAGTTATTTTAACAATGTTATGAGGCATAATTGACATATAATAAACTACAAATATATAAAGTGTAAAGTTGATATGTTTGACTGGTATAAAGCCATGAACCCATCACTACAATAAGATAAAAAGCATATCATTCGCCCTTTAGAACAGCCTCATTCCCTCTGGTAATGCTTCCCTCTTGCCCTCCTCCACAACCCTCTCTTGTTACTAGGCAACAGTGATCTGATTTCTGTCCCTAAATCTGGCTTATATTTTTTAGAACTTTATATAAATGGTATTATATAGTATGTGCTTTCTTTTAGGCTTCTTTTGCTCAGCATAGCGTAATTATTTGTTTGATGCATGTTTTAAAAACTTGTAGCTGTTTTCGCTCTTCATTCATTCATATAAATTTTAGATATAAATTATTTTTTAAAAAAAGGTCTATTAGTACTTTAAGTGGAATCTCATTAAATTTATAGAACAATTAGTGTAGAATTAACACCTTGAAAATGCTATGCCTTCCATTCAATATACATTGTTTGTCTCCCCATTTATTTATTTGGGACCTATTTTATATCTTTAAGTCAAGTTTACATTTTCTCCATAGATAACCACATATCTCTCATTTGATTTATTCCTAAGTAACATATTTGAGTTTTTGTTACTATAAATAAAATCTTTGGCATAGCATTTACAACCAAATTTCTTGTGTATAAAAATGATATAAATTTTTACATACTGAACTTGTATTCTACAATTTAGTAAAATCTCTTGTTGATTCTAGCTCTTTGAGTTTTCTATGTAGAAATTTACTACTTGTGATTAATGACAATTTTGTTACTTCTTTTAAAATATTTTAGAATACATACCTTTATCCTGTCTGAGGGGTTGTCAGTGTCAACAAGGACAATGTTGAACATAAGTACTTATAGAGGGCATCCTTATTTGTTCTTGATATTAAAGGGAATGATTTTAACATTTCACAATTATGTTTTCTCTGAGTCTTTTGTAGACATCCTTTGTGAAATTTAAAAGATTCAGCTCCGTATCTAGTTTGCTGATGGTCTTTATCATAAATTTGTTAAACTGTATCAAATGCTATTATTCTGGGTCTGTTGAGATAATATAATTTAGCACTTTAATTTTTAATTTGATTAATTAGTTTAATAAATTTTCTCATGATAAACAACCTTGCAATTCTAGAATAAACCAAACTTTATTCTTAATTTATTTTATTAGTCATTAGGCTGCTGAATTAGTTTGCTAATATTTTGGGGGTGGTAAGGGTTTCTAAGATGTATAATAAAAACATAATTCATACAGTAACAAATTGTTAAACTGGAATTCATCAAAATTAGAAATGTTTGTTCTTTGAAAGACACTGTTAGGAAAATATAAAAAATTTTAGACTAGGAAGAAGTATGCATAAGACTCCTAAAAGTAGCATTGTTCATTATAGCAAAAATAAATAACAACAACAAAAAATACAAATATCCAATTACAGTAGATTGAATATCTGAAATGGTTCTATTGATTTAATGATTTACTATAAAAGAAAATAAATAGGCAAAAGCTGATCTGCATAAATGAATTTTAGGAACATGTCAAGCAAAAAAAGTTAATTCTAAATAGATACATATAAATAGATTCTATTTATAATATTTTTAAAACCTAGAAAAACCATATATTTTATTTTGGAAGATATTGACAAACCATGAAGTAAAACAAGTGAATTAAACTCAAAATTCGGGATAATGAATGGATAAATTTAGCCTGACATCTGGGGAAACACAAGAGAATTTCGAAGACACTGGTGATACACGTTTTTTTCATTAATAGATTTTATTACTTAAAACAGTTTTTAGGTTTACAGAATATTGAACAGAGAGTACAGAGTTCCCATAAAGCCCCCTCGCCTTGCTGTTCTCTCCCTGTTTTCCCTATTATTAACATCTTACATCAATATGGTGTATTTGCTGGGATTGATTAGCCAATTTTGATCCAGTATTATTAACTAAAGTCCATAGTCCACACTTGGGTTCACTCTTTGTGTTGTGTATTCTATGAGTTTTGACAATGTACAAAGACATGTATCCATCATTATAGTCATGCAGAATTATTTTGTTGTCCTAAAAATCCCTCCATTCTCTACCTATTCATCCCTCCTTCTTCCCCTTGAACCCCTGGAAACCACTAAGCTTTTTATTGTCTCCATAGTGTTCCTTTTCCAGAATATCATATAGTTAGAATCACAGCATACAGCCTTTTCAGATTAGCTTCTTTCACTTAGCAATATTCATTTATAGTTCCTCCCTGTCTTTTTTGCTTGACAGTTCATTTATTTTTATTATTGAACTATAGTCCATTTATGAATTTACCATAGTTATTTATTTATTCATCTACTGAAGGACATCCTGGTTGCTTCTAACTTTTGGTAATTATGAATAATTAGTTATTAAGTGTGTGGAGAGTGTATAAATAATTTATTATTATCACTTAAACTCTATTATTATATACATCATTACATATTTATTATATATTTAATAAGTTATCCAATTGTTAACATAACATATGCCTCTGTACAAACATATGCCTATATGTGTGCGTGTGTGTGTGTGTGTGTGTGTGTATGGCAATTGTAAAAATAAAAATACATCTCTACATGTATGTATATATGTATATGTTTATATGTTTGTATGTGCATGTACGTTTATTGTCATGCAACCTTTTTCATGGCATATTGTAAGGGGAAAAAAGTCAAGTGTATTCTTAGTCATTAGGATTTTGTAGATACATAGCTAGAGAGAAAGAGAAAGAGAGAGAGAGAGAGAGAGAGAGAGAGAGACTAGATAGATAAGTAGAAAATATCTGAAATTATGTTCATCCAAATGTTAATAGTATTTAAGTCTGATTATAGATTTAGAATGATTCTTTCTTCTTTTATTTGTAAGGTAAACTTTCATCATTAACATTAGTCTATACATTTGCAAATAAAATTTAAGTCACTTTTATTAAAATACTGAAACATAAAATATAAAGCAAAAAAAAGCAATAAACTATAAATGTTTTCTCACTAGAAAAAATAAATATTTTACATATAATATATAAAAATAATAAAGAAAACTCCAATACTAAATTAAATTTTTTCTTTAGGTACTTCTGTGAAAGCATTCAAACCTAAAAGAAGATATAGGATGACTTTAGGTGAATCCCAATTGCCAGATCTAAAGCTGCTTGCTCTGCCTTCTAATAAATTAAAATTTTTTCAATTTGTGATTGAAAAACAAAACCAAACAAACCCTGTGAATTGATTTTTAAAGTAATTTAATGCCAAATCTTCATACATCTATGTCACTGATAAGAGCATTTTTTACAAAATTAGCTAGCAAATGAATTTCCATAATTCATGTAGATAGGAAAGACATTATATTAAAACAGACAAGATAACTACAAGAACAGATAAAGGGCAATGGAGTGAAACAATTTGAGCAGTGGAAAAGACAGCTTAACTTCTCACTGACTAAATCGTTCATGTCACATTTCTTATTTCAACAAAGTTTCTTCCCCTGTAGAACCACTGAGGAAGTCAACGTGTTAGCAAGGATTTTGTTTCTATTTTCAGACAGGCTATGCAGGAAACAAAATATGAATTAATTTGAAATATATCTAAATAGTATAATTATATTAATAATTTAAGAAAAGTCATTTGATGTTAAAAATTAGAACTTTATTTGGAGATAGGATCTGTACAGAGGTGATCGAGGTAACATGAGGTCATTGGGTGGGTTGTAATCCAATACAACTGT
>CM053508.1:67317606-67432915 GCA_028627145.1 Eidolon dupreanum | reverse complement strand
AAATCAAGTACAGTTATATAGAAAAAAGAAAATAATAACTACTTATAATTTTACCACCAAAATATAATCACTAACATTTTGAGAATACCATGCAGGTGTACATAAAATAAAATCATAATATGTACATATTTTAAACCACATTCTGATCAAGTATTTCTATAGTAAAATAAATTTCTACAATATCATTTGTATTACTTGCATAGTATTCCATGGCAAAAAATACAAAACAACAATGTATTGCCCTTCAAGTAATTAACAATTGTATAATTAATTAAAAATCTATGTGGAGTATTCCTATGTTTAAACATTTTTATAATACTTTAGCCACTTTCTTAGTATATATTTCTAGATGTACAATTGCTTCATAAATGCTATTAACTTTGGATACTCATTTCCAGATTGCCAAATGGAAGTTGTGGTAAGAATTTTCCAGAATCCCAATTCTTTACATGGGTATTATTATTATTCCTTATATTTACTAATTTGATACTCTTGATGTTACTTTATTTCCTTTCTATATGTCTTATAACTATTTAAAATTTCTAATATTTTTGTCATTTGTGATTTTTATGAAATAGCATAAAAATCCTTTGCTGATATGGCTAGTTTAGTATTTGCCTTTTTTATTATGGACGTTAAGATATTGGATATATAGTAAACCTCTATTATATACATTGCAAAAATTTTCAATTTTTTTCTGTGTTTAGGATCAATACTTCTGATTATGAAGTATATTTTCTATTTAAAATACACCAGCCACATGAAGGCCATCTATCTTATAAACATGTTTATTTATTTAATGCTATGTTTTACTTTCTCATTCAAATTTTTAACATTCTATAGTTAAATTTTTACTTAGAATATGTTTATAAAATATACCATGGAATTAATCTCTCAATATTTTAATATTTTCCTTAAAAAGTTTATAGTGAGATAAGGTACTGTTTTCCAGATACTTTGTTTATTTACTATTTTGCTTTGCTTGGTGATGTATCTTAGAATTGTATTTTCTTCATATGATATTTGGTTTTCATTAATTCATACATATTTACTAGGTTCAAGCAGCCCTGGCTGATGTCTATGCTTTGTCACAAAAGAGAACTCTTCAATTATACAGATATATCACAAAATTTCTATAAAGCCTTGTTAAAAACAGATGAGGTGTATTTTTAAAGATGTAAACTAAGCCCTGCTCAGTTTACATTTAAATTAGATAAGTGTTCTGTGATGTATTACCAAGTCACCTTGCAGGGTTCCAATTCCATTTGGAGTCTTGTTTTGATAACTAAAATGCCAAAACGTTTTTCTATTTTAGGTTTAGAAAATTACTTTCAAGTATTTGTATTAGGATTTTGGTGTAATTTTGAAAATTTGGCAATGCATGAACTCTAGTCCTTTTCTTCTTACTATCAACTACAAAAATGTCTCTAGCAACTACAAACTTGCCATTTGTCATAAGTAGAAACTTGCCACAAATGCATACCTATATAGCCCTTGATCATGTACTATATTCCTGTTAGGATATCTGTTCTTCATTTTGAACCTACTTCCTAATACTTTTCCTTGGGCTTGGTGGCATTCACCTTTGGAGAGCAGGTGTGGTTTTAGCATTCTTGTCAAAAATGAGGATAAGATTTCAGATTGAGTAATTTTCAGAGGTTTCATCAGTTATGACCAAATTCAGTGGATTGGTCATCAACTCAGGTGCCTTTGACATCATGTTCTAAGTATCACAATAATTTTTTTTCTCCAATACTAACAATATATCCAGTGTACTCAGACTCTGCCACCAATCCCTAGTGGACCATCCAAATTCAGGTTACAGCTTCTACTAGACTGACCTGTCCTGTTACATTTAAAGAGATCATGATTCAGAAGTCCCAAGCATGATAGCAAAAGTGCAAATACAAGTAAATCTATGTTACTTTAATTATAATTTGTGCTGTACACTTTAAAATGCAAAACCATTTTACTTCAAATTCTGTCAAGTGCAATAGTGATTAAAGGATTAAGAATAAATAATATATATTTCAGTCTTCAGAAGTATATTTACACGAGCAACAGAGACAAACACTGGGAATATCTAAACCTTTCCGAAGGCAGAAGAAATCTTAGGAGTAAGAGTTTGAGTATTTATGGACCCAATAGCAAGACTTTGGTATAGCAATACACAGAGGATATAATTCACTTCAACTATATCCTGTCCTGTTGACAATATTCCCACTGTTAAATAGAGAATCCGATTATCTTAGATATTTATATCACTTATTATTTGATTCCTCTAACTTCTTTTGTTCTAAATCTGTGCTCATCAAAGAATTTATATAACCTACGGTACAGAGAAAATATGCTGATAATGCTGACTCAATTGTTTCAATCTCTGTGACAACTGTATTTTTTATTATGAGTTAGTGAAATGTTTTCTGTAGTTAAGCAAATAAATTATGTCAGTCTAAATATTGCAAATTATGGCACTGCTCTGTCATTAATTTTCTCCTCCCTTAAAATTTACCACTAATAATGTTGTCTTCTTTGTACAAATGTGATAAAGATGAAATAAAACCATTCGTTATTACATGGTTTCAAAACATTTTTCATTCCAAAGCAGAAATAAGATAAGTATTTAAATAAGATAAATGAGAATTGTTTACCCACTCTGGTCATCATATTCTTAGCTGCCATAGTTAGATATGATCCACCATTTATATTGGTGGATAATAATACTGAATAATATCTCAAAGCTTTAACTTCTTAGCAAAACAGGAATAAGAGAAATAAGTCTAATGACTATTTTGGGTTTTCTATATAACATAGTGATACTATTTTAATGAATTTTATGTATTACTTTCTAATCCTTATATTAAAAAAAATCTTGCTTTACTGCATTTCTGAGGATTTCTGACACAATGAAGAATAAAAGCAGTGAGAGCATACATTCTTATTTTGTTCTGTCTCAGTGGTAAGCTTTCTGTATTTTACCATTAAATAAGATTTGTTGAAGATTTTTTATTTATACTATTTACTATGTTAGTGATGTTCCCTTTTATTCTTATTTTGTTAAGAGGTTTTTAAAAAATTATTATGAATGAATGTTAAATTTTATCAAATGCATTTTTGAGATGATCATATGGATTTTCTCCTTTACTCTTTTAATATGATAAATGACATTGATTGGTTTTCAAATGTTAAACCAACCTTATAATCTTGGGATAAACTATACCTGGTCATGGTATGACATTATTTTTATAAATTGTTGGATTCAATTTGCTAATACTTTTTTACATAGGAATTTTGTAACTGTGTTCATGGGTAAGATCAGCTTGAAATTTTTTATAACAGCTTTCTTTGTCTGCTTTAGTATCAAATTTATACTTACCTCGTAAATGAGTTGTGGAATAGTTCCTCACTTTCTAGTCTCTAAAAGAGTTTGTGTGGACTTATGTATCTCTTAACTGTGAAGCAGAATTCATAAGTGAACTGAAGTATTTTCATGTGTGCATGAGAAGATTTTAAACTGAGATGCATTGTTTAATAGCTATGAGATTATTCACTTATTCAACTTTGTCTTTTGTCAGTATCAATAACTTATTTTTTTCTTAGAATTTCTCTGTTTTATTCAAATTTTCTGAATTTGAATCAAAACAAATGTTAGAAGAGATGTAAGACAATAGGAATTTTCATATGCTTAAGGGTTGGTTTTCCTTGGTACAACCACTTTGGAAAAAAAAAACTTTAATATTGTTCTATTAGAGTTGAACAAGTTTGTGCTTTTGGCCCAACAACTTTGCTTTATGGATTACATCTAGCAGCAATGTATGCATATGTGAACCAAGACAGATGTACCCAAATGTTCAGAGCAGTGCTGTTTATATTAAATCCAGACTGGATACAACCCAGTGTGCATCACCAATGGCACACATGAAAAGGAATAAATTGTGATATATCCATGCAATAAAACACTGTATAACAACAACAAAAGACTCGGATGTAAGCAATGACAGGGATGAACCACAGAAATTTCATGTTACTAATACCAAGTGCAAAAAGCAGGTAAAACTGTACTTATGAATGCATGCTTAGATGATTAATCTACATATTAAAATATGAAAGTAATTAGTATAAACACCAGGACAATGGTTACTTTTGGAGGAAAGGAAGGCTTCTTGGAGAATTTGGTGTGCTGACGCCATTCAATATCTTAATCTGTATAGCAGGTAGAGGAATGTCGATTTGTCATAATTCATTGAGCAACATTTTTATTTTGTGCATTTCTCTATGTTTTACAATAAACAAAAACTTAAAAAGAACAGATATATATTTTTCTCTAAAATTATTAAAAATTTATTTTAGGCATAATTGCATACAAGTATCAATAAAATAAGAAAGCCAAAAACTTATCAAAACCTTAGGCAAAAGACTCAAAAATTGTTTCATTTCTTTTTATTTTATTTATTTTATTTTATTTTATTATTTTATTTTATTATTTTATTTTATTATTTTATTTTATTTTAATTTTATTTATTTTTACATGAGGCAACCTTTGGTTGACCTCACAGATTGCAAGGACCTTGTCAGTTAACAATCCCTTATTTTTTTATTTTTTACGCCTACAGTACCTGGTCTTCCTAGGTAGTCTTCCACCCAAGTACTAACCAGGCTCGACCCTGCTTAGCTTCTGAGATCAGACGGGATCGGGCTTGTTCAGGGTGGCATGGCCGTAGACAAAGATCGTCTCATTTCTAGTCCAGAATTTGACCCACAATAATAGCCCTCCTGGTCAATCTCTCTCTAGCAAGCAGTGCTAGAACCCTTCTTCTATATAAATTCTGAAGCTTTCACTCTCTAGATGCCAAGTATAGATTGAAAGATATGTGAGAGCAATGGACATAGAGAATATCTTTTCTGAAGGCAAAAGGGGGAGTTAAAAAAAAGAACATAAGGGCAAGAAGAGAATAAAAAATCAGACAGATTATGCAAAGGAACTTGTTCAAGAAAAAAAAAAACAGATGAAAAGTAATGAGTTAGTAAATCAATTCATTAAGATAACTAAGAGTTTTCTTGAGAATTTAGAACAAAATAGAAAGAACTTTCTTATGTTGTGCCTCTTATCATTTAGAAGGTAGAGTTGGAATGTGTAGTAGAGAAAGATCCCTTTTAGTCAACAAAGTATTTTTGAAAAATTTGTGTCCCACTGAAGCTGTTCTGTGTGTTCCATTCTGTTATTTCCCATAGCATCTTATATTTTATAATTGCTAAAACCTCAGATCATTAGTTACTGAGATATCATCAGTTAAGTTCTGAATGAAGTTCTGCGTTACCCCAATATGGCCTGCAAAACCTACTACCTGTTTTCTCGTCTTCCAGTAAATTAGGAGATGTGCTCTTTATGGGGGTCTTGATTCTAGCACAGTCTTGAGTTTTCTCTGCTTGCTGCCATTGTACTCCTCCCCAGTATTTTGTTTTGTTTTTTTGTTTTGTTTTGTGTTAATAAAGTTGAATGTTCATTTTCTTATGGCTGGAGAAGAGATCTGACATTAAACTGGAAGTGCAAAGAAGATTCCTCATATGTGAAAACATGGATGATACTACAGTTCCTGAGATGCAGCAGCTTGGGGTTTTTAATGTTTAATTACTTCAGACCAACAAACTCATAGACTGTACCATGTAGCTGAAGATGCTACATGAGCTAAAGTCTTGGCTAATTCATGCTGGTTTTGACAGACGTAGAGAAATTAACCACAAACCACGTTTTTGTTCTTCATAGAGTTAGGACAGATCACATGCACATTTAAATAAATAAAAGTTGTCTTTTTACCAAAAAACTTAGGTCATCCAGTAATAGTAATATTTTATTTTATAGCCTTCCTCTATATTGCCTAGAATTATTTTTTAATTCATTGAAAAGCTTTACCTATATCACAGGTACTTTAAAATTACTTTTGCCAAATAATAAGTGAACACAAGAAATAGATCTTTTTTAAAAAATCTATTATGACATCACACAATGCTTTACACATCTATACTTTTCTTAACTTCCTAGAATATTCAGAATAAAGTTAAGACATTTGATGTTTACAAAAGAAAACAAATCAAAAACAAATGTGCCTATTATATTTTTTGATAATCCTTCCTTCCTATTGGGGCTCCTATCTTCAATAGAAATGATGGAATTGTTATACAGACAGAAAGGAACGAACAGCAAGAAAGTTGGGATGCTCAAAGGGCAAGTTTCCCAGAAATAATCAGCTTTGAGAATCAGTAAGATTCTTACTGATATATCTGAGAAGACAAAAAACTACTTGCCTGCAAGCACTATTATTCCTTACCACGTTTATAAATACTTTTTAAAAATTGTTTTGTTAAAAGCTGGTAAAATTGGTTTTATATGTACAGGAAAAGAAACTGAAAATAAGAATCCAATAATTGATAAGATTTTAACCTTTCTTTTCTTCATAACTGGAATCAGCAATATTAAAGAAAAAATGTCTACTTCATTTTCAAGAAAGAAAATGAGAAGATTTCATCTGAATTTAGTTATGGTCTATTGCTTTTATTGCTTGAATTCATAAGCTTCTAAGAACATTTGCAGATGTTGTTAATTCTTTGGTTAATCATGGTTTTATTGCCTGTATAACTGGTGATTTAACAGAGGAGTCCCAACTCTTTATGTACAAAGAAGAAAAGATTCTGTTATTTTTCAACTGCTACTTTCAAATGCACACTGTTGATACTCCCTTCACCGCTGAGTAGTTGGTCTCTTAACAGCACATAGTTTCAATCCCGTAGTTATTCCATCATTTTAAATTTCTCTGCTTAAATTTTAGAAATCTCATATTATATTTAAAGCTCTAACCATTTCTCTCATGCAGTCTTGACCTGTGGTTCTTGGGAACTGAAGCAGTACGAGGGCCATGGTCTGAGGGGACTGGAAGGGAGGAAGAGGGCCACATGCCTGTGGCAAAAATATCGGAGAGTTATAGGGGCAATTCTACTTGATCATAATTGGAGTTACTAATTGGTCTGCACAACGGGCAGGAATTTTATGTACACTTTTTGGGCAGAACACATATGGAGTCAGAAGGAATCATACTCTTTGTTACCAATAGGTAGGTGACTGATTTAGAGACCCAGAGGTGGCAGATTTGTAACTTAGTCTTATCCTTTTTCATATGGAATGAAAGTTTTGCTTGTTCTAATATATATTCCATTTATTCTATGTTTAGCATATCTTACAAGCTACTAAATTACTTTTTATATGTACAGTTTGTCATGAATCTTATCTATGTTCACAGGCTAGTTATTTATTTACCTACTTAGTATATTTAACAATTTGTATCTATCTTGGTTTGTTTTCCAGTTTTTCTTCCAGAATTGCATTTTCTCAAATAACATAGAAAATTCACATTGGTCATATGAGGCAAAAAAAAGAAGAGGACTGGTGCTAATTACAATTCAATATTATTGTGTCTAAAGTATTGCCTTAGACACATTGCATCCACTAGTTCAGTTCTTTCTCACCAGAAAGGAAATATTCCATGGTATTGATGAAGTTTAACACTTAGAGAAGGTAGTTAATTTGTTCAATGTTATGTAGCTGTCATATTCTGGAGTCTGGATGTGATCAAAATCTCTCTGGCATTAAAGTCCATACAAGCCACTGCCTGAAGGAAGCATTAGTTATTAGCTGAGCTTTTTTTTTGCTCAGAATATAACACAGTGCTGCTCCAGCTCCAGGTCCTATTCAGAACATTTCATATATGTATAATTGCTTTATTATAGTCAATGGGTAAAGTAAATAAATAATTCTGTCTCTGTCACTTCATGAAGGTATACTTAACTGCATGTATCTTATTAAATATATTCCTAGATATTTAGTTTTTTGTGATTACTCTTGCAATAGGTACTCTATATTTTTAGCTCTTAGTTTCTGGTCAATCCATAATGTTTTAATAGGAAATTAGAAATGTGGATCTCCAACACCTTTGTCATCTTCTGAGAAATTCTCATGTGAATATATTTTGAATTTGAATTCTAATTAGTTGCAAATAGTAAGTTGATTCAAGTGGTAAAGACTTCATTTACTTTTAAGTATTATATTCTATTATATACTATAAGATAATTACTGTACATTTAAATTAGAGAATTTGACTTAAATCTTTTAAGACAATATTTTGTAAAATGTTTCTCCCATTATTATAATTACCATTATCAGAATATAATGGCAGTTGACAACTGTATTGTTGGAATTACAACTTTAGCTATAATTTACTGTGGTGCTCCTTTACAATGAAATGTGAAACCAAAAATAAAATTCTTTACACACTGTTTTCACTATTTTATCAGGCATTGGCACTAATTACAATTGGTTTCATAAAGAATAACATAAATTCTCGACAAATAGATAATATATATACTTCAATTATGAGGATCAGTAAAATGTAAGAATGATAAAATTTGAGTTTATTACATTGGAAATGGAAAATGGGTCAGTAAATATTTTTATTTGTTTATGAAAAAGGAATTTTTGATGTATTGATAGTTTTTCTCATAGTATTCTTTTAATATAGCCATGCTGGGAAAAAAACAGGGAACTTATGTACCCATCATTGGCTCTGTTAATACATAACTTAGTCATTGGGGTACATTGTGATCCAGATTCTTCCAAGACATCAACTGTATCTTGGGAGTAAATCAGTCAATTAGAGAAATTGGTGCAGTTTACGAAGTGATGATTATATGCTTGAAAAATCAAGCTCAATTGCTAATTTATAAAACATTTTGAAGCAAGTTGAGTCTAATTTTCTAAGCATGTACCTATAACTTAGCAAAAAGTATTTTCGCATCTTTCAAATATTTCACATTTTTTCTTTAAGATAGATGCTAACCTTTCTATAGTAAATTAAATTGTGAAATTATATGTAATATAAAAATGGATTCTCATACTTCAGTTTCACGCAGCTATTTCTGAGACAATACAAATTAGAGCATCCTAAGTGCATTTTACACTTATAGGTTTGATTATTCTTAAATGCTTGGAAAACTATTGGCTGAGTTAAATGCATTTTCTAGCATAATGGTTTAAAAGAAAATGAGAATGGCACTTGATTAATTGGTGTTAACCTAATTGTGAAAGGCATTTATAATTTTATAACATTGAGAACACTTCAAATAGTTCATGAGGACCAGAGATCTTATCCTGTGGAGGAATTTAAGAATCTAGTTAATAATAGATTGCCTCCTCTTCATAAGTGTTCAGAGACAAAGCAAGGAATCTGATAGAATACATAATTTCTTATATTCAGGGTCTTAATTTCAAAGAAAATATCTAGCTTCAAGGGAATTACAAAGCAGAAATCATTGAAAATTATTTTGCATGACTTCATGTGTTCAGTTCTCCCAATTCCCATTTGTTATATACTTAAATCATTTATAGTTAAATCATTTAAAAATAGTTCCAAATAAATTTATCTAAATAAAATCAAACACTTATGGTTTTGGTAAGTAATGGAAAGTGATTCCAGTTACACAGAATGACTGCATTAGTTAGTTTAACCAAAACCTGTAATTTGCCAAATTGGTTCTCAACACAATTCAGTTGTACAGCATGTAAATACAATCATTTGATATTCATATAGTAAACAGATGAACTGTCTTTCATAAAGAAAATAAGTTTGGTTCTGTTATAGATTCACCCAGAAGAAAAAAAAAAAACCTGATACATCTTTGCTCTGTTCTTTTTCTCTACTTTTCACAGCTTTGAAACATCTCTTGTCATTCCACTTTTTAGTATGGGGGCAATTTTCAAGTAAATATACAATCAGTTGGTGTTTAGAATTTAATTTCTACTGTTTTTTCCATCTTTGTACCCTTTGTTAAACTTTTGATTACGAAACATGCATTAATACTTGATTTTTCTTTGTCTTAGCCTATTGTGACCTAATGTAGTATTCTTGGCAGTTAAAATCTTTATAATTTCAATATTATTTCCTCTACTATGAATTTCAAGAATATATATTTTGGTTCTCAAAGACAAGAATATTATTTATCATCAGAATGTTTCAACTTAAAGGTCTATTTTGGTAGAAAGGCTAGGACCACAAAAACAGAAAACCAGGAATTAAAATCAATTCATTAATATATTGATGTAACTATATTAAACATTTATACTAAAAAAAAAAACTGAATTACTTATGCATGGAGTAAGAAAAAATAAAAATACTAACAGCAAAAACATAATTAATGGGAAAATATGTCTGTTCTCTTTCTGTGTGTTTTAACCATTAAATTGATATGATTGATCCAAAGCACAATTTCATAAAAATTGCCATTGGTGTCCCCTCAAGATTTATAGAATATAAAGACTCCCTTATTTCTTATTTTATGAACTATCATTGTTTAAGAGGAATCGGAAAGATTGTTGAAGGAGGAAATACATAGATTCTTTAGTCTATGAAAAGAATTTATTCATTATTTCTTTCACATCTGTTATCATAAATAATTTGCTATGCAAGTTTTCCAAATGATATTAAACTGAGAGGAAATTCCTTTGATGAATCAAAGAAATAGCCTGATCTTCCCTGAGTTACACAGGTTTTGCCTGCCAATTTAGACTGAAGCTTTTGACTCATCTGAGTTATCAATCGGAGTTCACATTTCTCAGATAGATCTTTGTTCAGCCACTTAGTTGCCAGTATACTTCTTACACAAAGGTGACTTTATGTAAGAAATCTTGTATTAAATGTGTTTTTTAATTTTTTAAAAAATAACAGATTTTCAAGAGCTATATTTCCTGTTTTTTATTAAAACCAAGGAAATTAGAAATGTGTTTTAATAAAAATTGAAAATTAACTAGTGAATGAGAAGAGAAGTCAGGAGTAAATATAATCTTGCTGCCAGAGAATTTGTGATAAATAAATAGCTTTCAAGGGTTTAAATAGCCCATCCCCTAAAACTAAAGGCGGAAAGCAATAAGGGGATATGAATATCTATCCTACATCCAATCGTAACATATATTATGATTTGGGAGAAAGTATGAAAAAGATATTTTGACTAGGTTACTGTTTTGGATGGAGTAAAGGAGCACATTTTCTGAGAATGTAGAGGGTGATGGTGGATCTGAGGAGACCATACATAGCAGATTGATATTTCAATGAATATTAGTAAGAAATCTTTTTAAAATAACAAAGTAAACTGTCATATCTACTTTCTATATGTTAAAACATTCATAAACTTTTACATATTTTGTTGTTAAAGGAAAACTATCACAAATATAATAAACCATATAGGGATATATATTTTTTTTCTAAGTATAATCTCCATTCCCTGTAGAATTGATAGAAAAATGGATTCCACCACAAAAAAATTAAAACACCTCACTGTTTAAACATTTTTAAACAGTATAAGAGCATTTAATATATTGTGCACATAATTTTTTAAATGGATATAGAAAAGAATTTGAAAATTTATGAACCAAAACATTAAAAGAAATTACTCGGGATAGGAGTTTATACATGATTTTTCCCTCTTTCTCTAATAATTCTAGAATGAAAGTACACTGGCATAAAACTATTCATATTCTTAATGTATTTAATTAAACACTTACTAGTACTCATAAGAATGAACTATGAGAATGAACATAAAGTCCATGCCTTTAAGAATATGATGGTCACGGGAACAAACAGGTTGATCTTTGGGAATTTCCCCAGGTGGGTAGATCTAGAAAACAATCTGAAAATTCCTTTGGATGAAATTTTATTCATAATGATGAAAACATGACTAACATACAAATTAAGAGCACTGCAATTTCTCTCTAAGGTTTTGAATTCAAACATAGATTTAAGTTTACTAATACGCACAGAAATATTCATCCATGATGTTACTTATGTCTTTTGCAAGAAAAAAATAAAACCATCAAGAGTTTTTTTTATGTAGTAATAGGTCTTGGTTAAAAATAAACACTTTTGTCAAAAAGAGAAAAAAGAAACTAACCTGGAATACGTGTATTTTTAAATGTAATTTTTCTTTTCACATAAATATGTTTATTGTTAATAATTAGAAAAATTTAAAAACCAAAAGAAAATATTACCATTTTACTCCATTAAACAAAAATGATACAGAGTATGATAAAATACTTGGCATTTTTCTCTATGAATATATATGTATTTGAAAACTTGTGTTTTAAACAAAAATAGCATAATGCTTAACAGATTTTTATTTATTTTTATTCATTTAAAATATATTTCAGCTTGATAGATATTTTTAAATTATTTTTATTACTTTTTTATAAATTAATAAATCAGCCCATCATAATTACTTAGCCCATCTTTATTTGTTAAATATTTGGTTCCTGATGATTTCTATTTAATAACACCATGTTGTAAATCTCAATTTAATAAAATCTTTGCATGCATTTTCATAGGGAAAACTCCAAAAAGTGGAACTACTGGCTCAAGGAGAAAATAAATATTGAGGCTTTTCAAATTTGCATTTTTTAAAGCAGAGGTGAGAGAGTATGGATTGGAATAGACGTCTTACATTTAGATCAGAAACAAGATCATGCTACCTTTTCTTTACTCGGAAAATTACAAGATTGAGAGGCTAAAAGATGATCTGTGCCTTAAAAGACAAGAAGGTTGTCAATTGTTGTATACAGGCAAAGAAGCAATTCTAGTTATTGAAATAACAGACCAAACGAGAAAAAATTTAATAGAAAAATATGAGAGACACTCTAATACATGATAGAGGAAGAAATAGTCATCAGATATTTGTATCTGACATGAACAGCAGAAAATGTCCAGGGAGATTAAATACTGTCCAGGTAGATAGACTTCAACTGAAAGGAAAATAATCTGGAATTAAAAATAAATTAATTAAAAAAATTGTTATTTATAATTATTAGTTATTATATCAAACCTTCCATTTTTATTCATTTTTTGCTATGCAGAGCTGCTTTAGAAATGAATTACATATCCACAATTATACCACATTCACGAGAATATGAGTAAGATTAAAAAAATAGATTTTTGATAATCACAAAATTCCCCATTTACAAAATATCATATTTTCCTGAAAAATGTGAAGCCATTTCAAGTCCTATTAAAGAAAACTCTTCCATTGAAAACTTTTAATTAGTTTTGAGAGCAAAATGTTTGTCTCTTGGTTAAAAAAAAAAAGAAAAAAAGTGCTTGCATTATCTTTGTTTTAGTCACAAATCCTTTATCTAATATGTTGCTCTTGTCCAGAACTCATTAATTCTATTGTTCTCCTTGTTGTTAACGCTCATTACTTTGCTCATTTGAAATCAGAACAGGTTAGAAAGGTTGAAAACTTTTTTTTTTAATATGTGTCCTGAAAACAAACAGCCTAGGAGATAAAGCTGAACACCTGAGCATTTGATGTATTACATCTCAGTAGTATCTGACAACCCTTACTCCCTGGCGATGCAATTTTTTTCTAATAATTTAGTCTGAGTCTATTAAAAGACAATTACAGATAATGCATACAGGCAAGTGGTGAAGGATGCCCACAACGACTATTGTAGAGAGGTTATCAAAACACAATCACCAAAAGGATTTTTGCATTGATTTTTAAAAAATTATTTCAAAAACAGTCCGTTACACAGATTTTAAAGGACTAAATATAACCGAAAAGATGGAAAGGATTTCTTCTTTTCTACTTTATATAATACATTTTTTAAAACCATAAGGTAAATATTTTAATAGCTATTCATTGCATTAGTTTATTATAATTAAATGTTTATTTTCTATTGCTGTGTGCAGTTTTAAAAAATTAATATATTTGAGGATACAGGTATGATTTTACAACTGTCCTTCTGACCCCTCATTTTGGACATTTCACGATTGATTGACTGCTGAAGTAAGAGGCAAGATCACAGAAGCAGCCATTGTGGATGGTTTAGACTGTCATGTCACAATATTCTAAACAAAATAAGCCTCTTGGGACATGCTGAGATAATTAGTTGAAATTATTATCGTATTTATTTAGTAACCTACTCTTAGCACACTAAAGGGTTTCAAATAGTAATACTAATAATCACATCAAACAACAGTGACAGTATATGAGAAATACACTCATTCTTGAAATCCTTTTTGGTATCTTATTTCATATATGAGGCCTAGGCATTCTCCTTGCTATGTTTGTTGGCTGGAAAGCTGTAGTATATGGAATCACTGCATATAGCATGCCTAGACACATTTGAAAATGAGATATACCTCTTATTACTTCACTTTCTGCATTTCCTGAAAAGGTGCTGCCTTACTTGGGATGTTTTTCCATACAAGTTGTGTTTGACTGTTTCTGGCAACAGTTCAGAAAAATCAGAAGCCTCTCTTTCTGACTTATTGTAGATTGAATTTGCATCTCAGTTCTATTAGAAGCAAAGATCTTAGAATAGTTGGGCCACATAATTTTTTTAAAGGAACTCTCTGTGTGATAAACAGAGCATGCGATATCATTATAGGTGAATTTATGGGAATCAGATGACCTTGCCTACTGCATCCTCTGCCAGTCACACAATCTCTCTAAATGCCCACTTTTTTTTTCTTGCCTCTTTAAAGAAGACAGAGAGAGGATCTCTGAGGGACACACACCTTCTGCACATATAACCAGAGAGTCATCAAACAACTCATCTGTTTGTAAGGGCAGCAACAGGAGGAATGAAAGGAAAATGTGCAATAGTGTAGTAGAGGTATATGCAACTATGACATCAACTAGTTCTGTAATCTGTAGTTAGACACATAAATTCTATGCATCTCAATCAGCTTATCTGTGAAATAAAGGGATGGAACAAGAACAGTAATTTTCAGACTCTTTTCAGCATAACCCTTTTTGCCCACAGAAAAATCATATGTAGAAACCTGGCATATGAAATATAACAGGGTAACTGTTTGGGAGGAAGATGGATTGGAACTGATGGGGCTGGATCTGTGTCCCTGTAGCCTCCATCTTGGCCCCTATTCAAATCCATGAAAGTTTGTGGAAAAGCAGTAGATTAGAGACTCTTCACAAAACTTCAAGAGAGGCCATATAGTTTGCAGCCTTTTCAAACTTATTTAAAGAAGGGAAACCTAATTTGCATTAGATGAGGGCAGTTTTGGAATCATAGATCGGCTTCTTCAACACATCTAGAGGTTGATGGCTCTGGGAGAACTCTTTTAGGCTTATGTGAGTAAGACATGAATATGTAAATTCTGTGGGACATAAAAGTTTCCTTTCATTTCCCTTCCTGCTATTCTGTAGTAAGTCTGGCTTAATCCTGCCAAGCAAAGTCTTTTTCTGATATCACAGATCATACAACCTATTGTCTGGTCATCCTTCCAAATGAGAGAAAACTGCATCTGTGGACCGTATAATAAAATGAAATTTGTAGTTTAGCAAAAACTTTTAACCATACACAGATTATAATCAGATGGCCACTTGAATATAGTAGAGTCAATAATAGTTTAAAATGGCATTTGGAAATTCAAAGTAATGTGGTTAGGGATATAACATGTCTTCAAAGTACTCATTTGGAAGTTCATTTAACCTATAATTATCTTAGATAGGAGGGCCATAAAACAACATCACCACCAAGCTGAGAGTAACTTCCTTGAGCAATTTGAGAAAATTGAGTAATTAGTTCTTTTAACTCACCTTAGCCTAAAGTGTCCCTATGTTCCTTTATTGTTTATTGCAATAAAGTGTTACTTATATTGGATTTATGAGTCAGAGTACTCATTTTGACAAACTTCAAATACAATAACCGAGGGATATACTTTAGTAAAGATTCCATCTCAAGAGAGAACTATCATTAGCAATTAGAGGGCATGTATCAAGCTCTCCTTTGTACTTTATATACAAGTTTGTACTTTTACATACAAAGTTTTATGTACAAAGTTTTTCTTTGCAAAAATGAGAGGATACCTTGCATACTCTTACATAACCTTTTTAAAAAACTTAAGTTTTAGAGATCTGTCTATATCTGAACTTACATATCTACAAAATGTTTTTTTATGGCTACATTATATGAGAGTGATTTTTTAAAAAATAAATAATGCTAACATGAGTTTTCTTTGTACATATTTCTTAAATACACATAAAAGAATCTTCTAGGTGTTAGCCTGAGATATGCCCAGCTTCATTTTAACCACGCTGCCCTTGACAAAGGTATCTCCAACTTGCAATCTTCCCAAATGGATTTGAGCCTCCAATTAGCTGCTCTGATAGGCAAAACATATTTCATTATAGTTCTAATTTGTATTTCCCTGAGTCAAAGTGAAGGTAATAACGTTTTCATATGTTTAATGAACATTTTGTTTTTTCTCAATTGCCAAATTTTCTATTGGATCATTTGCTCTTTTTTTTTATTGCCTTTATGCTCAATGTTTTGCAAAAATACTCTCAATATGTTACTTATCAATTAACTTTATGGTGCTTTTTATCATTAAGAAAGTCTTCCTTTAAAATATATTTTATCTAGTCAAATGCATCAATCTTTTCCTTTAAGACTTCAGAATTTTTCAGTCATAAACAAACTTTTCCATGCTTAAATTTTTTTTAAAAAAGAAAAACAATTTCCAATAACTTCTAATGTTTTAGCTTTTTTTTTTTTTAAGGTGGGATGCTTCTGTCCTATTTTAGATATATCCTTTGAGGTAGAAGGATCTCATTTAGCAGAATATACCTGCTATCTCTCTACCCCCTAGCTCACTCATTTCCAGGGGAAGAAAAGGAATTATCTTTATTTGTCAATTTGGGAGAAATACCAAACATGTATCATACAGTCACATAGCAAGCCTACAATCTGATCTTTTCCTCCATACTGCAAGTTTCCCAGTTATAGCATTGGGCCTGTAAGGGCTGAAATGGGGAGTGGTGACTATTTTTTGGAGGGATAGATTAAATTTAATTAAATATTATCTGAGACACAGGACCAAGTCCTTTGATAAACAGATAGGAAAGAAAATGTTGAAAAGCAAAATTCCTGAGGCAAGTATAAGTTGGAAAAAGTCTTTTTTTATTTTTTTTCTTTTTAATATAGATATTTCAGACATTGGTGAGAAGAATATTATTTGCTAGTTTTAAATTGCAGTTTACCTTTAAATGGTCAGCAGCAGACCTAGGTAAACAGGACTAGATTGGGTGGTAGAGAATTCAATCTGCATTCTATAAGAGAAAACTGTGAAGATGACTGAATTTATGACTTTTTCAAAAACTCAAGGGTTGGAAATAGAAATATCCCCCAGGAACCTCTTGGTTACCTTCAGGATGATGTAGTTATTACAGGTGCTCATGCAAGATAATTTCATGAAATTAAGACTTTAAGGAGGGGTGGATCAATAGAAAGATTTTTAAAGAAGAGTCAGGAATTACAAAGTATATTGAGTTCAGATCTGATTTCGATATCAGTCTGGTGGGAAAATACTCCTGGGGTAAGATTACGACTCAAAAAGATGAAAATAAATCAGATTTATTTGAATAAAGTTTATATACTTTTGGCAGACTCAAAACTAATATGTTAGATGGAGAAAAAAAGAATGTCTAGGATAGAAAACAAAGAGGGAGCAAAAAGAGAGAAGGCAAACAGTAAATTCTTCTCATCAAGAGAGAGGGACAACTGGCTGATAAAGATAATGGCCTTTGTTGACAGATACTGAACTCTGTACCACTACACAAACACATTTTCCCACCATTCCCAATGAACACTAGGGTTCCAGAAATATTGGGCTTAAGAAGGACACTGAAATTAAGAGGTTTACATAATCTGAAGAGGAGAAAATTTTACCTCAAATAAGACCAGTGGAACAGAGCTGTCACCAATGAGAGTTGTAAAATTTTGTAATAGGGCAGCAATATCTCAAATGCCACTTTTTGTAAAAGATGACATTTATATAGGAGAATTTTTATCTCCCAAATATTATAGAAATGGAACTATAAATTTCTGAAGTACTATTTTCCCAATTCAGTTACACAAATTTGAATGTTAGACAGTTGGTATAAACTGCAAGTCCACAAATAGGCACATTTTATCTGCTGATTTAGAAATTACTAAATTTCAACTATGCTGTTTGGAAATAGTCTTATTATTAAGTATTGGATCATGGAAACAAACACTTTCCTGCAATAACTCATCTAGATCCTGGACACTGGTGAGTGTATTTGTCAGCTATTGTCATAATAAAACACAATAACAAATGATAGCCTAACGGTGGCTTAGAAAACAAACTTTTGTGTTTCTACCACAAATTGGTGGGTCAGCGGCAACTTGGCTCAGCTCAGATTCAGGCCCCAGACTGCTGACTATTAGGTTAAGGTCTGCTCCAAGTGTCTCATGTCCCAGGATCGAGGCTAACGGAGCAAGAGCTACCTGGGGAATGTTCTTTGTAAGGCAGAGGATAATCAGAACCATGAAATGCATTCTAAAGTCTTGTCTCATCCCAGTATGCTGCTACTTCCACCAGCATTGATCTGAATGAAGCAATTCACATAATGAAACCCAGAGTCAACAGGATTGGATGATACAGTCTCTACAAGGACGTGTCAAGATTAGAAAGAGAAGTAGAATAGTGGACAATGAATAACCTATCACTGTAGGTGGATGTTAAGTGCTGTGATAACTTTGTGTTTTCTATTATATTCTTCAGATCTTTAAAGTAGAAGGAAACTGGAGACTAAACATTGCACTAATAAAACTTTTGCATCCATTCTGCTGAGAGACAGTCCATCTGAAGCTACAGCAACAATACGAACACAACTCAAAAAATTCAAAACCTAAGCTAAATTGACTCAGATATTAAGAACTCATCTGCCTTAGAATGAGCCAAAATGATAAAGGGAATAAAATTTTGAACTTTACTTTCTTGGAAGTTTAACTTATAAGGGCTAATATTGGAATTAAATTTGAGGATGTTTAACCTTGATTTCTTTGGATTTTAAATTTTGGAACAGCACAAATCTTTTGCTAGAAATTGCTGATGCTTTTTTTTTTAATTTCATGTCGTTTCTGTCAAATATATCATAAACTGGGATGTTTTAAGACAAACTTAAGAGTTTTTAATGGAATTATTTTATTTATATAATTTTAGATTATACGAGATTTAATATAACAATATATGAGATTGCTGATATGATGAGACCTACTCTTTCCTGTGTGTTAGTCCTTTCCTAATATTTCTTGATTGATTGATCTTTTTTTAAAATCTTTTTCTCCTTTAGTGACTTGATAATTCTTTGTTTTCGCACATTCTACAATGCTGGTTTAATAGGAAATAAGATTCTATATGACCTTTGAATATTTTCTTTCTCAACCTTGAAAGCATTGCTTTTTATGGATGAAAAAGAGACAGAGGCTCTACAAAAAACAACATCACAGGGTGATCTGATCATAAATTTCTAACTGGGCAGGTGAAGGTGGATAGTCATGCCCCAGGCCTATAACTTCTTTAGTAAAAGGCTTTTCTTTGCCTTAAGTAAGTCCTGTCCATTGTTTCTGTGCAATGGTTAATCCACCTTTGAAATGCCTCTTTTCAGACCCTTCCTTTTAAAGCATGACTACCCTCAAGAGAGCACTTATTCTTATTAACTACCCTGTAATCCAATCCCTACCTTGCTTTCTCTCACCTTCTCTCCTTAATTCCAAAGGCATAAAAGAAACTGTAGACCACTATTCTAGGAAGCATTTGTTTTCAGTCTATTGAGATCTTGCTTCCAGATATATCCTCTACTTGGATCAATAAATTTTTATTAAAAATTCTCCACAGATTTGGATGATTTTACATGAATACATGTTTGTCATTGAGGTGTCTAATTCTTTTTGGGTTTTCATTCTTTTTTTTTTTTTTAATTTAGTAAGGAGTTTATTTTCTCTGCTGTTTTATGGTCTGAAAGTTGTTAATGTCTTCTTATCTTAGAAATCCTGTTTCACTATAATTTGTCTGGTGTGGACCATATTTTTTCTAGCCTTTTCAGTTCTGCGTATGCCCTCTTAATCTGGAGACTTGATTTCTTCTCCTTAATGTCCACACTGTTTTTACTTTTTATTTATTGATTTTTTTATTCTTGGTTCTGTGTAGATAAATATCTTAGCTAAGTATTCCAGTACAAGAAGCTGTCCCTTGGCAATTTAACCAACCTATTGAGTTTATTTTCTTGAATGAATATGAGTAGATCTGACTTTCTCTGGAACTTATTTTGCTTCAACGTTAAAATGGTTAAATGTTTTATGAGCTCATCTTCATGCATGAGAAACTTCATTTTTCTGATTGAGAATGAAAGTTCTACTCTCAGCAGGGTGTAAAATGTGCTGTCAGCCAGCTGAGACAGTCCCTTGTCTTCTCCACATAAGATTTTCCCATTCTCTTTCTTTCAGGAAATCTTTATCTTCTTGAGTAAAATACAGATAATCCCTTTTTGATTCTCTGGCCTTCAGGTCTGAAAACAGTAATTAATGCTAGGGAAAGATATCACCACTGTCAACTGTGTAATGTAAACAGGAGCCCGGAATAAGGGACCTGCCCAGAGCATGTGGGGCAGCTGAAGAGAGTGCTCAAAGGCCTCTCTTGCTTTGTGCCAACAAATTCTACACTCAAAGTATATGAATTTTATATTTATCAATTTCTTGTTTTTATTTTTAATTTAATCACTATGTATGTGACTCTAAATATCAAATTTTTCAGTTATATTTGTTTTGAGTTTTCAAAAGTTGATATGCTGTAAATTGTCTTCTGCATCTGATTTTATCACATAAAACCATATATCTGAGATATACTCAAGGTACTGCATATAGCTCAAATTTGTTTAACTTTGTTTATTGTTCTAGTATATTACATTCTATTTAATGAGTATACCACTGTTTATTCATTTTCCTATTAAAGGATACTCAATTGTTGCTAGATTTTTGCTCTATACATTGCACTATTTTGAATGTTCTCATATACATTCCCTGGTGCACATATGCTAGAGATTCTCAAAGGTGTCCTAGGTGAGAAATTGTTAGATGTTAGAAAAAATTAACTGTCACCTATATTCATTTTGAGAGGAAGAAAGTTTGTCAAAATTTAAAAGACACAACCTAGATTATCACACATCACTTGTGGTCACATTCTATTGTCTAGAGTTTAAATGTGTTGTCAAAAGTAAGTACAAGGGAGCTAGAAAAAGTAGCCTCTCTCTGTACTCAGGAAGACAAGAATACATGTTTGTGGTCCACTGGCAGTCCTTGTCACCATGTGCCCTCGGGCCACCAAATGTCCATCTACATTCTTCCCAACTTTAGAGCACATTTGCTCTCCCTTAAAAAAAAGCCAAACCAGAGTCCAATAGAGCCATTGCTCTCAGCTCAAAGTTTCAGATTTCTGGGTGTTCAGTCTTTTCCATCAGGTCTGGAAGTAAATCTTTATGGTTCAGCAATCTAATAAAGTAAAAATATCTACCAACATAGAAATGTGCAAAGAACAATGGCATTAACAGCAATAAAATCTTTCATGTAGAAAAGGGAAAATATGAAATAAATAGTAGCAGTTGAATCATAACAATGATGGAATACTGTTGGAGAGGTATGGGAAAGACATTCTTCCCTATCAATGGAGAAGGTAACTTGAACAATAGAAATACATCATCCATTGCTCTTCCTGGCTCTGACTTCACCTTTTGCATATTCTCTACTTGTCCATAATCTAATATCACAAAATAGTTGGCACAGGGGAGTATATCCTTTTTGGGGAAATCAAAATTTGTTACAGCCTACTTTCAAATGGTGTATGTTTGGGATCCAAAGAGTTATATGAAGTATCAGTAGTCATAGACATTTTAGGCCAAGCTTGATGTTTCACCAGTAATGTAATTCTCTCAAAAATGGAATAGCTTTCTGGGGAGAAAAAATTGATTACAGTAAGATCTATATGCTAATAATCACATCAAAATCTTTTCTAGACATTATACTTATTCCTGCTTATTTACTTTTATGTCTACTGTCTTTCTGCTCTGTCTCTGTGTCTGTCTTTCTCTCTGTCTCTGTCACACACACACACACACACACACACACACACACACACACACACACACACTAATGAATATCTTGAGGCTCTCTGAAACAATAGTCTTGGGAGAAAATGCAATTCCATTTAGCTTTCCAGCCCTAAAGCCCTAGAATTTATTAACTCTTTCCTTTGTTTGTTTGTAAAGTATCTAATTTTTGCCTAAATTCATCTCTGTTTTATAGTACCTTGTTATAATCCTCCAGGAACCAATGATACATACTGACATTTAGATCTATACAAATGCTTTCTCTAGAACTGCAGACTTAGTAGGCATATGGTCTGCTCTTTCCAAGTTATCAAAGGTGACAGTTTTAGAAAACATTTTCTCTGATACAAGACAGGTAAGTATACAGCTATCCTACCTGCAATATCTGTGTACTTACTACAAGCTGCCTGACTGCTAAAACATTGCAGCATATTTTGAGTTAGATAGCACACTGTTTTCTATAATAATCTTTATATTAGTTAGAACAGACTAAACCTCCAAAATAAATAATCTACACACTGATTCAAGTTGAAATAACAGGAACGGGATATATACTCTCATATGAAACAATTAATAAAAAAAAATGGAACATTGGCATTGAGAACATTGTTTACTGGGAAAGAAAAAACAGGAATTTATGAAGGACAGAAATTAAATGAGGCAACAACTGTAAATGTCCATTTACTTGCTGGAGAGCATGTCCACATCATAAAGAGGGAGGATTAGAGCCAGGAATCTGATGAAGCCAGGATGCTATTGTTCACAGGATAGAATATTGGAGAGGAGAGAAAAGAACTCCTAAAAAGTACCAAGTCCACTCAAGTATTCAGTGAGGACTGATGGATCAACATGAACATGAGAAAGCTATTTGAGGCTGGAATGGGGGTGGAAACTACCCAAAAGATTATAGGAAACAGTCCTCATAGATCACACAGAGTCAAGGATAATTCCCAAGGCAAAGTGGAAAATTTTATAATTCAGGAAGTGTCAGTATCTAATACTGTAACAGCATTTAAAACTAATAACAGAATATGAAGCAGAAACTTCCCTCAAAAGGGGATAAAATTTATCGCTAAAATCAATACTGCTCTAGTAATGACCTAACAATGCTTAAAAGCAGGACTTGAAAGAATTAAACTGAATAAATGTAACTTAACTGCAACCCACAGTAAAGCTCAAAATATTTATAGGAAAACAAAAATACCAAACACCATCTGGCATCTAACAAAAATTACCGGGTATGGAAAAAAGCAGAAAAATAACAACCCATAATGAGGAGAAAAATAAATCATTACAAACTGAGAAATGACATGTGATAGAATTAATAGTTAATAATATTAAAACAGTTGTTATCAGTGCAAACTATCAGTTAAGAAGCTAAAGGAAAAATTGAGCAAGTTATATACAGACATGGGAAATATAAAAAATAGCCAAATTTAACTTTTAGAGGTGAAAACTACAATGTCCAAGATTTAAAAAAAAAAAAACACTGGATATGTTTAAAAGTAGACTAGACAATGCAGAAGAAAGGATTAGTAAACTTGAACACATAGGGAAAGAAACTATCCAAAAGGAAACGCACTGGGAAAAGTGCATCAAAAACAAAAAATTAACTAAAAACAGACTATCAGTGAACTGTAAAAAAAATTAAAGTGGTTAATTATATATGCAGTTGGAATCCCCACAGGAGAGAAGAGGCAGGGGAAATTAAAAAAAAAAAAAAGGTTTGAAAAATGATGGCTAAAAATTTTTAAATTTGTGAAAAGTATAAACAAAAGAAACATGAAGGAAACTACACTAAAGCACAGCATAACCAAAAGCTTAAAGCCAGTGGTAAAGAGAAATTTTAGAAGCAATAAGCAATGAGTGAAAAGAGTCAAGTTTTGTACAGAGAAAAAAGTATAAAGGTATTTGCTGTTTTCTCATCAGAAAAACGAATGCTGGAAGACAATAGAACACCTTTAGAGTATGCGAAAAAACTGTCAACCTAGAATCTGTTTATCTTACAAAAATGTCTTTCAAAAGGACAATAAAATAAAGATGTCCATACACACACAAATTGAGTATGCAAAAATTCACCTTTTATGAGATAACAAAATTAACAGAAATATTTTTTCAAAAAAATTTCTATTAGACTTTTTAATTTTTATCGATTTAGTAGGCCTAATTATGACCATAAGATGCATTTAAATGTGTATAAAAATATTTTGTTTGACTATAGATATTACTTCTTCTATTTCTCATTCATATTCTTTGGATATTTTTATTGGTTTGATTGACTTTTTCCTAATTTGTAAGCAATATGATGTAATGATTTGTATTTTATAAAATTATTTTTTGTTATAGATGGAGCTATTATCTCTCTGTTTTGTGGTGTCTATTGAGTAATAATCATTTTTAATTTTGTTCATTTGTTTGTTTGTTTGTTTGTTTTTATTTACTTTTTTCTAGGCAAGGCAACCCTTGATTTACCTCACAGATTGCAAGGAACTTGTCAGCTTACAATCCCTTATTTTTTATTTTTTATGCCTACAGCACCTGGTCTTCCTAGGTGGTCTCCCATCCAAGTATTAACCAGGCCCGACCCTGCATTTTAATTTTAATGTAGAAAAATTTGCTGACATTTTCTATTATGGTATGTTGGAGTCTTGCTTATAAAATAATGTTCTAGCTCAAAAGCATAAAATTATCCTTTATAATTTCTTTCTTTTTTGTATTATTATGGTGATGTTGGTTAACAAAATCCAGTAAGTTTCAGGTATACAATTTAACAGTAAGGCATATATATATTACATGTTCGCCTCCTATAGTTATATTTCTTTCTGTCACCACATATTTGACCCCCTTAACCATCTACCTCCTTCATCGCCACTGCCCCTTTGGTAACAACTAGTCTTTTGCCCATGTCCATGAGTCTCTGTTTGTCCGTTCGTTTGTTGCTTTTAAGTTTATATCCCACATATAAGTGATATCATGTGATTTTCGACTCTTTCTGTCTGGCTTATTTCACTTAGCATGATTATCTCAAGGTCCATCCATGTTGTTGCAAACAGCAGTACTTCATCGCTTCTTATGGATGAGTAATTCCATTGTATATATGTACTAGAGCTTCTTTAGTCTCATCTATCATAGGACACTTCAGTTGCTTCCATGTCCTGGCCACCATGAATAATGTTGCTATGAACATCGGTGTGTAAATATCTTTTCGGATATGGGTTTTCAAGTCTTTGGGGTAAAAACCCAGTAGTGGGATTGCTGGATCATATGGTAGATCAATTCTTAGTTTTTTGAGGAACCTTCATACTGTTTTCCATAGTGACTGTACCAATTTGCAGTCTCACTAGCAATGTATGAGGGGTTCTTTTTCTCTGCATCCTCTCCAACATTTGTTATAACTTGACTGGTTGATAACAACTATTCTAAGAGGTATGAGATGGTATCTCATTGTGGTTTTGATTTGCATTTCCTTAATAGCAAGCGATGATATGCATCTTTTCATATGTTTTTGGCCATTTGTATGTCTTCTTGGGAGAAGTGTCTGTTTAGGTCCTCTGCCTATTTTTTGATTGGATTGTTTGTTTTCTTGTTGTTATTGAGTTGTATGAGTTCTTTGTATATTTTGGATATTAGACCTTTATCGGAGGCATTACTTACAAATATATTTTCCCATCCAGATGGTTGCCTCTTTACCTTGTTGACGGTTTCTTTTGCTGAACAGAAGCTTTTTAGTTTGATGTAGCCCCATTCATTTATTTTTGCTTTTACTTCCCTTGCCTTATAATTTCTTTCTAAATATTTTAAAATACATCCCTTACTTTGCATGGTTCTAATATGCACAATTTTCAATTATCACGATTCAGTTAAATAATGTTGATCCCTTAACAGGATTGGCTCAAATATTATTTACTATGGCATATTAACTGTGAATAATTGTATAAAGTACAAACTTCACTGTAATACTTTAGCTCACAGATTGCTACATAAATAAACAATGGATATCATGCTCAGTGACAAATGATATCATTTACTTCAAAGTCTGTTGATGATTGGTCACTGGGTATCTCTTTAGCACAGAAATAGACAGCAAAGCATGCAGGTGTATTTTTCTCCCAGTAATAAACCCATGTGATATTTTATAAAAATGAGTAACCGAAAGAGGGAATTGACCAAAAATGATGCAAATGCAGAAAATAAAAGAAAGTTATGACTTTAAAAACAAAATTCAAATTGAACTGAAACAGAGTTATAGATAAAATTGCTGACCTGGGAATGTTGGCATGCTGCCAATTTGAGAGACTCCAGATAAGCAGCCAGAGGAACTTAATGACAGCCAGCTTAAGAATATAAATAAGGAAAGTGGTGGATATGACAAAGATGAAGTCCCAGAGGAAATGGCACTAGCCAAAACTCACATTAAAGGAAGCTTTGGAGATATTTTACAATCTTTAAAGGAGAAAGAATATTTTGTGTTGGAAAGTGATTCAAACTTTTAGCAATTCACCAAGGCATAGGAAAGATCCCTGCTCCATAACATTGGACACGTTCAATGACAAAGCAAATATTGTTCAACTATTATTTTTTTTTACCAGGAAACAAACACTGTAATCCTCAATGGTCCTAATGTTTCCCATTAACATTGTACTAAGTAAATTTTAGTTTTATTGTACTTCTCTATACATTTAAAAGAAACAATAAGAACGTTTTAATATTTTGGAAAGAAACTTAAAGGTCATGGAACAATCATAATATTTACCATTGATTACAAAGATCATTTGGCACAGTTTCAGTTTCTCAGCTATCTTAATGGTCTTGCACTACCATGTAAGGGCTACTTGTATTGCTTTTTACCTTTATTTCCTTATTCCACCTATTATTAGTTTTTGGAGAATTGTATGAGGAAGGGAATTATTCTTTAGAGATTTATTTTCTTTTTTTAAAAATACAACTATCCAAGTATCATTGCACTGCATATTGATATCTTCTCTCTTTCCTTATTGATTAGAAATGTCGATTATTTTATAGATCTCTGTTGCATACATAAGTGAGCTCTCTGATAGTACTCTAAAGGTGATTTCTAACCCTGACCATTAGCGCAATATTCAAATTAAAATCTCCATACTAAATATTGATATCTCAAAGGGTAAGTCCCTCTATTTTATCATGTTTCAGGAGCTTCTTGGCCCTTCTTGATTCTTTGAGCTGCCTTATAAATTTAATAATAGGCTAGTAAATTCTCTCAGATTTGCACTGTGTAGAATGAGACTATTTTATAACATCTATACTTATTTAGAATCTTATCTTCCAGGTGAATTAAACATTTATTGTTAACATGATAACCTCTTTATCCATAACAGTAATATTTTTTCTAAAATCTGTTTTGTCTGATGTTAATTTACCTTTCCCAATTTTCTTTGGGCTGTATTTTTCTGATATGTCTTTTTCTATTTATTTCAAATTTTTCATACATTTAGGTTTTGAACATGTTTATGAAACACCATACTACTAGATTTTGCTTTACCACTTTTACTTAATATGATAGTCTATTCATTTAACTACCAATTTTAAATAATTTACATTTTTGTTACTATTAATATATTTGGACTTGCGTCACTATCTTACTTTTTTGTATTTCCTTTGTCTTATATTTTTTATACTGCTTTTCTTCCTTTATTTCTTTCCCTGGATCAATTTAAGCTTTTTTTCCCCTATTTTATTTGTTGTACTGGTATGGAAGTTGAAGCCTTTAATATCCATCCTTTAATTATTCCCCTTAAAATATTATCATGCATATCTAATCAAATTTACCAAATTTACCATGCATATCTTACTTTACCTTACATTAACTCTATTTATACCCTCCTAGCATTAAGCACATGTTACCTAATATATTTTATTTTTGTCAGTTTTTTTTTTTTGGTATTATATATATATATACACACACATTTATATACATATACATTTATATATATACATATATACTTATATATATGTAACATAAAATGTACCATTTTAACCATTTTTAAGTATACATTCACATCATTATGCAACCGTCACCACTATCCATCTACAGAAATTAATATTTTTCCAAACTAAAACTTTGTACTATTGAATAGTAACTCCCCATTCCTCTTTCCCCCCAGCACCTGGAAACTGCTATTTTCTGTCTCTATAATTAGACCACTTTAGGACTCATGTAAGTGGAATTATGTAGTATTGGTTCTTGTGCGCCTGGCTTATATTATTTAGCATAATTTCTAAAAGGTTTATCCCCGATTTAAAATATGTCCAAATTTCTGTCATTTTAATTTCAATTAATATTCCATTGTATGTATGTACCACATTTTGTTTATCCATTCACCTGTGCACAGACACCTGGGTTGCTTACATCTTTGGGCTGTTATGAATAACATTACTGTGAACATAGGTGTACATCTATCTGTTTGAGTTTCTATTTTCAGTACTTTTGGACACATGCCCAGATTGGAAATTCTGTATCATATGGTACTTCTATTTTTAATTTTATGAGGAAACAGCTTTAGTGTTTTCCATATCAGTTCCACCCTTTTACACACTCACCAGCAATTTCCCAGAAAAAAATATGTGTGTGTGTGTGTGTGTGTGTGTGTGTGTGTGTGTATGGATGAGCAGCATAGAATATGATAAATATTTCAAAAGTGCAAATGAAGTATAGAAAATATAGAACAATATTTTCCAAATGTGGATTGTGTGTCATCTGAAGTATTTGTTTAAATGCATTTTCCTACTATGCCTCAAACAGGAAATGAATTTCTGAGACAGAATCTGGTAATATGCATTTTATGTGTGCCTACATTTGAGGACCACTCATGTCATTTTGAATCTTGGGCTTAAGAGCAAGTTTTATAGAACTGAGCTTCTCCATAGTCTAAGTATCAGTGGAAAGAGAACAATTGAATATTCAAGAGAAAGAGTTTTCTAGACAGGAAGAAATGAAAGGTGCTTTAAATATAAGTGGAAGAGTTTTCTTGAGGTGCAAGATGACTACTTAACTTTCTTTCATTTAATTTACTTTCATTTAATTTAATTTAATAAACTTTTTAGAGAAAAGATATGATTGCAATAGTTTATTAAATTATGAGCAGCCTAAAATATATCTGGAATGACAGTGGGAAAAATGCTGTGCATATTGATTACTAACCAAAAGAAAGGTTTTCTTGACTACAACAAAGAAAATATATTTGAAGTAAATGACACAGTAGCTATTCATTTGAATTCATTAAAACGACTGCTTTAAGAAAAGGGAAGTTGTAGTAAATACAGTGAACAAATTTTGAATTTGCACCACTACTTAATGTAGTTTTCAAATAAAGAATATGAACATTAGTATTGTTTTTATTATATTTATTACTTTCTCATGCCCAGTACATAATCTTTAACTCATATTTATATTTTCTAAGTGTCATGCATTTTATAAGGTGTTCTACATTATTTCACAAATCTGTAATGAAAGAACCTAAGTCCTATTCAAAATATATCTACTTCATTAAAGAGCATATATTAACCAGAAGTAAAAAAAAAAAAAAATAACACCTACCATATTGGTAAAAGCATGTCAATTAATTTTGGAACCATTTGTATAACACAGATGTGAATTTAGTTTACTTAGGTTTTGGAATATACAACATACGCTGATTTTGAAGTCTAAACACTGTAAGAGCAGCTGCAAAGTGATGAAAGTGATCACATCATGTTAGGCTTAATCAGAATAGCTCTTGAGACAGTAATGGAGTTGATATGCTGAAAGAAACAGCTGGCTTTGTTTTGCATTATAATTCCCAGCAATATAGATAAAACCAGCTGCTGATAATTCTGATTAATTATGTATCAAACTATAGTTTTATTTTTTCTGTAATAGTTGAACATAAACTTTTCAAGGTTTTTCTTGTTTTATTCTTAATACATTAAACACAGGTACTTTCCATGGAATTTTATTTTATATATGAAATTATACAGAGACTGATTTAGAATGTGGTGAAACTGCTCTAAGTATAGGATTTAAGTTGCACAGTGGTAAATTCTGACCTTGTCAGGGAAAGACAGCTGAATTGTGATTCAGCTCCTGTGAAAAATGATATGTCCTCATATTAGATTAATTTTCTATAAACTTTACTGTTCGGCATTACCAAACCTTGTAAATGTCATCTTTATCCATCATCTTGAGGTATTTTGATGTTGCTTGTATATTAATTTTGATTTCATTTTCAGTTTTTCTAAAGAGACAGTTATTTCCCTATTAAATCACCACTCTACATTTTTATTACAAGTTTAATCAAAAGATCTATAATATCCCTTTGAAAATTAATAATGCTTATTTCATTTCCATGTAAATTAGGTAATAGAGGGATGGGTAAAGTGGAGAGTCAGAGAATAAATATTATGCTTAATATATTTTTTATAAATAGAGAAATAAACTATTATTAACTATGGTTAATTCATTCCATTAATGTGCTGTTTTTTTGCAAAATTTGAAACTGCTAAACATTCAAATTCATGATGACTTCTTTAGAGCATAAAGAACGAACTACCACACAGGATCAAGAGACTAGGTGTTCTAGTCCTGGGTCAACTAAGTCACTATATTACCATGAGAAAGATATTTAGTTTCAACAGAACTCTCTTTATTGATTTGCCAAAAAATGTAATTAAAGTATACACTCCAAAGTCACTTCCAGTTCAAATGTTTCATAATGTTACATGTTTTTTACATTTACTGGACAAAGAATTTTTATGTTTTCACATCTAACTTTTATGCATAAACATGTAAATTCAAAATAAATATATCAATTCAGTATTTATTTATTAAGTACCTATTAAGTGAAAAGAACTCTGTGTATTACAGAGAATAATAATAATTCTAGGTGTGAAAAATTGCAAAACTGGTCACAAGACTTTGTAACTCTACGTCAGTTGCAGCAGTGACATGTGCCAGTTCTAGGCCTCCAGAAGACACAGCTTTCAATGGAACCCTGAACCATCAAACCAAAGTTAACAGGCCGAGTCAGCTATCAACAAGCTGCAGTTAGTCTGCTAGATTTTAATAGTCAGCCAAGCCTGAAAGTAGTAACCTTGTAGATACATGCATGAGCCTACTTGAGAAGCAAATAAACTATCCAGGTGAGCCCAGAGTCGACTGTCAACTCACAGATTGTGAACTAAATAAATGTAGATTGTTTTAAGCCACAAAGCTTTGAGGCATTTCATTGTTCAGCAATAAATAACCAATATAGTAATAAATATTCACTGAGCTTCTACCGTGTGTCAGGCATTAGCTCAGGCATGTGACATTGGTTATCTCATTATTATCACTGCAATCCCTAAAATAGGAATTAAGTTTACCCCAAGTTTAAATGAGAACCGTGAAACAGTTGCCCAGGGTTATAGAGCTAGTAAGCTGTGGAATCATGATGTTAGCCTTGCCGTCTTGACATCAAGAGCTGAAATCATCACTATTTCTCTACTTTTAAATGAAACATAGTTGGTATTTTCCTGTGTCTTACAATCCATGATATAGTTGCTTGCATATGTGAATACCTAGTTATATATATGCATTTGCCAATGAATCTATCCATGTTTTCCAATTTAAACTAATTTAATTCAGTACTCTTGTCTAGTTCTTAACCATTTTGTTCTCAGAGTTCTCTTGAATTCCTTGTTACATGAGCTCTTGAAAAGGTGTGATTGCTACTACTGCCAGAACTCTGAAGTCAACTTGTTAGTCACTAATTCCTCCAGTGAAGAAGGGAAATTTATATCTCACCTTTCCAGTTGTATATCAAGGTATAGTTCAATAATAATAAAAATATCTGCCTGATCACTTCCTGCATTCAAATATTATCATTTGAACCATGTATTAAGAATGAATTAGCAGAAGGTAAGTGGGAGAGGGGAGGAGAAAAGTAAAAAACAAAACATTTAAAAATATTATGTATATATAGTATGAGAAAAAAATAAACTGGCATTTAAAAAAAAAGAATGAATTACTCTTTTAAGGTCTGGCCTCATTACTTTTCTTCTATGTAAAAATATTTTTTGAATAATTAAAAATGGATTTACCAATCATCTCTCGAAATCTTTCTTGAATGTTAGGCACTTCTTATGTGTATATATATGTTTGTTTACACACATATATATGTTTAAGTATGTATTCATATGTGTATTTATATATTACATGCACATATATCTTTTAATTTTAAATCTCCACTATTAATAAAATAAAATTTCAAGGACAACTAGTACTATACATTTAATGAATCTATAAAATTCTATTAAATAAAAAATTTTTTATAATTATATTGGCAATATATTTCTTGAACTAGTTTCAGAGAAAGGTGGTTTCTTACAAAAAATAAAGTGAAGTCAATTAAAAAGAATGTTGCATTTTTTTGGTTGGTAAACAATAAAAAGATTATGTCATTTATTTGTTTAATTATTTTAGCTATTATGTTACACCATATGACTTAGACCCACTTAAACAGACAAAGAGTATAATGAAGCCACTGAAAATTACTTAAAATACAATTCATTTTTGTCATATTCACAGGCAATGGAAGGAGGAGACAAAAAATACTTTGGTCAGTTTAAGTATAATGTAACCGACCAAATGGTTTTATCAAGGACAGATTTAGTTACTGCTTTATTCAGAACTACCTATATTGACTAATTAAATGTATGGTATTGCACTAAATTAGTTGTCCAATATGCAAAACTTTTCTTTATGCTTCATTTGCATTATATTGAAATTCATCAAATATGTTTGCATACTTAGCCATGAATTATCCTTAGCAAACACATTGTTGCAAAAACAAATCTACAGAGATAAAAGAGAAGTATTGGTTGTCATAAATCTAAGTATTCAAATTGCTTAAAATCCAGAAATTGTGATTTTGCCCAAAATTCTCCTGGTAACATAATTAAATTTGTCTTTATCTGAATTAATTGTACAGTCTTCTAGACAAAGTAAAATTTGCCAAATATATTTATAACACCTTATTTTGTTACCAGCTCTTATGTTAGTGATTGGCTTTTGGGAAGTCATTTGGTGGCAAAATACCTCAGATCTAAATGAGATTAAGATTATACCTAAATTTTTTTTTTGCAAGAATCCATAGGAGACCTCTAAATCTTGACACGGAAATCAGTATATGACAGTTCATTCAAGAATAATATTCTAATTTCCTTGCCCCAAAAAAGGAATTTCAGCCCAAGGGATGAGATCACCCATCTTTCTACTGACAATGAAAAACTTATTTGGATTCAGAAAATAAAAAATTAAAAGGGTGGAATTCCTTACTTTCGATCTTTACCTGGTACAGAATGACTGTGCACAAATTAAAGATGAAAAGCTACAGCAAATGATTCAATGAGGGCCTCTCATCCTCCATGGCTTTTCTCCAGGGACTCTCATCATTCCTTTATTAAGCCCAAACTTCTTTACAGCATACTATTGACATCTGACTGCAATTGCCTGACTGACTCCAAAAGAGAAGTACCCAAGAAAACTCTTTCTGATTTCCTGACCCATAAAAATGCTTGCTTTAAATTACTGAGTTCTAGAATAATTTTTATTCAGAAAATGTCTTTCTATATTTAACACACATTTCATTCTGGCTTCATTCCAATGAAAATCATAGAGATTATGAGCTTTTAATTATATAATATACTGCCCACCTATTAGTGGATAATTATGCTGGTTATAAACACTTCATTTTAATAATCACTCTGTATACTTATTACCTCTTTGTAATGACTTAATATTTGAATGCAGTAATGTTTAATCTGAGCTTTTTCTGAATTTAGTTTCATATTTAAATACACATTGAGATACTCAAGTACAATTTGTTATATGACCCCCAAGGTTCTGAAAAAGCCAATTAATCATTGCCAAATTGGGAGGTGGAGAGCATGAAGAAAACCTAGAAAAGTTGTAGGTTAGAGCAGGATGTTAATTTCAGATCAAAAGTTATAAACTTATGATATTTATTAAGTGATTTTGAATGTCAGCATAACAATGTGGACTATAGAATTAAAAGGAAGTGAACTTAGAAATGTTAACATATATATGAACACAAGTTTCCTTTATAAGATACATTAAGAAATGGTGGAAAGAGAAAAAGTTCTAGTTCCAGCTTTGACAGAAACTCAGTCCTTTGACTTGGTTAATTACTTACCTGCCTCAGTTAGTACATTTTTTGTTTCAATGAACAGAAAACAAAAATAAATCTCACCTAAACAAGGAAATTTATTAATTAATATAAACTGCCTGACTCCAGGCAAAGTTTAATCCAGTGATCTAATAACATTGTTATGAAGTAATTGCACTTACTTCAGCTCCTCTTCTACAATCCATGTTCATACTGCAGTAGACAGAATTCTAAGATGTCTCCCAAGATTTCTGCCCCAGGGCATACACATCCTGTATAATCACTTTTCCCAACTTGTGGGCAAGACTAAAATAAAACGTTGGGCTATAACTCTCATTATTCGGTTATCAATGAGTTGACTTCGAAAATCAAAAGGGAGATTATTCTGAATGGGGCTGACTGTTAGCCAGGGTTTTCCAGAGAATCAGAGCCAATAGGGTGTGTGTAGGGGGTGGGGGGTGGGGTGGAGAAAGAGAGAGATTTTAAGATTGGCTCATGTGACTATTGAGGCTGGCAAGTTTAAAATCTGCAGGGTTGGCCAGCATCCTGGAGAGCCAGGGAAGAACTGATGTTACAGTTTAAGCCCAAAGGCTATCTGCTGGCAGAATTCCCTCTTGCTCAAGGGTGGTCAGTCTTGTTTTATTTGCTCCTTAAATCGATTGACTCACAATCTGCTTTACACAAAGTCCACCAATTTGAATGTTAAACTTACCCCCAAAACACAGAAACAGCAAGAGTGATGTTTGACCACATATCTGGGCACTGTGGCCCAGCAAAAAATTAACACTGAGTTAATCAGATGAGCCTTTCCAAAAAAAAAAAAAAAAATTAACAAAAAATTAACACTGAGTTAATCAGATGAGCCTTTCCAAAAAAAAAAAAAAAAACCATGAACTATCAGAGAAATCTTCTTCCACTGTCTCAAAGAAGACAGAAACCACTAAGTTCTATATTTGCAAGAACTGAATTCTGCCAACAACCTGTATGGACATGGAAGAGGCCCTGAGGCCTTAGATAGTTCCACAGCCTTGGCTGAAAATTTGATTACAACTGTGAGAGATTTGAGCAGAAGATGCAGCTAGCCTGAACTCCTGACCCACAGAAACTGTGAGATAATAAAGGGGTAACATTTTAAGCCACTTGTTTGTGACAATTTATTATGCATCAGGTTTCAGTCCCTGTAGTCAAGAGAGATCTAATTCATAGCACTGCAATACTTGAAATTCACTCCTACTGAACCAGCTTGTGTCTCGTCCCTATCCCTGAACTAGTTATAGGGTGGAGGACTTTTGGTTGGTGCTGTTTGGACAGCCCAAGTCACATGATCTACTTCTGGGCCAATGATGGAGATCTCTTAAACCAGATGGACTGAGATTAAGGAAAACTGGTTCCAAAAAACACATTTGACATGACGCTAGTGGAGATCCTGGGCAGCTGAACAGTGAATGTCTGCTAAACTAGGTCTCAGATTTTATCAACTTTTATATGTTGGGATAGATTACAGAGCATATTCTTAAGTCCTTTTAAACTACTTTCTTAAATTCTATGATCTAATGCTCAGAAAGAAGAAATGATAAATTATTTTTCTTTTATTTATGTTAAGGCAACTTATACATAATCATTATTTACTCCTATTTCAGCATATTTGTTTACAAATAACCTCTACTGAAATTAAAATTACCAAACTGACATGTTTTTATATTTTCTCTTCTTCTCATTTCATAAGGTTAAATAGATCATATTATCTATATAAAGAATGTTTGTGCATATACATATTCTGATTGATCAAATTGTACATTATTGTGCAAATCATTATAAAATATATTTATCTTCTATTTTAAACAGATCAATTTTGGCTTGTAAAGCCAGATCTCAAGTTCAAAACAACTCTAATGTCAATAAGTTCTTACGTCAATAAGTTCTATTATATTTCTCAAATGTGTTCTCCAAACTCTTCAGATACCAAAAACAATTTTGAAGCTAGATTCAAAGTTTAAAAAAATAAGCATTCATGCTCTATTATTGCCATCGATCTCAATTGAGGCCAAATATGAAAAATATTAAAATACATTTATTAAGGATCTTCAATTTATTCAAATGTAAGCAAATTAATAGTTCATATGACAAGTTCTATTGACAAGTTTATTTATGGTCAAATCTTGACTCTGCAATTGCTAGCTGTATAACCTTAGACAATTCATTAACCTCTTTCTGTATTTATATTTTGATGTGTAAAAGAGGATAATAGTATTATATCCCTTACATGACTGCTGTAAGGATTTTATAAATTAATGAATATAAAACTAATAGAACAAGTCTGAAGCATACTGATAACACAATTAAGTGTTATATATTCATATTGTATTTATATGTAAAATAAGTGATGATTTGTATATACAACAAGATGTTAAAATTTGTGACAAAGCAGCAACTTCTTGAATAGTACATCCAAATTCTGGTGTGTAAGAAAAATTACACTAAATTTGACAGTGACCTCTCTGAACTGTTTGAATGTCTAGAAATGAAATGGTGGCCTTTTTGCAGTGGTACTTCCTCCTCATGAATATTGGGCAAGAATATGAGATCATTAGGTATTGCCCAAAACTTGGGAAAGATCCTTTTGTGTTCAGGCTGACATTGTCATTGATAAGTACATTGCTGAGGATTACATGACTCTATAAAGTCAAATTTAAGTTAGAGAATTTTGAATAGTTTTGAAATTCAGAAAACCTAGTTAACCATGTCTTTATGTACACCCATATCCATCTCCCTGGAGTTTCTTTCACTTTGAAAGATTATTGCCAGTGGTGGGGTTTGGATGCTCGCTACTCTCCTATCAGCTACTGATCCCCATTTAGTTTCCTAGTCATAGAAAATCTCCTCCATCCAGGGGGAGCTTCATGGTTTTGTGACTAGTGCAGTCACACAGGGCCCCTCACTCAGAGGCTTAGATTTTAATGCTCTTTTGTTGCCTTAATAGTCTTAATAATTTCATTTTTGAATTTGTACTTAGTAAGTGATGTATGATGGGATAACACAGCATGTACTGACAGCTTGGAGCGCAGACTCAAGCAGGGTCCTGCCTTGGGCATTGTTGCCTCCCCTGAGCAAGTTTTAGGCAATCAGCTCCCCAGTACCCTCCCAGTGACCACTCTTCACCCTCAGTGGGGAGGGTCAGGGCTGGGTTGAGGCCCATGAACCTAGTCACAGGGTGGGACTCCAGGCACCTGTGAGGGTCTACATTCCCCCATGAATATTTCTGTGCTTAGGGAATGTGACATTAAGAGAAAAATTTTAAACACCACAACCAGTTAAGAGATAGACGACAAAAGAAAGAGGCACTTTTGTTGTGTTTTGAACAAGGGTCGTTTGCATTTTTACTTTGCACAGGGCCTCACAAATTAGGTAGCAGAACCTGCCCTCATCCATTGCATGACTTCTTTTGCTTCCTGCTCTTTCTAGTCCCATTCCTCTAGCCTAGCTCCAGAAATCGATCTGCAAAAATGGCTGTTGTGTTGAATTTTGTAATGTCACAAAGAGCCAAGGGAGCATAAAACATCTAAGCAACAGTCATGGGTCAGAAAATGGAAAAAAAAAAAAAAAGATTTAAATTGAATAAATTATCCAACCACAACAATTGGGTATAATGTCTTTTGGCTTTAGTAAGCATTTTACTTCATTTGATGCCTCTCAGCTAAGTAATGGAGTGTATGTCATTTTATGGGTACTTATACATTAAAATGTATGAATACAAGATGGAGCTGTTTTGTATCTGCATTCTAGCTGGACCGATGAGTCCACATGCAACAGTACTCAGAATAACCATATATAAGTGTGTACAAATGCTCAAGGACAATACGACTAATATGAGGAGACACTGTAACAATCAGTGTTTTCTTTATAGGATTAAAATCTTCTTTATAAGATTTCATGAATACAAATCTTTCAGATGCTTCAAGAATGGGAGGAAGGTATCTTTTGCTCATTTGAATTTAGAAATATTAAAACAGATGTGGGTAAAAGAATTTTCTTTTTATAGGAAAAAAGTGCTATATTTGGAGTGACCAAGTGTCTTCCTAATTAGCCTGGTTTTACTGTTTTTTCCTGGTTTGACACTGAAAGTTCTCTCTTCTCCGAAACTATTTAGTCTCAGGCAAACCAGAACCATTGGGTCACCTCATGTGTGCCGGTCACTATGCTAGCCAGTCACTATGCTAGGCCCATATATAGTTATCTTAGGATAATATCTGTTAATAAAATAAGAACAAAGACTCAAGACACAAAAAAGGAAGTTTCATGGGGAATGGAAATTCTTTTGCAGCAGAGAAAATAACTTGAAAAGTGAATATGTAGAAGTGTTAGGTCAAGAAATGCTAATGAAAGCAGATCCCAGTAATCCTGATGAAGAGTGAAATTCAGGAGTAAATGAGAAGATATTAATTAGCTATTCATTATACAATAAAACAATGAGGGATTGCAATATTCTACAAAATTACACTGAAGTATATCAAGTACTGAATAACTGGTGGTTTTAAGAACATTGAAATATCAAACCATTAGAGAACATTTGAGATGATGTAATACTTATACAAAACAAAAGTGCAGTGCCACACAGATTTAATTTTCTTTAATTACGAAATTATATTTAGTCCATAGAATTTGAAATGCAATGTCAGTTTTACATTTGTCTCTTTAGTTATAGCTTCAAATAGATAAAAGATTGTTTAGTAGCAGTACCTTTGAATAAAATAACAAATGTGTTTTATGGTTCATTAACCATGCTAATGCATACATATTTTGCTAGTCAATTTGAATAACAAATTAAAGCTCCCTGTGTATTTTCAGTAGGGTTTACTGATTTAAGTTATTTTTAAATAATCTGATCAGAAAATCAAAGTAAGTTTTGATTATAATATCCAATCCTACTACAAATGCATCTTTAGTCTCAGCACCTTTATGCAGCATATTTTGCTTAGAATTTTTCTCAGATATTTTCCTGGTTATGGAAGGTTTTTTTTTTTAATTTCTAAAAATCCATACTGATCAAGATGATTTATATCAATCTTATGACAATTATGTACCAATAAAATATATTGCAAATCTGCAAAGTGATTTTTCCTTTTTACTATCTTAATTATTACTTCAAACTTTCAATTTTTCCTCTGATATCAATGATTGCCTACCTGATTTTTGTTTTAATTTGCTCTGTTTTCATTTAGTTCTAACTACTAATGAAAGAAAAATAAATTGGTAAAGCAATCAATAATTCAGAAAATCAAATAAACCAAAACATGAGCCAAAGAAAAAACTTCTAAGTACTACTTAAGGTAAATTTTAGGGAGAAGCTAATAAATAAGTGTGAACACCTCCTTCATTTTACCCATGTGCATTCATCTACATACAGTTTTGGAATTCTATTGTGGTCTAACATCAGGCAGAAAGTGGAAGACAACCATATTCTAGAAAGAAGTCAATTTATCTAGAGGAATGTAAACTAATAATGAAATTACTTTGACAAGAAGGGAACATGAAATTCAACTTTCTCCTTTACACTTGCACAGAGGGTTCATGTCATTACTTCTTTAAACTTCCCTAGCAATGCCCAACTTCTAGCTCAACTGTCAATGAATTTCATTCCCACATAGTTTAAAAGCAATGCCACCCATGATACTGAGACAGTAGCGACTGCAGTGTCACCGGCTCTGCTCCTCTCTCTCCTTCACTTCTCAAGGGTGCATCCTGATGGATTATTAAGTTACAATTGAATAAACAATATCACGAGTGTTATTCAGTGGCTTGGTTAACAATAAAATGAACCAGAAAACTAACCACATGATTCTACAAACAATGAGACAAGTGTGCGTATTAGCTGAATAAAAGTCATTCTCCTTCCAGTTTTATCATTTTGACCTATAATATAATAATTATTGGGCATGAATTTAAATATGTATCAGATATGATATGCATTATAATTAAAGTGATATCCTCTATATATTTCTATATTTTTAAATATTTCCATAGATTCTAGAATATGTATTTCTATACATATATTTTTCTATGTATTTTTGGCATCAAATAGTTTCCATTTTAAATAAAAACTTATTTCACAAAATTAAATGGGCATTTAATAATAGATTTTCTATAAATTTAGGCCTGAAATAAGGAGCAAGATCGTAATGAGTTTAAATTTCTTTTAAGTATTTTGAACTTTGAGAATTATTTCCTATTTCCTTTACTTCATTCCTAAGATTTACTTATTTCCCAAATCATCCCTTTATATTTATTTACAGATATCCTCAGGAAAGTACTATAATATGGGAAGATGTCCTTGCATTGTAGCTCTCACTATTAAACTGAGAAAGTAAAGATTATTTATGTAGACAAGAAATCACATTTAATGAGTTTTTTGTAACTATAGGCTAAGGCCATTAAATAAAGAAACACATGCACCTGCAGAAAATAAACTTTGTGATAGATGATAACAATATATAAATAGGGATATACCTGTAGTTTACAATATTAAAGAAAAGAAAAAATATAGAGGATTACTTTTGGGAACTGAATTATGTGTTGATATGATAGTGAGAAAACCAAGAGAAACAAAATAAATAAATAAATAAATGTTTGCCCTGGAATTTAATATTCAAGACACGAGATAATAAAATTCAATACTATTAAGAGACATAAGTTTCCACAGAGCATTTACCAAACAGCATGTATTAGGTTTTAAATGGTATTTTTCTAGTATGTGTATTATATAACTTATCATGCCATAGAGAAAGAAGTTTTTATTTTAATTAGAAATTAAATAGTAAATGGTATAATGTAGAATGTTCCATTCTTCCAGAAACATCTTTTTGTTTAATACTCTTATAAACCCTAGTAAGATTTAGTTTTGTCATGATATGCTCAAACCTTTTCATCAATGGGAATTCATATGGCATAATATCTAAATAAGCTATTTGTTTACATATAAAAACTTTTACAGTTTCCTAACAATATAAATTCCATAAATGAAATAATCAAAATATCATCGTTATTTTATCCTCATCCTTTTCTACAACCATAGGAAACTGAAAAAAAAAAATAGAACATTTTAATTCACATGAAAAATAACTGTTTTGTAGAAAATGAACGTGATCACCAGTATCTTGCCTTGATTGTTAATTCCTTCTTCATTTACTATAAAAATACTGAAAATCAAGTAATAGGGCAAGTGATCATTAATATTATTCATCAAATACTTTTGGTTCCCTGCCTTTCTAACACAGGGTAGATTTGCACTTTCCCATACTCAGTGAAGTAAGAGCCATGTGACAAGTTCTGGCAAATGATTTGAGAGCCAAATATTTTAATTTGCTGGTGAAAGATATTCTAGTTATATGTACATTAAGTTAGCCACTAGCTACACGTTAGGGGTTGAATTATCCCCCCCCCCCCACAAATTCTTACATTGCAGTCCTAATGAAGTTAGAATGTGACACTTGGAAGACAAGTTCCTTGCAGAAGTATTCAGGCTAAAATGAAGTCATTAGGGTGAGCCCTAATTCAATATAACTGATGTCCTGATTTAAAAAAAAGGGTGGTGGGATTGGGCACAAAGACACAGACAGAGAGAAGACAAGGTGAAAAGACATAGAGAGAACACAACCATCTACGAACTTAGGAGAGAGGCCTGGACCACGGCCTTTCCTCAAAACCATCAAAAGGAATAAAGCCTACTAACACTTCTATTCAGGACTTCTAGCTCTAGAACTGTGAGACAAATCTCTGTTTTTTAAGCCACACAGTCTGTGGTACTTTGTTTCAAAGTCCTACAGAATTCATACACCACAGTTACCATATTAATGGATTTAAAGACTTGGTATTGTCAAGATATTCCTTCTCCCCAAATTAACCTATAGATTCAATACGATTCAATCAGAATCAGAGCTTTTTTTTAGAAGTTGACAAGTTCATGGTAAAATTCACACAGAAACAGAAAAGATCTAGAATAGCCAAAAGAACTTTTAAAATAATAACAATATTGAATTAATATCACTACCAAAATACATAAATATGTCTTTAAGCTCAATAAGAAAAAAAATAGTGAAAACTCATTATAAATTTGATTTACCACTTTACCACAGCAGATTTGATTGTAAGTGAAAGGGTTGCACATGAAAAGTGCTCAATATCATTAACAATCATGGCAATGCAAATTAAAACCCAATGAGAGACCATTTCACATCTCTTAGAATGGGTAAAATTAAAGGCAGACCAAACCATGTGTTGGCAACAATGGTAAGCAACTGGAACTCTAAAAAAATGCTAATAGGAATTTAAAAATGATATGGCCACTTGGAAAACAATTTGGGAGTTTCTTAAAAAGTAACATACACCTACCATATTTCTCCTACCAAAGAGAAATAATATCAAATATCTATGCAAAGACTTAGACACAGGTGTTCATTGTAGATTCATTTCTAGTATTCCCAAACTGAAAATAACTCAAATGTCCATCAATAGGTGAATGGATAAAAATCTCATAGTGCATCAATACAATGAAATACATCTCAGCAATAAAAAGAAATGAACTATTGCTACATGTAGCATTTACAAATCTCAAAATAATTATGCTGAGTGTAAGAAGCCTTTTAGAAAAAAAGGCTTACATACTGAATGACTCCTTGTATATAAAGTTTTGAAAATGTAAATTAATCCATAGTGACAGGAAGGTCAGTGGTTACTTGGGAGGAGGGAGAGGGTACAGGAAAGACAGGAAAGAGAGATTACAAACCAGCACACAAAAATGCAGCTCTGGGCCCTTTGCTGAACTGTAGCATCAGGGACTTACTTCAGTGATAGCACAGTGAGGCACACTCATAAAAACATATGCACACCACATATATACATACACATATGTATATGAGTCAGAGGTATACACACCTCTAGGTATGTGCTGAGGTTTAGAGATTAGTGATGACAACAAAAGTTTTCATGTTTCATCAAACAAAATCTAAAGAGTAGTTTGATCCCTTGCTCTGGAAGTCTCCTGTCTTAGCCCATTCAGGCTGCTGTAAAAAGATACCATAGACTGGGTGGCTCATAAACAACAGAAATTTACTTCGCACAGTTTTGTAGGCTGGAAAGTCTAAGATCAAGACACCAGCTGATTCAGTATCTCGTGAGACCCCATTTCTTGATTTATAGATGGTTGTTTTTTGTTGTTGTTTTTTTTGTATTTTTTTTTTTGTTGTTGTGTTCTCACATGGCAGAAGGGATAAGAAAGCTATATGGGGTCTTTTATATAAGGGCACTAATCCCATTCATTTAGGCTCTGCTCTGTCTTTAAGCCTGATCACCTCCTCAAGGCTCCACCTCCTAATACCATCACATTGGGGATTAGGTTTCAATGTATGATTCTTGGAGGGACACAAACTTTCAGTCTACAGCAGCTCCCAATGATTCTTTAGACTACTTATTTTTTTTAATTATTGAGATGTGTTTTGCATAGATTATAATGTACAGAAATTAAATGTACAGTTTGGTGAATATTGAAAAAATATGTATATACCAATTTAACCATCCCTCATTAATATATACAATATTTTCATAACTGCTAAAAGATTCTCAGGCTCCTTTGTCATTAGTACTCCTTCCCTTGAGAGAGGGACTGTACTTTTATTCTTCAGATTAATCTTGGTGATTTAAATTTTATATGAATAGAACCATGTAATATATATATTCTTTTGGGTCTGGCTTCTTTTGTTCAACCTAATATTTTTGAGATTCACCTGTGCTACTACAAGAAACAGTAATTTATACTTATTTTATTGCCGAGAAGTATTCCTTTGCATAAATTGTTATAATTCATTTTTAAATTCTCCTACTGATGTACATTTTGTTTCTAATTTGGGGCTATTAGGAATTAATCCACTGTGAATATTCATACATATGCCTTTTCGTGGACATGTGCTTTCATTTCTTTTGAGTGAATACATAGAAGCAGAATTGCTGGGCCAATTTTTTTTTTTTTTGCAGAATCATCTAGAGGTGAATTCTATTGCTTAGAACCACATATCCTTATTAATACAGAATATTGATTAGATTATTCCAACTTTTTAAGCATGAAATGTTACTTATAATTATTTTGAATAAAAATTTTAAATTAGTGCAAGATTTTAAATGTTGAATAGTACTATGAGTCTGTAATGGTATCAAACTTTAAATTTCAAAATAATTTAAGTCATCACTATGAATTATTTTAATTATGGGAAATATATGAATAATAATTTTCACTTTTTTGTGATAGCATAATGGTAGTATAAAACATTGCTTTTGATTCAGTTTAGTTTCATATAATACTTTTATAAGTCAGTGTTCAACCTAGGGTAAACATTAAAATTTAAGCCTGAGCAAAATAGTGGAACTTATTGGAAGGATATAGTGATGACTCAAAGAGTAAAAAGGGAAATGTATACAGGGCCTTGTGAGAGACTTGAATAGGAGACTGAGATGTCATCAAAAACTAAGGTGTGCTCACTCCTTTTTGATGTTGTGTGGCCTCTTTGCATGTCTAAATCTAATTCTCTTTTTCCAAACAATCTTTTCCAAACAATCAATCTGTTTGTGAACAGTTCATCGTAGCTACCCTTAAAATGTTTGCTTCTGCATTCAAATTTATGCGACCTCATATCTCCAATCATCAAAGAAAAAAAGGAGTCTTTCATTGCACCAACTTCAACTTCAAATGAGAGAGAGAGAGAGAGAGAGAGGTAGAGAGAGGATCTGACTGTTTTTCCTTGGGTCAAAAGTGCACTGCTAGTCCAATTAGCTATGACATGAGACTCAGAATCAGGTAGTACTTAGGCTTGGCTCTTTGAAAAATGGAAGTGAAGGTGCTCAACACAGAGTATGATGGCAGGGAGGAAATGACTGGCTGAGGATGGGCTCCAATATACATCTTTGCAACTATTATTCAGTTCAAAATCTGATTTAAAGTTACCAAATTCTATTTATTCAGTAAATTAGTTCAAAGTGGGTGTTTTGATCACAGGCTCCTTGGAGGAAGCGAATACTGGATTACATTTTGCCTTTGCGTCTTCTATTGTGCTCACTCAATGCTAACAACAGAGAAGGCATTCAAACACACACACACACACACACACACACACACACACACACACACACACCACGTTCTTTCGTCATAAATGTCTCTCTTTGTCTTGCATTCAAGGCAGAAAGAAACATGAAGATATATATGACATGGCCTTATAGATTCATGATTCTTTTTTATATCATTGGCCTAAAAAATTAATCAATGAATTCATATTGTACTTGAAAAGTTTCTCTGGCTTTAACTCAATATTTTTAAAGTTATTGATTGCTTTTTTGTGGATATAAGAACTACTTTTACACAAACATTATCTTGCCTCCAGGAATATTGTGAGAAATATTTATCACACTTCAATCTGCATTTTTCTTTTTCTGATAGTATCAAAAATAATCCCAGTTATACAGTTTGCTCTGGAGAATAGCATGAGTATTTTGGTCAATTGGAAGGGATCATATTCATTTAAAAAATAAAAAGACTATCTAAAGCTTTTGTGTTCAAAGGTTGTGCATAACTTTAGAAAGCATACTGAGGTCCTGCCTTCCTGGGTTTCACAATCTAACTATGGGGATAATACAAAGAAAGCATTTTTAAAAGTTATAAGATGGTAAATAATAAAGTACAAAAGATCATAAAGAAAAATATTATTCACTGGTAAAGCAGTAGTACAGTCAGTGGTGGGAAAATTTCAAAGGAGAAAAATGTCATTAGAAATGTCTTTATTGTTATTCTTCAAGGAACTGGTAAGAACTGTGCTGGAATATTTTTGGAATTTGACAGACAGGAGTGAGCATTCAGGGAATAAAAAAAAATTAGGGCATGAATGGAAATGAGAAGAACACTTTTCCAAGGATAATAAAGAGAATAGTCTGAAAGGCGTCATGGAAAAAGGTATGAGTTATGATAACTTGAATTTAGAACGTCAAGGTATGGAAGCTGGAGTTAGCCCTAACTACAAATTCTAGATTTTATTATTTTATATAGTACATTAAAAAAGGAATCAATTATTAAAGTGTTTTTATCACAACCTTATTATAGTCATCTTTTTAAAACATTATTTATAGAAATGTTAACTTCAGCTCAGCTCAAATCGAAATTATTCTTGCTATAAGACAGTGTTACTAATTTAGCATTGTCAAGTACCTGATTATTACAGGTCAAATAATTTCCGTGCAGCACTGAAATTCTCACAATCCTCTGCATTCATAAAATCCTAAATGTTTAAAACCCTGGTGCTGTTTTTCTGCCTACATTCAGACTAACTCCACTCCTAGGAAAGTTTGCTATTCTCCATTCTCACCAACATTAAAAGCATCTTTGCCTTTTTTTCCTACTTTAGTTAGTTCTCATAAACCTTAAAAACATAGTTCAATCTAAAAGCACTTTAGACAACTAAATGTACTGTTTAACTTGCAGGAGAAAATGACAAATAAAAACCCTCACATTTTAACATTTTTTTTTATAATTGATGGATGACGGACATGACCCTTTCCTACCGAAAATGCCACATTTTAATACTCCACAACTTTATTTAAATGCAGCTGGTTAATGATAGATATACAGTGCCATCTAAAGATTCAGTTTATTCTTTTGGAGATGAAATGAATTTAAGCATTACTGTTTCATTGTGGTTCAAAAATAGAAGAATTTGATAAATTAATAGAATAACTTTGATAAATGGGATAATTTAAACTGGTTCATACCCACAATTTTTAATATAATAGGAATCTCATTTTGAACTTAGCTTTATCTGTATACTGCTAGGATTTTAGGTATCTATGGATATATATTTTAAAATCTAATAGGACCAGTATACTAGAATTCTATTCATATGGAGGTAAACATTCTTTTGAATCTATACCTATTAATGGGGTCTAGACATCCGGGATTGTGTGTCTGTAAATTAAAGGGATGGCCTGACAGAAGTCTATTGATATGGGCCACTAAAGTCTCCTTGAAAGAAATCTCAGTCTAGAAAAATTTGGAAGAAGTTTCCTAGCAAGATAACAGTAATTCAGAAACAAATTCTTGTCAATGATAAAGGATTCAGATAGAGATTCTTTGTAGTTTATGGCTTCTGTTGCTTTAACTTGGCTTTGGTCTTGTCCCTGTATTCATGTGAGGGGCTGAAAGAAAAATTTCAGAAAAGCTATTTCTAAATCACTGAAATGTAACATTGCTTTGAAAGAGTTTAATCCAAAATGCTGGGGACTTTCCCCTGTTGCATCCTGCTGGCTCCACCAAGCTAACTACAGTTGTACTTTACAGAGCAGGATTAGGCCATGATATCTGCCCATCAGAGCTCACAGGGGAAGACATCAGAGCAGCCCTGGCTGTCACCATGACTAGAGAAGTACCACTGGTCATTAGTCACGAATTGTGGACAACAAAGCTAGCTTTTGAAATAGGCTTCTCAAAGTTTTTATTCCTCTCAAATATTTTGACAAATACAACACGAATACTTTTAAATAATCATGTCTTAAAACTGGGATTTCATTATAATCATTTCAACTTTTCCCCTTTCTGAAAAATTTCCCTTTCTGAAAAATTATATTGGCCAACTGCATCTTAACAATTTTAGCAAGAGTATATCATAATAAAGAAGGCAAATGTCATAAATATTAATGACACAAGATATTTAACCTCCAAAATTAATTACTAGTATTTTATGTTTGAAGAAATAAAGTAAATATTATTTTAATATATTTTGATATCATGAAACATATATCTTTTCCTCTGTAAATCAGAAGAAAATGGTTATGGTCTTTTGCCGAACATGATTATTTCTATATAAATATCTTTAAGCAATCTATTTTGCATGCAGAAGCAGTAGGCTATTAAGCAGAATATAATTATTGTTTCTAGCTAGAGATGTTCATACTTCTTTTTACTTTACAAAACTGGATATTACAAAATTTGATTAAAATCCCTTGCTTTTGTTACACTTTAATCATGTCTACAATTTAATATCTGAAGGAAGCATATTTCAACATAAATGTGTATCTTGGCAAATTTTACCTATCTATTGCTGTCACAAATTTTATCAGATAATATAGTAATATGATTACATCTTTTGAGTTTAAATGTTAAAATGTAAACTCTTATTTATTTAACTTATGAGTATTATTTGTGGTAGAGTTTTTAAGAGTTTGTTAAAACCTTTTGACTATATAATTTTAAAAATGAAAATAAGAAAATAACTGTTATCAGCAACTGGTATTTATCCTGAGCCACCGAATTTACTGTTTTGTGATTAGGCATCAGAAAACACAATTTAGTTGTTTTTTTTTTTAAAGGAGGTTAATTTAGCACAACCCACACCACCTTTCTACAAGAAGCGCAATGATTGATACAATCCTACACACACTGTTGAGCAAATGAAAGTGTGTATTTTACATGATGACAAGAAATGAGACTGCTTGTTTACCACAAGTCCAGGAATGCTTAAGTACTTTTCTGAACAGGCTTAGCAAGCATGAATATCTGAGGAGAGCTTAAAGGAAACACTGAAGTAAAAGAAGATGAAAAACCAAATCTTTTCTGATGATTCAAAGACCTTTGCACCAGTTGGGAGTTTAGAGTGAGAAATATTTATTCTTTGAGATTCATAAGGGTCAGCCTGGACCAGAGCTACAGCAATAATAAAGTCACATGTTACCCAGCACTCATAGAAATCTGGATTAATGCTATAATCTGGGAGAAAATTAGCAGAGTTAAAATTTTCATATTCTTTTAAAAGACATATATTTTAGTCTTTATGGCTTACTTATAAGCTCCATGCAATGGTATACAGTTATAGGGGAGAGAAAAAAATTCTTTCAGGCAATATTTTACTCAGTCTTTCAAAGTACTGAAAACATAAAACCCGAATAGCTTTACCTAGGTGTGAAATATTTCTCTTCATTCTTGGTTGAAAAATGAAATAAAGCTAAAGGCAGCAGAGATTATCAACAAGAAATCATCAGTGAATTTAAATTTACTTAAATTTAAATTTATCATGCTACTTAAGTCACGTAGCTTATGTTTAGCAAAACATAAAACAATTTTCAACGGTTACTAAAATTTGCATTTTTACATTCTTTCATCAAAACTGATGCTTGAGGTTAAATTTAAATACAATTTCAAAATCCTTCACCTTTTAGATAAGTGTCTGTGACTTAGAATTCTAATACTACCTTTGGACCCAATCAGATAATTCGTGGAGGGGCTGATAGAATGTAAAAGAAGGTCGTTAGACCAGCTACTCTCAGTAGGTACCTGAAGCAGTATTGTGATTATCCCTCTTATCTTTGGCTTGCTGATTTCCTCAAGTGAATTCATAACTATTTAAAACTATCACAGACTGAGGTAATTTTAGGCTATTATATCTTTCCTCCAAAAGTAATTTTTGTTCAGAATAAAGAATAAGAGAGAGAGTATTCTACTCTATGAGAGACTTTGTAACGACTACGATATAAGGTTTCATTTTCAGAGGGATAATTCTAGTCATGTGGAGGGAATACTCTAAAATTAGATACACATTTATATCTCCAAATTATTGTGATTTGCTACCTCTGTTCCCTGAATCTGCCGTACCTCTGCTTAGAATGTATTCCCCTCTTCACTCTACCCTCAAACTAAATGGGCTGCTAATATAACTACTCTCTGTTTCCTTTATTTTGGAAATTGTTTTTATTATTTACCATTTTAAACATGAAAAAGAATATGTAGTACATATTTAAAGTATAAAGAATAATAAAATAAAAACCTACGTACCTACTCCCCAGATTCAGCAATTGAGTACTTAAAATAACCCTGAAGCCTCTTTGTGCCCCTCCTTTATAATATCCATTTCTCTCCCATAAAAGGATTAATATGATTTAAATTTAGCGTTACTCATTCTTATGTTTCTTATTGTTGATTTACTACATATATATTTTCTCCAAAAAAAAATATAGAGTTAAGTTTTGTAGGTTTATAGACTTCATATAAATGATAACATACTTTATTTATTCTTCTAATATATATTTTGTGATTTAGCCATGCTGACTATTAAAGGGCTGATACCTTAATTTTCAACATTGTATATTATTCTTTTCGATGATTATAATATAGTGTATTTACTCATTTTCCTGGTGATAGTCATTTGGATCATTTCTAGCTTTTGTGCTATTAAATAAAAAATTTCAATGAACATTCTTGATGAAGTGTCTTGGTATACAAGGCATCAGTTTCTCTAGGATTTTGTAGAGGCAAAGGGTATATTTATTTTAACTCTACAAGAGAATGTCACATTGAAGTCTCAGAGTTCATGCACAAAGTTTCATAACCACATCTTCATCATTGTGATTATCTTGGCAAGCTCCATAAAGATTCCTGTTAAGATCTAAATTAAAGATCTAAATTAAAGATCATTGAATATTTAATAAATTTAAAAACAGATATCTTTATGTTAGTGGATCTTTCTGTCCATGTATATGATTTGTCTCTATTTATTTTGGTCTAATTTAATTTCTAAGCATAGCTTGATAGTAAATGTCTAGCAACATTTTTAGGTTGTTTTGTATATTGGTTTTGAATGCAGCCACTTGATGAATTGTCTGAATTATAATAATTTTTTTCTAAATTCCCTTGGTAACTTCTGTAAGCAATTATTTCATTCAGGACTAATGTTGATTTTTTTATTTAAATAGTTAAACATACTTTTAAATTAAATGTTTTTTTTTCCTATTCAACAAGTAAAATTTTAATTAGAAGTCATGACAATGGTCATTCGATTTCTTTCTAATGTTTTATTGTTAATTTGATAATAGTAATGTAATTATAGTAGATATCATTTAATGTGTTAAGGATTCATTCATTTCTAGTTTCCAAAGTATTTTAAAAATGAAGCAGTATTGAAGTTTTTCAAATGTTTATTATTCATCTATCAAGATGATATTGTAATGTTCCTCTTTAAACTTGCTAATGTGGTAAATTAGTAAATAAAACTTCCCAAAAATTGAAGCAGCATTTCTTCGTTCAAAAAAATCAAATGAGTATTTTTTTTGCATCAGTATCAAAGACTGAGATTACCTCATCTGATCTAATTCTGATAACAAATTATATAAATTTTATAAAACAAATGGTACGGTTTGCTCTTTTCTTTCTGGAAAAGTTCTAAAGTAATAGGAATTATATGTTTTAAGAATTACCTATTTATTGATAGTTTGGTGAACTACACTTTACAATCATTTAAAATTATTTGTTGGATTGTTTTAATGTATTTAAATTATTTAATTGGTTATGAATCTATTCAAGCTACCTACAAGTCAGTTTTGGAAGTTACATTTTTCTTAGGGTTAATCATTTTTTCTAAGTTTAAAAGTTGAATAGTGTTGAAAGTTTTCTATTTTCTTCATAATCTCTCCTCTGTAGTTTTTTCTTTTTTATTCTTATTATATTTGTTTTTTATAGTAATGTTTTATGAAAATTAATTTCATTTATTTATTTTATCTCCATTGAACTAAACTGGGCCAGTATCAAATAAGTATATGTTGATTAATTAATAAAGCTTAAAACTGTAATGCAAACAATTTTAATTATAAAATTTGATCCAAAATTACTAAATCATAAAATATTAGAGACCACATAGCATATACTAACTTTCATCATGTGATGTTTACTCAAGATGGTAAGGATACTTCAAAAAACAAACAAACAAAAAAAAAAGCAAGAAAGAAAAGAAGAGAAAAAAAAGAACTTTTAAAGTGAAATATATTAAAGAGAAAAAATTTTTAAATGATCATTTCTAAAGTTCATTCTGTTTTAAAATGACTTCCAGACGGACTTGAGTAAATTAAGCACAGCTGGTTTTAACGAACTATGGCTCATCCACATGTTTCACCTTAATTAAGAGCTTCGGATATAGACAAATAATGGGGAGAGACTTACTAATTTGAGTATTGTGAACAAATAGAAGTATTTCCATTATTCGCCTCTCATTGCACCTTGGGTCTCAAGGTAGTTTATGTTTATAAATTAAATTTTGTCAATTACTTAAACTCTATTACTTTTGTATTTGCAAAATGAAGGAAAAAAAACAATAGAACCTACTTCATTATTTTTTTGAGAGTATTTAGTTATCGTATGTACATCTTATAGAATGTCCTGCATATAATAAAAGCAAAGGAAGCATTAACTATTATTACTAATATTGTTGGCAGAGATATGATTCATTGCAGATCCAGTATGATCTCTTCTGAATTATAGCAAAGATGTATTAACTGTTTTAAAAATTCCTGTTGATGAACAACGAGAACATGAAGTCTGAGGTTATAGGGTACCATTCAAACAGATGAATATGAAGATAACTAATGAAAATATGGTCTACCTTTAGCCAGATTGCATATCTTAATAGTCACTCCAACCCACCCCAACATCTCTATTATCTAATTATGTAACAATTTAAGCTAATTTTTATCATTGTCTAAACACTCATCTCACAAACTTTCCTGCTTCAGGGAAGAAAACTGTAATATTATCCTAAAAGAAAATACCCAGCATCATGTATCTGGAATAGTGTTTGACATTTATTTACTGAATGAATAAAGGAAACAAGACAGTGGAAGTCAGACTAAATAGAAACCTTTTACTAAGTGGTTTTATCAAACAGTTTGCAGAGGAGGCTCCACATTGCCAAATAATGCAAAAAATTGGGCACTGTTATCTTGATTCTGATGTTAATAGGAATTCTTACTTGTTAATTTATAATCTTTATGCCCTTTTTTTTTCTCCTTGCCTTATTGCAATAAATAGTATCTCTGATAAATATTAAATAGAAATGGTAGAGTAAGCATCTGTTTCCAATCTTAAAGACTTCAGTGTTTTAATGTTAGGTATGATAGGAACTGCAGCTCTTTTTTTTTTTTTTTAGATATCCTCTGTTAGGTTAAGAAAGTTTCCCTCTCTTCAATTTTTAATTTTCTGAGATTTATAAAAATCATGATTGGTTGTTGAATATTTTCAAATATTTTATCTTCATCTATTGAGATGATCATTTAGTTTTATCTTTATTATGTTAAAATGGTAAAATTCATTAATTTTTGAATATTAAACTAATTTGCATGAACATGGGTGGCATTGTTTTTATATACTGTTGAATTTATTTTGTTAATGTCTTATTAATGACTTTGCTTCTGTTTTTTGAAAGATATTAGTATTTAGTTTACTTTTCTTGTAATGTTTTCTGGTTTTGGTATCAAATAATATTGGTTTAATGAGTTACTGTTTCCTCTTTCTCTATTTTCTGGAAAAGTTTGCATAGAAATAGTATTTCTCCTTAAATGTTTGGTGTCATTAGGAGAGAAACTACACCTGAAACTTTTTCTATGAAACAGTTTTTAATTAAAAATCAAGTTTTTTAATATGCCTCAGGTTTTTATTTCCTTGTCAGTTTTAGTAATTCATGTGTTTCAAGGAATTTCTCCATTTCACCTAATTTGGCAAATGATAGAGTTGCATTAAGCATCTGAACTTTGAAATAATCACTGACTTTTAATTCCAAGTCTTAAAGGTGACACTGAGTGTGATTTCCCAGTGACAGAATAATGTCTCCCTAACATGTGATTTTATGCAAAATCTTCATTTTTCTTGGTAACCTCTATTTTTCTGCCTTATCCATCTATCATATTTCTATGCATCTTTTCAAATTTTACCTTTTTGTTAAAGATTCATTGGCCATACTTATGCCCCAAATTCCTAGTAATGGTGTCATCCCCCATTCGTGCCTCATTTCTTATTCAATTATTTCTTAAAAAAATATTCGGTGAATATTACATGCTAAGCACTATGCTCAATTGTGAGGATGCAGTGAAATATCAAACAGATTAGGTCCATTTCTTCATAAAACTTTAGCAACCACCGAATAAGTTAGATAACAACCAAGTAAACAAGAGATTACCTGTGCAGAAGAAATCTATACTGAGATTTGATGTATAAGTAATGTCAGATCTAAAAATATCCAGGTAAATGGACATTTAAATAGAAGAACAATAAGTACAAAGGGTGTAGTACAGGAGAGATATGGAGAAAGCTGTGGGGAGAATTTAAAAATGAGGTTGGAAAGTTAAGCAGGACATTGCTTGAGTAAGTAAGTTCTTAATATTATTTGCTAACTGAATTTAGGTTTATCTATTTGAAACTTGGGAGATAGTGTATTAGATAAGCTATATAAAATTTTTATTTGCTACATAAAACATAAAGTAAGACTGTGACATAAATAATAACAATGTGAAAACACAGAAAGAAGTGCAATTGTTAGGTTGGTGCCCATTTCAGCAAACTAATTTACAAACAGTCAATTATTTTACCAAAAGTATTCCCACACCATGACAGAAAAAATTATTACAAGAAAATGTTTATTTTAATGAATTATCTCTTTTGGATGATTTGATTTCAATCCTACAGAACTACCAGACATATATATTCATTTGGCTGTCTCTAAAAACATTGTTTCAAATCTGTAGAGGATTTGGGAATGAAAAATTGAATAATGAACACATAAAGAAATATAAAAAATCAGGATTCATATGCCTCAGTTAGACATGTTAAATAACAAAAAGGAGAGAGATCATAAACAAATAAGGCAACTCATAAATATCATAGTAATACAATAAAACTGTATAGTATTGCATAATTTTGACGGTTATTCTTTCTACATTTATCTTCTTATTTTATCAGCGCGATCATTCACTAAAGCAAAATCTTCACCGAATGACTAAACTGGTCTCTTATTTTCAAATAAATGTGTCTTAGAGATATATATGTCTTAATTCCCTAAAGGAATTCAAGTAGTAAATAATTATTTAACATATCTTATACTTAACCTTACAACTGTACCTTTTGACCTCATAAAATCTGGGGGGAGTCAATATGAAATTGAATACAGTATTACATTTTTAAAATGATTATTATGTAAGTATGTTAGTTTAGCTCAATTCAGGTGAATGTTTTCTAGTCAGAAACTACATTTTGCTTATTTCTATGTACAACATGATTTCTGATACATTATCCTCATAGAAGATCTTCAACAATATATTTTTTTAATTTAAATGAACAGAACATTGAAGATATTACTAATATTACCAATACTGATCTTTCTGTTCTGTCTCTAGGTAGGTAGACAGTTCTCCTTCTCAGCTTTCACTTAGCCAGGACCATAAGACTGATTCTGCCCAATAGTGAGTGAGCATTTGTGACACGTGACTTTTTGGCTTGAGCATTTGATTCCAGAGAATATCTCTCTATTGTCTCATTTAATGCCAGAGCAACAGAAGTGGCATATTCCTGATGACATGATGACATCTAGTAAAAGATGATACAGCTTCTGTTGAGCTGAGTCCCCAAAGGTTTATGTGGAGCACAGTCCCATACAAACCTTCATGTGACACACAGTGGAACAAACTTTTTTTTTAATTGTCTTAAGTCACAGAGACTTGAGATATATTTCATGGCAATAAGGCCAATTCTATAATAACACATTTATACCTTTCTTATTGAAAGGTAAAACACTAGCATTTGTATAAATCCTTATTGCCTTTTCTTACTGGGGAGTTGCGCAAGTGGGAAAAAATAGTCTTAATGCATTATACATAAATAACCATTTATTTGTTCCTCAAAGTATACATTTCTCTGTGTAGAATGGATATTAAAAAGTGATTTGGCTATAGCGGATACTAAAAAAAGCTTGAAGGGAGAGGGTTTGTACATAACAGATGCTCAATAAATTTTTTTTGATTAATAGAAACTTCATAGCACTGGGGTTTTACAAATGTCCTGAAGTCCATAAATACATGGAATTTTAGCAATCCTGAACCAGATATGTATTGCCCTGATATATTTTTGTCCAGATTCAGACAGAGCCCTTAGGATTCTGCTAGAGATTTTAAAATCAATCTTTCCAAAGATGATAAAATAAACATATCACAACATGCTCCTTTTCAGCTTCTTATTTTACTTTAAATTGAACTGTAATGGATTTCTAGCTAGTTTGTATTACAGGCCTTTCTCTACTTCAAATCAGGATGATACACCAATGAACAAGTGGTGGGAGAGGAGACTTTTGTACAAGTGTTCTTTTCATTATAATCTTACCACATGCTCACTCTTTTTGTTATAATATTTCTGTCTCTGTCATACTCCTTTTTTATTGAGAAAAAAATGAATAAAAATTGTAGAAACATAAGAAAAAATTGTTTTCCTGATATTTAAGCCTCCAGGTTTACTATTCAAACTAGACTACATTCCTATGAGCCACTTAGGTATTTTTAAAACTGCTTTAGCTTCCATCTGCTTTTTTTTTCTTTTTAAAAGCTATCATTTCTTGAGTGTATCCTCTCTGTAAATTCAAGACAGGACAGTGTGACTTGCAAAACTATGTCCTCTTACAGAAAACAAAGAGAGGTCTTAGTACATATAACAATATACGTATTTCTTGGTTTTCATATGCCTTCCTCCCACTTTCATCTTTTATTCTTGAAGGTAGAATTTATCACTCTGACTCTCAGGTCAGCAGGCTCTTTGCTCAACAAGGCTTCAGTAGTTCTGAAGGTAAATTAGAAAGGAACAAGAAACTCATAAAAAGATATTTTATACATTAGGGAGAAAATTTAGATGGTGGTTCACATCATATTCTATTTTTGTTCCTCATGAGACAAACTACCTTAGGATACAGATTTCTAGTATTTACAGTATTTATTGTATTAGGACACCTTACAATATCAAAAAGGTGTAGAGACAATTGAAAATAATTGTACTTTCAATATCTAATGAATAAGAAAGTGCTTAGTAATATAAAGTGCCTTCTTAAAGCAACTAACAGAGATTTCTATGAGTAGTTATTTAATTAATTGCGTTAAAGGGAAATAACTATAGAGAAAAAATGAAGATGCTCAAAGGTTGATGTTGTAAAGACATTGTTTATATAGCATGTATATTTGCTACTGAATATTAAGTATTCGATCATAATAATTTTATAAATTTAAAATAATTTTTTTGCTTTTATATGTTTGATTTAAACTCTTGCTGTGTTTTCCAGCAAACGAAAATTCTAATTGAAAAGACATTTTAAATAAACAAATCTGTAATGAATGCTAGCTATGAACCAAACACTGTGTTTGAAGTCATATATCTTGTATCTTGTAATCATTTAATTTGAAAAACTGATCTATTTAAAGCTTTTCTCATTCTCTGTAATGTTTCTGTATAGCATTTCCCATCAAATGCTGGCATGGGAATACATGTATCTGGTTTCTATTTACAATTCTATCATAAACCACTTGTATCATTTTGGAGAAATCATTTGAAATTGATTCTCAATGATACTGTGACACAAAATCTAAAATTAGTTATATATGGCAAGATATTGCCTTTCTATATCCAATCATAAACAATTGGTCACTTTTGTACAAGGATAAAAACACATAGGAAACAAAATTGACTGGATTGTGATAACATATAGCTAGATCTTGACCTTTGACCTATAAAGTAAACCTGAAAAAAAGGTCATTTGGGATTTAAGTCATATTTCTTAAGCTGGAATACATTGTTTTCTTTCTTTTTTTTTTCTTTTCTTTTTTTTTTTTTTGGTAACTAGTAATTTTTGATTGAATTCATTGGGTTGATATTGGTTAATAAAATTATATAGGTTTCAAGTGTATAATTCAATTATACTTCATAAGGATATTGTATTGTGTGTTCACCACCCAGAATTTCCTTCTGTCACCATATATTTGACCCTTTTTACTGTTCTCTACTTCCTCCCACCTCTTTTTCCCTCTGGTAACCACTATACTGTTGTCTATGTTTATGAGTTTTTGTTCGTCTTGTCTGTTGCTTTCAGTTTTATATCTCACATATAAGTGAAACCATACAGTTCTGAACTTTTTCTGTCTGACTTATTTTGCTTAGCATGATAATCTCAAGATTCATCCATGTTGTTGCAAATGGTAGTATTTCATCTTTTCTTATGGCTGAGTAATATTCCATCATGTTTATGTACAACATCTTCTTTACCTAGTCATCTATTGGAGGGCACTTCAGTTGTTTCCATGTCTTGGCCACTGTGAATAATGCTGCAATGAACATCAAGGTGCATATACCTATACAGATAAATGTTTTCAAACTTTTTGGGATAGACACCAAGAAGAGAGATTGCTGGGTCATATGGTAATTTTATTCTTAATTTTTTTGAGAAATCTCCATCCTGTTTTCCATAGTGGCTATACCACTTTACATTCCCACCAGCAGTGTATGAGGGTTCCTTTTTCTTTACAACCTTTCCAAAACTTGCTATTACCTGTCTTTTTGATAATAGCCATTCTAACAGGTGTGAGGTGGGATTTCATTGTGAAACTGAATTGCATTTTCCTAATAGCTAGTAATGTTGAATATCTTTCTATGTGTCTGTTGGCCATTTGTATGTCTTGGGAGAAATATCTGTTCAGATTCTCTGCCCATTTTTTAATTGGATTGTTTGCTTTTGTTGTTGAGTTGTATGAGTTGTCTATATATTTTGGATTTTAGTCCCTCATTGGAGACATTGTTTGCAAATATATTCTTCCATTCAGTTTGTTGCCTCTTTGTTTGTTATGGTTTCTTCTGCTGTGCTGAAGCTTTTTAGTTTGATATAGTCCCATTCATTTATTTTTTTTTCTTTTACTTCCCTTGCTGTCAGAGCCAAATGGTTCATGTTGGCTCCTTCAAGTGTCAGTGGTATTGCTGACCCAGAAGGGAAGGTTCAATGGTGAGAGGCCCAGTTAGAAGTATGCACAAGAGGAAGACATAAGGATGAAATGGTAGGCACCAACTTTATCATGTGGACCGCACTTCTGTTGGGAAGTGCAGTTCTATTGGAGGGGAGCAGTCTATTGCATGGGGCGTGCAGTCTTGTGCACACTACTTCTGCTCCCTTTTCTTGTGCTCCCCTTCTGATCTCTCCTTCTGCTCACAGGGGACCGCATGGCAGAGTACAAAAGTAGCATTAAGCCACATATGCGTGATACAATAAGCTGAAGTATGTTTACATATTTTCTAAATCTGGGGTCCTATTCCTAGCTGTGGGCCTGAATTACAGCCAGTCCTTGGACCAGTCAGGCCTGGCACTCACACTTGCTTTTGAGGTTAAATTCATAAAATCACTTCTAAAACCAAGGTCTATGAGTTTAGTACCTATGTTTTCTTTTATGCAACTTATTATTTCAGTTCTTATATTTAAGTCTTTGATCCATTTTGAGTTAATTTTGGTGTATAATGATAGATAACAGTGTAGTATCATTCTTTACATGGGGCTTTTCAATTTTTTCCAGCACTATTTATTGAAGAGGATTTCTTTTTACCATTGTATATAGGACAAACCCTGAGCTAATATAATTAATCATAAAAAAACTGAAAGCTTTTTTTCTAAATCAGGAAAAAGACAAGGATGTCCACTCTTACTATTCTTATTCAATATAATACTAAAAGTCCTAGCTAGAGCAATTAGATAAGAGAAAGAAATAAAAGGCATCCAAACTGGGAAGAAAAGTCAAATTGTCACTTTCTGCGAATGACATGATTTTCTATATAGAAAACTCTAAAAACTCTACCAAAAAGCTATTAGACAATAAACAAATATAGTAAAGTTGCAAGAACAAAGTCAATGTACAAAAATCCATTGCATTCCTATACACTAACAATGAAATTTTAGAAAAAGAAATGAAAAAAATTTCCTTTTTCAATTGCAACAAAAAGAATAAAATGCCTAGGAATAAGCTTAACAAAATATGTGAAGGACAGATACACTGAAAACTATGATATTACTACAAAAAATTGAAGAAGACACAAAGAAATGGAAAAATATTCTGTGTTCGTGGATCGTAAGAATCGACATAGTTAAAATGGCCTTATTACCCTAAGCAACATAAAGATTTAATGCAATTCCCATTAAAATCCTAACAGCATTTTCAAAAGAAATAGAACAAAAAAAAATCAAATTTTTATGAAACTACAAAAGGCCCCAAATAGCCAAAGCAATCCTAAAAAATAAAGAACAAAGTTGGAAGTATCACATTTCCTGACTTCAAATTATACTACAAGGGGACAATAATCAAAACAACATGATATTGGCTGAAAAACAGACCCACAACCAATGGAACAGCCCAGAAAGAAACCCATATATATGTGGGCAAATAATTTTTGACAAAGGAGCCAGGAATACATTATTTTCTATAGTTATGGCACCACATGACTGAATTTGTATGTCAATAAGTTAAAATGAAGAGAAAGTTTTAAAAACAGCATTCATACATCATTAGATCAAAACCAGGTAGAATAATCTAGGTGTCAACGTACATTTCTGCATTATTAGTATATGAGGACACAATTACATGAATGTCATTAGTTACATATTATTTATCAAATTCCCTAGCAATGTGCCTCTGATTCTTCTGTGGTCACAAAATAATAAAACTTCTCAGAGGTTGAAATCAATTGCTTGGTTCCAACTCCCACTTAATGTCATATTCCACCATTTTGTACAAGGAGGTTTGTGATTGCAAATGCCATTTTGATTAGCAAATGAATGAATGCTTTAGTCCTTTATAGGGTAAAAATGACATCACATTTAAATTTGCACAACAGTTTTGTATCTTACAGAGGAAATCATGTATTTCAGTGGCAAGAGCACTGCTGGGAATTAGAAAGCTGTGTTGCAACCTCTGGCCTCTTTACTGACATGCTGTTCAGCTTTAACATCAAAATTCGTACTGCCTCCACTTGCTTATGTGTAATGAGTTCTGTCATACCACTGGTATCGAGTTGGCAGTGACAGTATGAGAATCCACTTGGGTGGGATCTTTAATCTGCTTATTGCTGCTCTAAGAAACATATTTAAAAATAAATAAACCAAAGTTACTTAGTAGTTAAAGTGCTTAATGAATAGCCTCAGAAATCATACTTTTGATCTTATGGTTTCCAAAAAGAGCAACAAAAATTCAACTATTCGCATTTTGAATCAAGGAATGACCATATAGCTCGAGCATTATATAGTGATGTATTTTCCATGGACATATCACTCATTGGTCTACTTTCCCCCAAGAGAAACCAAATAAAAGGTAAGCATCTGCTCTTTCACAGTGAAACGGAGATGTCTGTATTAACCAGACACACTTGAGTTGATGATAATTGTTCCCAAGGGATAAAAAACAACACCTTGCTATACTAGAAATCCTGATGCAGATAGTATAAAACTCTGTCACATATCACATGGAATAAGATTTTATGTTTAAATTCTCTGATTAAACGTGAAATGTTAAGGATGTATGCTTTTTGAAAACATGATAGAAAGACAGATTAGAATTATTACTTTAGTGTAATATAAATGCCATTATAATTTTTAAATATATTTTTTAAAATAACTCAATGAAATGAAAATTTACAGTAGTGTAAGCAAATAGAACTATACCTTAGTTATAGTAGAAAGGCCTGAATATACAGCAAATCACATATATTTTCACTTTATGAATAAGTCTATAAATACATCCAGATAATACTATCAGCCAGGTGCCGTTGGTAAGTGTTTGGAATGTACTGGATCATTCCTAAAATTCTGACTTGAATCCTTACAATAATAAAATGTTTAACATAAAGGAGGCCTTTTGAAATATATTACTCTATTAATTTTAAAAAATAACACAAAATTATTGTGCTAGTACTCAAAATATACAAATACCATATATAAATACAATATTTAAGACACTGAATAATAAATGAAAATCATGAATCTTTGAATTTGTACTGTACAAGTGTAAAATACTTATATATATGTGGATCAGCAAAATATATGGATTTAGTAAACCTGGGTTTTCATCTTGAATTTAATAAATGAACTCGTAATACTGGGCAAGTCAAATTTTATCACTCGAGAAATAAGGAAATGAGACAAAACTATCTTTCAATTCTCTCTAAACTATCTGAATATTGTACAAACTTCATTTTTCCTTAAGTCAGAAGTTAAAACAGTGTTTACTTGATAGATCATAAAAAGGTAAGTATAATGTTGTAAAAATTAATGTTTTATATTCTTAACGTTAGAAAATGCTTTCAAATGTTCAAATTGTTTAATTACTAACCTAGCAGAATGCTAGCCAGTTTTTATAAAAACACATATAATTACTTAAACAAATATTGGCTATCAAATAGATTGAAGAAATAATGGCCTTTTAAATTCTTAAATCTGATAATCAAGCAAATAGCTCTCCAACCCTCTTTTAATAACAGAAACAGTTTAAATAAATATCTGCTAAAATGACTACTAGCATGTTTTAATCAGTAATTTCTGCTTCTTGTCATCATTAATATCAATTCAAAACTAATCATTTAAAATATGTTTATTCCAAAGGTGACTCCATAAAAACAAAATTAACAATTCAACAAATAAAAATACAAAAATCAGGAACTTCCACAGTAAATGCTTTATGTCAGTTGACACTGGATGTGCATCTTGTGTCAGATGCCATTTTAAGTGCTTAATAATTACTGGTTCCTTAAATAACTCACAACTCAAAGAGATAGGTGTTCCCATTGTATCATTTACACAGATAACAACACCAAGGCACAGAGAAGTTTAGAAATGTTCAAGTCCATCCAGCTAACAAGTGGTAGAGCCAGGATTCCAAGCCAAGAATTTTAGTTCCAAAGTCTATGCTTTTTACTGTTTTACAGGCTCTCAACATGAGCATTTGGTTTGAGAAGCAACACATAGATCGGCTTCAATGAATCACAGGAAAATATGAAAAATAATAATCAGAATTAGAGTTTATGTAACATTATGTGCCACATCAAGGAGTCTGGCTCTAACTGGAATTTTCCTAGCAGTTACAATACTAGCAGAATTTCAAAATGCTTCATCTGGCAGTGGTAACACAGTGTGTTAGAGGAACATTGCCAGTTAGGAGGCTCCCACTATTGTGAACATGAACTGGTAGTGACTCAGGAATAGTAAGGCAGTGTAAGAAATGTGAGGAGACATTGTGATAATAAACCTAGATTAGGATGCTGCAACTGACTATGGTGGGAGGAGGAGTGGTAAGAAACAAATGTAATAAAATTTGACAGTTTTGTATTTGATGCACTTGGAAATGTATGATGCCTAACAACAACAAAAAAGAAATGAGAAAGCATAATTGGTAGGGAATGGTAAAGAGTGAAATAATGAATTCAATTTTAGGTTTTTTAATGGACCCTAAAGGCTTGATTTAATATTAAGAAGTTCTGAAGATAAAATAAGTTTAAATCCTAATAGTCTCTTCTGGGCAGAGGGATTTAGTAAAAAAAATATTACAAATATTTAAAATCTAAACTGCATACAAGTTTCTAAAATACCACCAAAAATCGTATATAGATTTTGTATTATAAAAGGATGAAATTATTTGTTCAAAGAAATAAAATTCATGCAAACCTGGATACCTTCCCAGAAAATATATTTGCCATTTTAACATGCTGGAGAAAAATTTGAAATGAATTAACAAAACTACCTTGATACTTTATATTATATAAACTATTTCTCCATCTGTAGCCTTGTATCTCCCAATCTAAATAATTTGAGAGAAAGTACTTTAAAAATGCAGAGAAAAACTACCTAAGAGTATTTTATGTGTGTGTGTGTGTGTGTGTGTGTGTGTGTGTGCGCACTCATAGATGCATATATGCATGTGTGTATATGCATTTGTATATATATGTATAGGTAAATATATATAATATCTACTTTTTCATATATATACCATATATGAATGTAATATCATGTATTATCACACATACATATACATATCTACTTTTTCAATACCTGGTTGATTTTTCTGTGTTTCGTTGTTGTTATTGCTAAAATTCTAATAGTTTAAAAATTTTGCATACCTTTACTGCTATAACTTTTGCATTAATATTTTTGTCTCCTTTTTATTTCTTTTATTAACAAAAATAAATTTTTTGTTAATTTTATTGTCCTCCCTCCCTTCCCCTCCTCAGTTATCCCATTTTAGTATATAGTGTTATCTTTTTTTGGTATGTATCTTTGTGTTTATAAATATGCTTAAGCTTTAACGTCTTGACTTGTCAATTTAATAATAAGTTTTTACTTTAAGTTCATACCTAGGAGCCTTATAAAATAACTGGGCTTATTTTATAATAACTCTTCTCTTTCTCTTTTTTGTCAGTTGGACTATTTCAAAATTATTAGAATATATAGCACTTATATAACACTCTGTCATTTAATATCAGCCTTTGTTTTCTTTGTTCTTAATCTTCTATTAAAAATATTCAGTACTCACCACCAATCTGCCTCGGTCTATATGTTTTCCCCAATAATCTCTTGTTTAAATGAAACATATCTTCTAGTAGTAGAATTATCAGAAGCCAATATTTCCTGGGTTGTATGTTCAAATATAGACTTTTGATTTGAAAGAAAGGCTAGTTAATTATAAAATTCTTGGCTCACAATGTCATTCCTTGAGTATCATTAGCTATTATTGAACTATTTGATAACATTGAATGCGAACTTCTAAAATGTTTATGACAATCTCATTTTCTTTATTAATATATGGTATAAGCCTAAGTATAAAAATATTTAATCAGTTGGAGTAAATTTTCTAATTTTCTTTTTTCAAAAAGTGTACTCAGTTGAATGTTTTCTGAAATTCTCTGTCTAAAAAAAATTAGTCTAATATCTTAATTTGTCCATGTGTTTCAGGTTAATTCCAAGTGAGATTTTGATATTTCTAAATGTTTCTGGAAAACCAGTACAAAGAGCTTTCAGAGTCTAATGGCGTGTGGAAACTTTTTTTCCAAGGGAAAAGGGACTAAGTTATAAGTTTGACCTATTAAGGATATTTTTAATATTAGTTTTAAAAAGGAAATTATGAGTACAGCATGCTATTTACTCCAAATAATTGTCTTTTTAGCAGGTTATACCAGAAATTAAAATATGCATACTTAATTTTTCAAAGACATGTTGATCAAAAAATTTTTCCCATCTCAATAATACAGGACTATTAGATATTTTAAACTTTTTTTTTTTCTTACTGTAGTACCTGCTGTAATTGTCCTGTTCATATTAACTTAGCACTTTCCTCTCACACTGTTTCAACAGCCAGCCCCCTCCAACTCTGCCTGAGGACTTTCTCTGGGCTCCTGCAAGGCAGTCCAGAGTTTTCAGGAATGGATGCATTCCAGGACCATCTCTTAAATATAGACTATTGGAAACTGGAAACTTTCCCAGATCTTTTATCACTCTGCAATTCTAATTGTGCTGCTTCCCAGAGTTACTCAACAGGTTTGAACTGCAGATATTCACAGTGATAATTTACTTGGTAACACAACTTTATCAGCCCCTATACCTTTCCTCTCTCACTTCTCTACTTCCTTACCATTGTTTTCTGATCTCACTTTCTAAATAAACTACTTATATTCAAATAGTCATCTCAATGACTGTTTCGGGGGAATGCAAATGAAAAGAGCTGGTACCAGAAGGGATCCTAGTAAATAGGCCCCTTGGGATAGAATTTTAGAATTAGTTTTTACTCATATGCCAGATGGCAACATGGACCCTGTTCCTAGGGGTGAATAAGAATGGTAATAATGCTTGACTGTGAAATAACCTGAGGCAAACTGGGATGGGGATTAGTGAAAAAAAAAATGGATTGGCTTACATAACATATCAAGTATGAAGAACATCTATAAACTGATAAATATATAAAGATTATGAAATTAGCTCTGTTGTTAATCGCCATTGAAAACTATAAGGAAGAAAATGGCAGGCTCATGTTAGTCAATTATTAACTCAAGACATGGTATAAAAGCCAGAAGGCCTAAAGGGCCTTTCATTTCCAGCAGCAGGGAACAAATGATGCTAAAAGTTGAGTTTAGGAAATAATTGTGCGTAAAAGAGTTCCAAAGAAAGCCAAATTAGCAGATTTAACAAAGCTCCAATGGTAAAGTAAGGCTATCAAACTGCCCTGAATCTGTATATATATTTTTATTGACTGTCTTCTTGATTATGGGTCACACGTTCTTTTTAAAAATTTTTATTGTACTTTTGCATACCATTATTTTATATAAAATAACAATAGAAATGGTTGTGTTGTGATGTTAAAAACAAAATCTGCAAAAAAATACTTCCTCAAAGGCTAAGCTACTACAATTAGTAAACGGAACTAATAAAATCTGTAGTAGAACTAGTTCTGAAATTTGTTGCAATTTTTTTCTTTATTGAAGTGTAATTGACATAACATTATATTAACGTCAGTGATATAAAATAATGATTCAATTGCATACATTACAAAATGATCACCACAATATGTCTAGTTATCATCCTTTACCATATTCACCATAAATATATATAATATTTTTTGTTGTGCTGAGAATTTTTAAGATCCTGTCTCTTAGCAATTTTCAAACACGTGATACAGTGTTACTAACTAGTCACCTTTTGAACCATTTTTCCCACCTGCAGACCCACCTCTGTCAACCACCAATATGTTCTCTGTATCTTTGAGATTTTTTCTTTTTTTTTTAGATTCCACATGTAAGTGAGATCATACAGTATTTGTCTTTCTCTGCCTGACTTATTTTACTTAGTACGATGTCCTCAAGGTTAATTTACGTTGTTGCAAACATCTAACATCCACGTGGCGCACACAGCCACAGCTAATATACTCCACAGTGCTGAAAGTTTTTCCTCTAAGATCAGGAACAAATAAGAGTGCTCACTCTCATCACTTTTATTCAACGTAGTATTACAAATCCTAGCCCGAGCAATTAGACAAAAAAAGGAAATAAAAGACATCCAAATTGGAAAGGAAGAAGTAAAACTGTCACTACTTAAAGATGACATAATATTATATATAGAAAATGTAAAAAACTCAACCAGAAAATGATTAGAATAAATGAATTTAATAAAGTTGTGAAATAGAATATCAATATATAAAAATCTGTTGTGTTTCTGTATCCTAATAAGAGAAATTAAGAAAATAATCTCATTTACGATTTCATCAAAAAGAATAAAATATCTAGGAATAAATTTAACCAAGGAGATGAAAGACCTATATGCTAAAAACTATAAGACACTGATGAAAAAAATTGAAGGCACAAATAAATGGAAAGATATTCCATACTCATGAATTGGAAGAAAAATATTGTTAAAATGTCCATACTATCCAAGGTACCCTACAGATGCAATGCAATCCCTATCAAAATTCCAATGGCATTTTTCTCAGAAATAGAACTAATAATCCTAATTTGTATGTAACCACAAAAGACCCTGAGGAACCAAAGCGGTCTTGAGAAAGAACAAAGCTGGGGAAATCACACTCCCTAATTTGAAACTATATAACAAAGCTATAGTAATCAAAACATTATGATACTGGCCTAAAAACAGACACATAGTCAACAGAACAGAATAGAGAGCTCAGAAATAAACCCACATATGTATATGATCAATTAACATATGACAAAGAAGATAAGACTACACAATGGGAAAAGAAAAATGCCTTTAATAAATGGTGCTGGGAAAAGTAGGCAGCTACATACAAAAGAATGAAATGGAACCACTATCTTACACCATAAACAAAACATTAACTCAAAATGAATTGAAGACTTGAATGTAAGTCCTGATAGTATAAAATTCCTCTAAGAAAACATAGGTGGTAAGCTCCTTGACATTTGTCTTGGCAATAATGTTTTAAGTCTGACACCAAAAGGAATGGCAACAAAAGCAAAAACTAACAAGTGGGGCATAAAAAATTGAAATCTAACAAACGGCTTCCTAGATGCATACCATTATGGAATAATGTTCTCAAAAGGTACATAACATCTCTGGTCTCATGAGGCTGCTTGTTAGAATTTTGTCCATGTGTATCTTTTCTGGAGTCATTAAATATTAAATCATTTCCTACTGAAGCTATTTGCACAGATGAGTTTTTTTGCTTATTTTGCTACTGAGAAAATATTAAGAAAAAGCAACAAAATCAAATACAGTTACAGAATTGATTTGTTTCAAAGTGGCAATGTGCAAAATACCTCCATCTGACAATGTGCAAAACGATGACATATTTTTTAGCAATATTTGAACTTGTGAGCTGTGTAAAATATCCAGCTTCTAATAGGAGTTGGCTATTTCACAAAAAGCATAAATAAGTATACATATCAATGTATATTTATTTTTATCTATATAGATTTTTCTTTCACAATAAAATAATGCTCCGATTTTATTTTATGCTTTACATGTGAATTTTATAAAGAATGAGCAGAACTGAGAGAAGCAGTCTTCTGACTCAGCATATTTCTGATCCCAAGAATCCTATTAGAAGAATTTTGCTGCAATTGTCCTTTTTAGTGCTGCAAAGGCTACAAAATAGTTTTTACTCTCCCCACCAATCAAAAAACAAATTTCATTATCATGCAAGAAAAAAATATCTAAGTTTAATTCATGTCTGTTTAATTTTACAGGTAATTTTTGGTTAATGAGAATTTTTTTTTTTTCAGTTTGCAACTCAGAGAATAAAGATTGAGAAAACAATGTTTTTTTTTTTTTTAAATTACTGAATAAGACTAGGATCCCCAACTAATTTGTAGGTAATATAAAACATTTTTATATTTAGTTATGCAAACCTCACCTATATGTTTAATAAAAATTGTACACATATCTTAACTACATATTTTGTGTTAACAGAACAGCTGGTCTTTGAACAATTGGTGAGATTTTCTTGAAAGGTTTGCTGCCTTTGACAGCATGTTAACAATAGAAAAACTGAGGTGAGGTGGGAGTTGGGGGTGAGGTGGAGCAAGGTGGAAATTTCTAAAGGATCTGGTATGTGGATGCCATGAGGAGCAAAGGTCTGGTGCTTCTGGTGAGAATCATGGTAAAATTGGTCATCTGGAATTTGTAAGCATAGTCGAAACTGGATAATTAATGTCTTAGCAATGTTATAAAGTATTTCCAATTCAGAATATTCTGTAGGATTCCTCTGAAACTCAGCAAATTCACTCTGAATTGTATTATGGAGTGACTTATAATTTTATTTTAAAAAGTAATTAAGGCTAGAAATTTCAATAGCTTCACCTGCTTGCCAAGTTTCTAAGTCAAAATCAGATGAAAATAAATATAAATATACATCATAGAACTGACAAGAATATCACCTTGAAGTCCTACTGGTATAAAAAAAGAAACAGTCCTGGATTTAAATTCTTATATGCTTCTTACTACTTCTTTAATTTAGACGTATTACATAAACTGAGCTTCACCTCTCCTATCTGGCTCATGGAGTTCATTCAAGATTAGAGGCACAATAAATAAAAACTGTCCCTGGCACATAGTAGAAATAGAGTAGAGTTTAGCAAATCTTTCCCTAGTTAATTCACGGTGGTCTGATACTTTGGATAAGGACCCTGAACTAAGAGGGCATTATTAAAAACTCTAATTGATCCATAATTGCAGATTGTCAATGGGATATAAATGTACAATATCAAGGAATTAGATTTTTGTTAATCTAATTGCTTTTTTCATTAAACTAATTTATGTTAATCACTACTCTACATGTTTAAACATAATTACAACATAGCCTCATTGTCTCTACGTTTTAACTTAATACTATGCTTTGTCTCTTTTTCAGACAGGTACTATAAAAGCGACATCATATAATTTGTTTCTAAATCATTAAAAATAGATTAGAGAATATATACCTACAAATTCAGCTTTGACATTTAAAGTCACTTATTAAAAATCATTTTATTAAATATTTCACCCAAAGTAATAAAAGCAAAGCACTTGTGAAGAAATAAATGAATTCAAACATTTTTTATGAGCACTAAAATGCTGTTTCCAAACATAAGGACTTTCTCTTTCAGCCGGAGATTATAGAACAGAAGGCAAATTAACATTTAAAATTATGATAAAAATGGGGAATGTTCTATATTAATAAGAATGATAGTGCATTTTAGAAATCTACTTTAAGGTAAAAAATGAAATGATGTATACCTGGCCTAATGCCAAATGACAATACGTTTAATACTTAAAAGTTTTTTGGTTTCTAACATTTGCCAGACGTTGCACAACATTCTTTACGTATTACTCCAATTAGTTCTCACAGCAAACATACAAAATAAGTGGTCATAGCAGCTCTATTTTACAGATGTGAAGTTCACAATTTTAGAATTCTATGGATTTAGATTTGGATCAATATGTATTTTTATTGTGGTAAAATATACATAAAATATCCACCATTTTAACCATTTTTAAGTTTATAGTTCAGTGGCATTAAGCACATCCACACTGTTGTATAACCATCACTACTATCACCAGAATTTTTCAAACTTTTGTAGCTTTGTACTCTATAAATAATAACTTCTCATTCTACCTTTCCCTCAGCCCCTGATCACCACCATTATACTTCCTGTTTCAAAGAATTTGACTGTACTAGGTCATTGTAAAATAATACAATATTTGTCTTTTTGTGTCTGACTTATTTCACTTAGTATAATGTCCTCAAGTTTCATCCATGTTATAACATATCAGAAGTTCCATCCTTTTAAAAGCTGAACAATATTCCATTGTATGTATGCACACTTTATTTATCCATTCATCTGTCAATGGACATTTGGGTTGTTTCCACATTTTGGTTATTGTAAATAATGTTGCTCTGATTATTGATGTACAAATACATGTTTGAGCCTCTGCTTTCAGTCCTTTTAGATGTGTACTTAGAAGCTGAATTGCCGGAACACGTGGTAATTCTACATTTAAGTTTCTGAAGTACTACTGTACTGTCTTCCATAGCAGCAGTATCATTTTCTATTACTACCAGCAATCTAGAAGAGTTCCAACTGAGCACAAAGTAAGACATATCTTAAGACATATTTTTGTTGGAGGAGGCCAGCACATTCCAGAAGTTAGCACTGAATGATAAATAAGAATCTATCTGATAAAGAAGGCTCCTAACATTCAGGAGGTACAGGTTATGTCCAAAGCACTCCAGTCATGGAAAACATCATGTGCATAGGGATGGAAAAACAGATATGTCAGGTTTGAGGAATGGCAAGTGGAGATGTCTAAATTGTGTCTGTAAATTTGGGATGTGTCCTGATATTGTGCTGAACTTCTCAAAATGGGACTTGGAGGTAGGCAAAGATGTATCATGAGATTTTGAAATTAAATGAAAAATTTAAAAATTTATACAGGTTTGTATGTGACTTCTTCTACTTCTGCCTGGTTACTTGAAGGTTTCTTCCTTTAATGTTGCATATCAATAATAAACTATATGTGTCTTAATGTCAAATTTTACTTAGTGTTCTACATATATTGTTCCTCCAGTACAATTTATCTTCACATTCTGTAAAGTTCTTTAATTTGAAGAATTTTTGTCTCACTAATTTATGTGACAATATTTCTTTGTTCCATTTGGCAGATTCTCTACTTTAGGGATATTTACTTTTTATGGCAAATACATTCTTTCTGTCCTCCATATCAAATAGCTTCTCTGTAACTGCTTTATTACATGTCTTCGACCTCCATCTATATCAAGCATTTTTATCATGCTTATATTTCACTTTTTAGTAATGTCAAAACCATTCCATTTTCAGATAATTCTGAAAATTATCTAATCAATAATGATATGAACTGCAGTCTCAGTGTGTTCCTTACTGCAAAATTTGTCTTCCCATAATCATCTCTAGTTTATTAGGTTACTATTAATTCCTATTTACATGAATTTGTATGTTTATTAAGGCCTTTTCTGTTGTAAAGTCCTGGTTGGGGAATCATAACCCTTTGTTACAGAGTTATGTTCTTCTGTACTGGCCACATTGTATTTTATGTGTTCTCCCCATTCTCATCATCTTTGGTACTATTTATCATTATCTTACTCATGGTAGTAGCTCTAACAAGATTTTTTACTTTCTTTTTTCTTTCCTTCTGAAACTGCTATACAAACCATCCTGGAGTATATAAATTGACACGTATTGCCTTTTACCTTTCTTTCACATTTACTATCTCTTTATCTTCCATTATGCTGTCTTCAAGAAAGTCTACCATCTAGTTTGTTTTCTTTTGATCTTATACCAGTCTGTTATTTAGGTTATCTTAATATATAATTTAAAGCTAATATTATTTAAATACCTAAATTTAAAATGTTTTGCCATTAAGTTATATTCTTGGTTGCACTAAGACATATTCTTGTTATATAATGGAAATGAGTCACTTGGTCTCCACTGGGATATTAAAAATACTTGTTTCAATGTCCACTGTTATCTCTATTTTTTCAGTGAGGGTTTTCCCTGTTTGCTGAGTCCAGTTATAGGCTCTGGTGATGTTGGACTTTATCAGATGTTATGATTCTCAGTTATGCCCTGAGAAGGAAAGTTCCCTGTGTGTTTTGGGGTTATGAAGGCCCCTTGGCCAGTGCTTTTGCTGTCCCATTCACTCTGTTCTTATGGTGAGCTCCTTTGTAGCCACTGATGATTAGAACTTTTCCTTCTCATCTGCTGCCTTCTCTAAGAGTCGCTATTCTATAACTTCATTGTTGCAGGTTATATTTTTGCTCTTATCTTTAATAGTTCTATTTTGCTTTCTTTCCTTTTTTTTCACTTTTGAGTCTTATTTTCTTATGTAGCCTTCAATTTCTTGAATAGTTTGTTTTTTTGAACCAAGTACTTTTGTACATACACACACATATGCACAAATACATATACAAAGGGAAGGAGAATATTAATTTGCTCATTTCTCTTGTCTAACTACTTCCCAATATGTATTAATTGCAGGATTATCTTTTTAAAAAATTTCAATTATAAGAAGACTATTTTTTAAGTTACATTTTTCTGTTTAAATATAAATTTTTAACATTTCTATTCATTTTTTTTGCAACTAGATTAACAATAATAGCATAGATGTCTACATTACGCATATTTGGTTTGGGTGCTTATCGTCACATATTCATGCATATATTTGTATTCTTGCATTTTTAAATTCTATTAAATTCTTCAGTTTGCTGGCCATCAAATACTTTTAGAAGAAGAATAATGCATATTTTTAATTCCCCATATAACTGAGAATGTGTCCCTACTGTCTTTACCCAAGAAAAACAGCATGGATGTGTAGAAAAAGAATTTTTTTAATCTTTATTTTATATTATTTTTCATTTAAAAAAAATTTTAATTACAATTAAGAAACAAAATTAGTCTCAGGTGTACAACACAGTGATTAGACATTTATAAAACTTACAAAGTGATACCGCTGATAAGTCTAGTACCCACCTGGCACCATACATAGTTATTACAATATTATTGACTATATTCCCTTATGCTGTGCTTTACATTCCTCTGACTACCTTGTAACCACCAATATGTACTTTTTAATCCCTTTGCTTTTATCACCCAGGCCCCAACCCACCCTCCCATCTGGCAATTGCCGGTTTGTTCTCTGTATCTATGAGTCTCTTTTCATTTTCTTCATTTAATTTTTTCCTCTGACTTCACATATAAGTAAAATCATATATTTGTCTTTCTTTGTCTCACTTTATTTCACTTAACGCAATACCCTCTGGGTTCATCCATGTTGTCACAAGTGGCAAGATTCATTTTTTTTTATGGCTGAGTAATATCCTATTGTATGTATGTATCACATCTTCTTTATCCAATCGTCTATTAATGGAAATTAATATCTTGGCCTATTGTAAATAATACTGCAATAAACACAGGGGTGTGCATGTCTTTTCGAATTAGTGTTTTAGATTTCTTTGGAAAAATACCTAGAATTATTTACTGAGTTATATGGTAGTTCTAGTTTTAATTTTTTGAGAAATAAAAATTTTTTACAACACTTTTTCTTTTAAAACTTTGCATATTTTTTCCATTGTCTTCTTATATTTAGAGTTGTTGATAAGTCTGTAGCCCACTTAATTTTGTCTCATTTGTAGGTAAGTTCTTTTATCTTCCTTATCTGGATTCTTACAGATTATTTCCTTATACTTCTTCCTAGTCTTCCTTCCCCCCCAAGTAAAGTTTCATAATTTTTAATGCTTGACTATTGTTTCTGTTACATTTGCTCTGTATCCTTTCCACAATTATATTGAATCTCAATTTTCTATCATAATTATTTAAAATTAACTTTTTAATTGTTCTTTTCTTTTTTATGTTGCACCATTGAAAAAATTATCAAACACGTTTCCTTAATTATCAGCTCAGTTGTCTAAAACACAAGTTAAGTTCTTTGTTGAAAAAAAAGATTAAGTACTTGAATTAGAATTTCCAAACACAACCTGACTGGAAGATCATATGCACACGAAAAGTCCAAATGGTCTGCTTAGATGAAAGACTAGTGAAATACTGTGATTATTGCTTGATGGGAATACTGAATACTGAAGGTCAAAAATAAACTAAAACTTAAATTGTGGAATAAATACATGTGTGTTTATTTGAATACTAATTCAGAAAGTTGCTATATCATTTTGAAAAATAAGCAAAATAAAATAATTATAGAGGAGTAAAGAGAATGTTGAAGTCATAGAGTCATCTTACAACTGTGGTATTTACAAATCAAATTCTTCTTGAAATACACTGTTAAAAATTCTACTTCATATTCTGGGAATGAAATTGAGAACTTGAAAGAAGCCTCAGGAGAAGCTTGGGATGTATAACAAAAAATAAAAAGGAGAGAAAGAAAAGGCGGAAAAAAGAGAATGAAGAATTAGAAAGACCCAACACAATAAAAGTAATTATTTTTGTAAAACTTTTAGAACATTGGAGTTAAGACAAATATTAAAATTTAGTCAATTAATTTGTCTGTCAACATGGGAGGAGTAGGAGGGGATACATCATCATATGGACTTCTAATTTAAGATCCTGGAGTTCAAGTATGTTTCATTTGCTTTGGCTCATGCAAGTTGCGAGTTAATAAGGGCCATCAACATGAATAGTGTAAATTCAGAGCTTAAATATGGACTGAAATAATCTTATGAAGGATCTTGAATCCATAATAACATTTTACTTAATTTTATATGCTCTGAGATATATAGAGTTTTTTAAGCAGAGACATAATTCAAACACAGCTGCAGGTTTGGAAAATTAAACTGACTGTTTTGATTTTGAGTAGAAGATGTAGGGAAACCAGAAAGAAATCTATGCCAATAGTCCAAATGGGTATATTAACTAACTTGATTGGAATTTTAAAAATGTGTAATTTTTTAGGTGCAGTTATAAAGTGACTTTAACTAAACCTCAGAATAGAAAAAGATCAATACTAAGCAAACATCATATATTAGCAGTATGTAATTATGACTGGCGGATTTACTCTACGTGTTTAGAAACACAGGTCAGGGAAAATGATAGGTGGCAACAGAGTTACATTTTTGTACTCTCTTGGAAACTCTCCCATCAGGCTGTTGATTCCTAAGTTAAAAGGTATCTATCTATCTTCTCCCCAAATCACTTCACTTGTCATTAGAAAACAAGTTGTCTTCTTCCAGTCTCTTATTTTAGCACAATTTAGAATGGTTTTGCTGACTAAACTGAATACTATTTCTCTATTCAATTTTTAAAAGGCAATATGCACACTCAAGGTGGAAATCTCAATACATAAAATACATTTGGACTTTCTGAGCTCAAGATATTGCTTGGTTAATGGAGAATTTGAGGACAGTGTTAGAAATATGAGAATAGCTCCTAGACTTTGTCTCTCATATTTTCTCAGTCTATAGCAAAGACAAATGTAAAGTGGTTGTTAACATAATGTTATTCTCAGGACTACATGCATGCCCCATGAAAACAGAAGCACATACATGTCCCCATTCTCACATACACACACACTTTTTCAAATTAAAAAATTAGATCAGGATGATAATGTCATTTAAAGAATTTAGCAATTTTAACTAAGACTACCCCCATGTTACATTCTCTAATTCAAGTTAAAACAGAAGTGAAGCAATATTCAGTTATATGGTGTCTCAAGAAGGTTAATAAAGGAAATGAAACAAAAAGATAAACTTAGGGTTTTTATTGTTATGCAATAAATATAACTTTAATTTTTTTTTCATAGATTGTGTGAATCCACATCACTGGTGCACAGCTAGCAAATGCAGGGTTAAAAGCACCTCTCAAAATTACTACAGGATTCTTTGCCCAGTAGTGCACACTGCAATGTGCCGCCCAGATGACCCAGCAAAGGACTTGTTACCCCAGTTGTTATGTAGGTTGTGGGCAGATATCTGTCAGCTATCAGCTCCAGGGATCACCTTAGCAGGAGAAGGCCGTCTCCCCAAGATAGCATCCTTGCTCCCAATGGTTCACATTCAGTGACTGATCTCTGAGAATTTATTATGGCCTGGCCAGCTCAGCCTAACTACGGACATCTCTGAAGGGCCATTCTACCACCAAAACTTTACATGGGGTTAACCAAGATTGTCTTAGGTCTGCATCACTGTTTAACTGCTTTCTCTAAACAATCTGACTTTTCTCCCATCTTTCTGAGTGCTAATCCCAAGGGTATTCCCTAATAAACATATGGCGTGATAAATGCTATCATAGAGTCCGCTTCCCTTTTATTAGAAAATTCAAAAGACGTTGATAAAAAAAATTGTTCTCATTCATTTCTCAATAAAAGGTATGTGCTAAGTTCATGGCAATAAAAAGCTCAAATTTCTATTTTGAAATTCCCACTGTGGAAGTGCCCTACTTAATGATCCTGTGGTAGTGCTTAAAAGCTGACATCAGAACAACTGCTATCTTTACGTTCAGTAGTATGCTTCGCTGGCAAAGGAAGGACAAAGATAATTCTCACAAGCAAATAAACATTTGATAAGTCAAACATGCTATTTTTATTTCTTGGAATCTCCACAATCAGCCAGAAATACACCTAGAATAACAAGGTAGACACCCAAAGCAACAGGAAAATGGTTTAAAGCATTTTAAAAAACAACATAATGTGGAAAACAATAATTTATGTTGAGCAAAATTCTTACACAAAATCCTTAGTCAAAAGTAATTTATTTGCCTTTCCTTAAACAGGGACTTACATAAAACAACTATTGTAATTTAATTCTAATAAATTATTATAATTCTATTTTACCTCAAAACTTATCTATGGAACAAAGCTGGGTATAATAAATCTTTTAGCTATGATTAGAGGGAATTCAAGTATTTCACAAAAAGCACAAATGTTATATTAATGGAACTTAATAAAACTCTGTGTCACAAAAAGATAAAATACATAGGCTTTTGAATATTTTCCAAATTAAAATAAAATATTTGCAACCTGTTAGTGGTTGAATTATATTTTTTCCAAAAAAGATATGCTAGAGTCCTCATTCTCAGTACCTCAGAATATGACCTTATTTGGAATAGGATCTTTACAAAGATAATAAAGTTAAAATGAGGTAATTAGAGTGGGTCCTAATTCGATATGACTGGTGTCTTTGTAAAAAGCAGAAATTTAAATAGAGACAGGCACACATGAAGGGAACATTATATGAAGAGACATAAGAAGAATACCATATGAGGGCTAGAGTTATGCTGCCACAAGGCAAGGACCAGAAGGTGCTAGCAACAGCTGGAAGACACAAGGAAGGACCCTCCCCCTACGGGTTTCAGAGGGAGCACAGCCCTACTGACATACTGATTTCAGATTGCTAGACTCAAGAACGGAGACACAATAAATTTCTGTTGTTCTAAGCCACTCTGTTTGCGGTGCTTTGTTATGACAGCTATAGGAAACGAATATATAACCCATTTCTAAAGAAATTGATTTTGATATTTTCTCATTTTCTGATATTTTCTTGACCATGTATTGTTATATGACTTTATACTACTGTATGTGTGTGTGTGTGTATACACACACACACATATGTATATACACATATATATATGAATCTATTTTGTATGTTTATATGGAATTCTTTTCAAAAGCCACAATTTCATGTTATATAGTCTACATGTCTATTACTACAAAAAGCATTATGTTAAGCTGAAGTACCCAACTTTACATAAAAACATGCCTTCCAAGCAACTTTGGTCTGAGGTCACTTTAAACAACTGCAAATTTCAGCCTGCGTTTAAGGAGCTTAAATAACTCCAGCAGGGTATTTGTTCCAGTTCTAAGCAACAACTTCCTTGCAGTTACTACAATTGGGTGATGCAGTTACAAAATAATGTTATAAAATATATCTCTTTTGCTCAAACTCTGCTTTTATTTTTAGTTATACTGATGTCATAACTTTCTAACTAGGCATGCTAATGGCCCTGGTGTTAGGTTAAAGGATTTTGAATGAAGAAATTAGAGTGATTTAAGTTTAAAAAAATTAAGTTTAGGAAATTTGTTCCCAATTTTTAAGAATAATAAATAACTTTTAAAATACACTTATCAGGCATTGTTTAGATTCTCAGTAATATATTGGGATATCACATAGCATTAGTTATTTCAAGTTTATCCTGAGGACATAACATCCTGCCTTTGCCATCACATCATAATCTAAAGAAAAATGAGGACTCCCAAAGGTAAATAAGCTAGTAAATAAGACACACAGAGAAGTTATCAGTGAAGAGATACTTAGGTATCTGTGAGAATATCTCCAACAATAAACTTTTCTGGCTGGAAATGCTGAAAGTACATTAGGAACTGGTTATACCTCTGCACAAAAGGCTATCACTTGTCAGCAAGAGTAACCACAGTCATTATAAACAATCAAAACACTGCCCTTGCAGAAAATGGTCCTGTAATACTCTGGGAAATGGACCTACTTTATCAGATTTTGATTTTTGCAGATTGTTCTGGGTTTAACCATTCAGTTTGGATGTCACAGTAGCACCCAGACATAGCTGATGTCCTCAAGATCTCAGGCCAGGCACCCAAGTAACCATCTATCAGGAAGATACAGTCTATCCAAGTACAATGTGTCACTTTCAAATTCATTCGCCAGAATATCACCCAAACATATACTATGTTTTCACTGTATTTTAACTACCATTGCATTATTTTATGTATTAATATAACAACCTGTTTACAATTTCTAGTGTGCCGTTGACCTTAAAGCCAGGCATACTCACCAAGGCGTGCTAAGGGTGCTCACTGCTGCCCAACACTGAAAATCATCTGAATGACTCTATTTCACTTGTGTTGAAAGTGATTTCCTAGTACTCTTAAGATGCCTAGAAGTTAATTACATTAATTAGTATATACTTTTAATTTTGACATTTTACCGATAGCTTGAGTAAACTGCAAAGACATTATGTTACTTAGTGCAGGTTATGGGAGAAGACTATACTGATGACAAATTTAATCTTTTAACAATTTGCTTACAAAAGCAAATTATTAGTGACCTCTAGAAGAGGAAGAGAAATATACAGAGAGAGAGAGGAGAGGGAGAAGGAGGAAGAGAGAGAAAGAAAGGGAGTGGGGAGAAGAGGCTATTAGAGTTAGCACATTGAGGGTGGGAAAAAAAAGTGAAGTGATACGTAAATTAAGAAATTCTCAATAGAGTCAAAACAATGAACAAGTTCAGAAATCAAATCTGTCTGGACATTCATTGTGTTTCTACATCCATTTGATGCCTGCAAATTCCTTGAAATTATTTAGGTGTTCAACATACTTTCACTAAGTAACACTTGGCTATTCCTAATCTGGTTGTAAATTGTGTATTATCAGTAATTCTATACTTACCAGTTCATGAAGGACCTGCTGCTATCAAATAATACTTAAAATTAAATAATTTTTTATGTTCTCTATAAATCAGCAAAAAGATGACGAATTAGACTATGCCAAAATAGTCAGAAAACCATTGATGGGTAACAACCTTTTATCTGAATCTTAAATGAACTGATATTTTCTAGATAGACAGAATGGATAAATAAGAGAGGAAGTAAGGTGAAAAGTTACATAGGTTGTTGTTAAAAGCATGCACTGTCTCAAGTAAGAATTCCAATTCATGATTTCCTATGTACCACATGTAAGTGACCTAATTAAGGTAAGTGACATTAATTTCTTAATACATTAAATAAGGGCTATAAAAAACCAGCCTCATTAGGTTGTTGAAACACATAAATGACATAATGCATGCAGACATAAAGCATGTAGGGCCTGACATACAGCAAGCACTCAATAAATGTTGTCTATTATTATTTTTATTGACATCATCCTCACATCAAAGTATCTTTTGATTAGGCATTTAATTCACTGTGGATTTATTTTTCAAGTGAAATTGGAACATCAAGAATGATAGGCATTAAAATAATAGAGCACTGAGTTTAATAACATTTGGCACATTTCTGACACATTATATTTTTAGATAATCATTACTTACATTAAGTAATCATTATATTGCATACATCAATTAATAATTTTTGTTAATTATTTTAATTATTTTTACTTCTAGTCTATACAATTTTATCAGACATTAATCCTCGGTCATTTTCAGGACTTTTAGATAAGTTCAGAGTCCTCAATTTAGAGATTTGTATTTTTATTTTTGTTCTCTGCTATTTCCACCTAGACTTTTATATTGATTGTGTTTGTAACATCAAAATAAAATGTATATCTCAATATTAAAGTTATAGTTACATACTAAAATATAATAGCCATGTCTAAATCAGCTTTTCCAATTTTTCTCTTATTATAGTAATGATCTAGATTTTGTATTTATTTATTCTTGACCAGGCAAATTTGGATTTGTCACCTTCTTGAGTTGGCTTTATTCTTGTTAAAACAATAGAGGAGATAGAAACAGAGCACGATGAACCAGACTTAATTGTTTTTCTATCTGGGTTCAGTAATGACTCAATTACTCTCATCAAACAGCTCATGAAGACCTACTATCTATAAAATCCCATTGGCTGATGGAAGAATAATGCAACCTTATCTTAGCATTTTTTTTCTGTTTGGACCACTTTCTTAAACTGATTTTTCTTTTTTCAGTAATAAGATTCAAAGTCTTCTAACATTACTGCATAGATACAAAACTTTCTGTTAGATTTTGAGGTTAACACAGATATTTTTGACTCATCTTGTACAGAGGGAAAACAAGCTTATTCAAAAGATATCTATGCAGTTGTAATTGAAATAATTTAAGTAGATTATAAATTTCTTGATATAGTAATTATTTCATTTGTTATACATATACATACTGGTACATGGTATCTGCTAATAAATACATTGAATTAAATAATAATATATCCTTGTTGGTTGTTATTTAGAAAAAAATAGGCAATTAGAAAATTTGATCTGTTAAACAAGACTCACAGGTATAAGAGATTTTACTCACAGTACCACACCCTCTAGTAATTTCGAGGATACAAGTACCATGAAGCAGAGATGAAGCAAATGGTATTAGCCAATACAGCTTTCAAGGTGCTTCTCTGCAGCATCAAGACAGCCAGGCTAAATTTCATTTAGCAAACAAGTTCTCTTAAGGACTGTCTATATCTTCACATGCATGAAATAAGTCATTTCTGATGATGAAATAGTATATTCATTTCCATGGATTCTGTAACAAATTACCATAAACTTAGTGGCTTAAAATGGCACAACCTTATTATCTTACAGTTCTATAGGTTAGAAGCCCAAAGTGGGTCTCACTAAGCTAAAAATCGAGGTGTTGACATGACTGCTTTCCTTTCTAGGGGCTCTAAAGAAAATTTCGCTTCCTTGCTTTTTTCAGGTTTTGGAAGTTAGTAGCATTTGTGACCTTCTTCCTCCAGCTTTGAACCCAGAAAGAGTAGGTTGAGTCCTTCTCAACTTTGTATCACTCTTACCTTTTCTGCCTCCATCTTGTACTTTTAAAGATGCTTGTGATTACACTGGGTACACGTAGATAAACCAGGATAATCTCCCTATTTTAAGGTCAGGTGTTTAGGAACTTTAATGCCATCTGGAACCTTTATTCCCCATTGCCCTGTAAGGTAACATTCAGAGGTTCCATGGAATAGTACATGGACATCTTTTAGGTGCAAAATTCTGCCTATGTTCACCACCTCCATTTATGCTCTCATACTGATAAAACAGATGATATATGCAGTAAATCCACAGATCCCAGGTTGTTTAGCGTAATTAAATCCATTCTACTAAAATCATTTCAGAGTTAGTGATTTTTCCATTAGCAAATACCATTAGCATGTTGCCAGGTGATTTGACCAGGTTGAATTTTTCTTTTTCTTTCCTGGAATAATCTCTTAGGGAAAGATTGCAGACCTTTTGCTAATCCTTACTATTCAAAATAATATATCATTTATTTTAAAGTCTTGGTTTATTTAATTGCCTCTATATCAAACCAGATATATATTAACTTTTATAATATCTAAAATGCTATATTAACATATTATAGTTATATATAATATACTAATATATAATATACCATAGCTATAAATTAATAGTTGAAAAATGAAAGTATGAACTTTTATATGCAATTAACTTTTCTTCTTTACATTCAAAAATAAGTCAACAACCTTTAAGATATATAAATTAGATATATATAATATATAATATATATAGAAAGAGAAAATATGAGAATTTTTTAGAGTATTGACCACATGCTTCTAAATCTGGCCCTTACTCAATGAGTAAAGAATTTAATGACTCAGTGCCACTTCTTTTGAGGATTATGTAGCTGATTCTATCTAAGGGCATATACCTTAAGGGAGTCTGTTGCCAAATAGTACATGTGAGAGAGCATCATCATTTATAATTCTCATTCTATTCCAGGACAAGATTCAAACAATTTTAAACATAGAAACATTTCTTAATCTTAAATTTTAGTATCTAAATTTACTTTTGAAACTAGAAAAAGGAAAATTTGAGACCAATTTTATTTAACCTCATTCAGTGAATAATGTCATTCCTTCCCTAATCATATTTTCAGAGATAATGAATAAGCAACAATCACAAAGGTGGTTACAGTCAATTTGCATTTATAAAAAATCATATGATCAAAAAGAAGCTGAACTCATTTACAATGATGAGTAAACCCATAACAATGATCATTTCTGAATTTTTACATTCTGTTATTCAATATTTGAGAAATAATAGTAATAACTGTCATACGTTTACTATGACAGGCTTTGAAAGGCATTACTGCCTCTACTTAGAGACCATTAAAATGATTATTTTAAACTAAGAAAACTGAAGCAGAGCAAAGTTAATTAATCTACTCAAATTCATGTGGATTGTAAGTGCTGATGAAAGGATTTGAATTCATATGTGATGCCAGAGCTTATATTCTTTAATTTTTTTTTTAGATTATACTGAGCATATAGTATTATATTAGTTTCGGTGTACGACATAGTGATTCAACATTTATATTCAATTAGCAATAGGCTTACAGAGGAATTATTTTAGTTAATTACTTCATAATTCATCTAAATTTTTAGCTGAAACAGATATTTAACAATACCTACGAATATGTCTGTATTATATCTTAAAAAACACAACCAAATAAAAGTATACTTCCTATAAAATTCTCCAATTTTATTTTAATAAAAATGTGCCAGACTTTAAAGATTACATTTATAAAGAATTTAAATGATAGAAATTTTTTCTAATTATGAAAGCAAATTGTATTTTGACATCATTTGAAAAAATAAAAATTATGAGATTATAGAAATCATTTTTTAAAGTTTTATATAGTCACAATATTTTGCACTGTAAAAGGAAAAATTGACATATATAAATTTATTTTGATAAATTGGACCTCAGTTTAAAAATGTCTTAAAAGGACCCAGCATTAATAATGACAAATCAACTTATATTATTTAAGCTGTATCAAATATTTTCATAACAATATAAATAATACAAAATAAAATTATAAAATTTTAAAATATTATATTTAAAAAATTAAAAATAACTGAACAAGAAGAATAAGCATACACATTGAAGATTACTTGCATAACTAGATATCTCCTGAAACTTCTAGTGCATTAAGTAGCTGAATAACATTTAATACATTATCAAAGAAAAAGGTATTTCTAGAATGTATGGGTAAATGACTATGTTTCCAAATAATTTAAAAGTTGAATGTAATCTTTTAAATTTCAGAGTAAAAGTGATTCTTGATTATATAATTTACTAAAATTAAAATCAGAGTTATGTTTAGGCCAGGTGTCAGTAAGCAAAAATGGGTGACTTGATCTTTAGTAACTCTAGATTCCTCATCACTCATCACTTTGATCTATTTTTCCTCAATTCTTTAGTGCCCATCGTCAAGATTCACCAGTGTACCTTGATGTGACCCTAGAGTACATTATAGCCAGTATGCACTCAAGCTGGTCAATACCCATGACAAACTATTTATTAAATATTTTGAATATCACTTTTTCAATGTTCCTAGAAATTTCTCTGATACCCATCTACAAAAGCTATTCACATAAAATATCACCATGACATCTAAATAAAAGATAAGACTTCATCTACTATGTCTCCCATGGTGTTTGAATTTTAATATAGGCCATGTCTCATTTAAGTGAAAGAGAGACTCAATCTTTTTGTTTCATTTTTCCAAAACGAGACTCCTAGTTGACTTTGGCTGGCTCTTGGTTTCTCTCCATGATCCCTGTTTACTCTTCCCTGGATAAAGAGGACTTACCCCTATAATTAGTAGATTTAGGACAAAAAATCAGACATTCTAACTTCAGCCTTTCCTCTTCTCCATTTTATGGATCTCTTATTCTGTTTGGTTCACTGTACTAGAAATTTGCATGGGCTCAATAAGTATTTGTTAAATTAACAACAAAGAATCTGCTGTGTAAATTTCACACCATGAGTTAAATATTAGCATGCCTATTTGGTCAAAGATCTAAATCCAGATTCCATGCAGTTTGTAGTACTCATGCAAATTATTTTATGCCCATCTCTCCAACTTTAATAGTCTTAGAATTCAGAGAGGGATGATGACTATTACTTGCTGGGTTCCCTGAATCCTGCAAAATAGAACTGAGAGAAAAATATAATCAGATAGAGTTCAGGTTAACATAATAGAATAGTATTTTGTTGGGGTTTGTTTGTTTGTTTGATAAAGACTCTTTAGAAATAGGATGTGTTGCCTTGAGTGTACCCAACCTCGATGGGAGAATTTTAACAGAGAATAGATACTTAACTGATAGGATGTTACAGAAATGATCCAGCACCAGATGTAGAATTGGTCTGGATATATCACTCAGTATCTAGTCACAAAAGCAAAAATCACTTCATGTATTTTAAATAGAGAAGGATTTAATGACTACAAAATTGTTGGAAGAGTGAAAGAAGCAACACCAAGAAAGAGAAATACTGGAGGAATAAAAGGGAGAAAGAAACATTACTTAAAAAACAAGGCTCTCTTTCTAACCTTCGGCTGAACAGAGGAACCAGCCCTTCAGCTAAAGTGGAGGACTGATTCTATAGCTGCTTTGACTACTGCTGAGAAAATCCAGGAACATGAATTTCACTGACATTGATACCCATTGATAGATGTGTGATCTTGTCAGTTAAGGTTGCTCCTGGAGCCTGCAGTCACCTCCCCATGCTGCCACCAGAGATACAATGGAAAAAAAGAAAATAAAGAATGCTTCTTTCTTCCTCCTTTCAATTTTCTGCCTTTGCTTCCACAGTGGAGCATGAGAAAATTACTTTGCATACTTCTAGCTGCCATAGAAAGGAGGTCAAAGAAAGGTTGGAATGAAGCTAAGAGTCAGCAGACAGGTAACTGGAATACCAGATAATGTATTTTTTAATACAACTTTTTTTAAGGTCTAAAAAAAGTTGTTACAAGATAAAGACTATTCACTATTAATACCTCTAGCAATTACTATAGCGGGCAACTAAAGAAATTTAGAATTAAATAATTTGCAGTTATCCATAATATCAAAAACACTAACATTGAGCTGCAGTTTTCAAAGTATATTTAATAAATGTTTACACTCTACATAGAGAAAACTGATTAGAGAATTAAGAAATGCTAAATCTACCTACTGTATTAAGAAGCATAATTTAGATTAAAGAAAGATTTTGGTGGACAACTCTGGAAAGCCTTCAAAAGGAGATTGAATTTAATATGCACTTGCAGGTGAGTTAGGATTTGGTTATTTTAGGTTATTAAGATAACATAAGCACAGGAAACAGAGGCTAAACTGAGGTAATATATAGATGGGGAACATGGAAGAAAGTGAAGTGAAGTGAGGAAAATTGGTCTCACCACAGGGTTTGGACATTAGAGTAGGATCAGATTATATGGAATCTAAAATTATATTCAAGGTCTTGGAAAACTACAGGGCAGTGAGGGAACATGATGGAAATAGGTTTTTTTGAAGTTTACTTTGTTAGAGAGATTGTACCCCACAGTCTGCCTACTAAGAATTACTGAAATTTTATTCTTCACGCTAATCTATAAGCAATGGTAGGTCAAAAATATAGTAAGAAGCATGTTTTGGGGAGTCTTCTAAATCTTGCTTTAGATGCCATTGTGAGTGGTATTTGCAGCAAGTTTCATTGCCCTTGATTTTTCCTGGCTTCCTTTTCCCTACAACACATATTGTCCTCTTCCTAATTCCATTACACTAGATAACTGATAAATACTTGTACGATATCCACAGTAGTAACATAGACCACTCTTGAAGTCAATACAGTATAGTCATTAAGACAATGGACACTGAAGCCCAACTACATAAATTCAAAACTCAACTCCACACTTACTACTTGTATGATCTTGGATATGTTATTTAAACTTCTCTTTGCTTCATCTGTAAAATGGAGTGATTTAGAATTTACTTTCCTAGATTGCTGGTAGGATTAAATTCATTGATAATATGTTAAGTACTTAAAACAGGGACTAGCAGATGCTACATTCTATGTGTTAACTTTATTTTCTCCACTATCCCCAGTATATGATTTCTAACTGATGAGAAAGTATTCTATTTTGATAGAGGTACCTCATCTTTTATGGAAGTTCATTTCATTTGGGACAATTAAACTTGTTAAATACTTTTTATATATTTATTCACATTGGATACCCTGTGATTTCCAGCCATCATTCCTATTTCTGCCCTGGAAGCTACCTAAAATTAGTGTGCCACATTCACTCTTGCATGTGACAGCCTTTCCTGAATTGAGAGACAAATAGCTTCCCTCCTCTAAATGTTTCTATTTTTCATATTGTTACTATCACAATTCCTTTAATATTCCTATTATCATATATTTTTAGACTATTATGAAGCTAATTACTTGTCTGTGAATTTATTTCCATTTGCCAATGTCATTCTCAAACATTCAGGTGACATCTGCATTTCCATCCCCAAAGAAGTGCACACTGGGGACCTCTCAAATAGCCAATGGGGCAGATAAAATTAGACAAAGGGGCCTTCTACCACTCATCAGTAATCTGCTTAAGTAATATGCCTGTGTATGAAACTGAACCTGTCACCATCAAACTATTTCTTTAGAGGTAATTCTCAAGAAGACCTCCCTTATTTGGACTAGTAAAGTTAATGGAGATGATACCTGAAGAAAAGGAGAAAGATATCATATCAGCTGTTCCCATTACCACCCACTGCTACCTTCTCTTAATTCATGTTCACCAAATTTTAAGCTACAAAGTTTAAATATTAATCCTGCTATGAAATAATCAACATTCACAGAGGTCGAGCACTGCATAGTAAACACACATTAAAAATTATAATAAAATGTGCTAATTTAGCATAATGTCTTGAAAGGGTCAAATAGTTTTAACATTCTTTATATAATCTCTCGTAGAATGCTAATCTATTATTTAACAAAACTTTGTTAAAACTTAAAATCGATCCTTTTTTTCTAGACCTTTGTATTTCACAGTAGGCAGTTTTTTCTTTTTTAACGTGGATTCTAAGTCAGCATTCCCAAAGACTTAAATTATATCTGTTCCGAAGTAAATGTTATGAAAAATAAAATTATGAAATTTCTGAAAGATAAATATTTTCCAATAGTCGAATTATGTCACTATATTTTATAAAATTATTACCTCGAAAGCATTTAGAAAAAAATATTAATAGTAAAACCAATCTTCACTACGAAGAAGTCATTAGCTAATTTTGTATTCTTCTAAGAAAAAAAGACAGTGGTAGGTGCAGTCAACCTTGTACGAGAGATTTTCTTTGCCTGTCGTCCTTGGAGAGTTCACCCTTTCAGGACTCAAAGTAAGTTGTCATGTGCACTACAAACCAAGAGTCAGGTTTATATTAAACCTGCAGGGTCCACATAAAAATTGATCCCTTTGACCAATCTTTACTGCTAATTAAACAATGGAATTTTATGGCCCATTTCTTGAATAATATATTCGAGTTTGTTTTATGTGTACCTGTCTTAAGTTGCTGATCCGATAAAACTGAAAGCTGGCTATATTTTCCCGTCGAATTTATGGAGTTATACATTTTCCTAATAGGATTTGTTGATTTATTGCTAACAAAGATAAAACTTTGCACTTCAGCCACATTGAGTTCTGAAATTGCTACAATCTGAAAGTAAATTGTATGAGTTTGAAAAAAGTGCTTGAAGTACACTTAACCACAAGAATATTAACTTGATAGAACTGAAACAAGCAAAGAAAATGACACATAGTCTTCCTGTTAAACTTTAGAATAAAGTTATTGGAAGTATAACTGTTTGAGCAGAAAAATAGATCTTAGATCCTAACAACGATTTCTAAGTTTTCTCAGAGTATAGTCAATTTTACAATTAACTTTCTATCAGAATAGTATAATTAATGAAAATCAATTCATCAACATTTAATAATTATAATAATTATGAAATATAGCTACTGTTATAAAATTAATATTCTATAATTAATTAATGTTCAAACAAGAAATTTAAAAACACCTAAAGCCTATAGAAAATATTTATAAAATATCAAAATCTCATAGCAGGCAACTGGAAATTCTTTACTTTTTTAATCTCTATAAGGAAGAAAAGATACCTTTATAGTTTCCTTCCAAATTTTTTTTCATAATTCTTAGCTTGACTAGAAAACAGAGATGGATGACTGATTTTCCATTTTAGGCTTTTATTACATAGTGGGCATTTTGCATACATTATTACCTTATTTAATAAAATGTTTGTTGTTTTGTTGTTTCTATTTACTATGATGTTTGATATACACGCACCTTTGGAAATGTAAATCTACCTTATCCAAAGTAAATAAAAACAAGACATTTTCATCATTTTCATGTTTGGAAAGCTCTAAGTGTGTTTGTGTTGTAGAACACACTTGTGATGCTGTCATCCCAAAATTAGCACAACATCTGGCAAAGAGAATGATGGATCCCAAACACCAATTAATCTTTGCTGTCCAATTGATGAAAAAACCAGTGTTCAATCAGAGACATACAAAAAAAAACCTTTAAAGTTATGTAAAATAAAATAATGTCTCTTTAAAAATAGTTTTAAATTTTGGCTATTCTCTAAAACTGGTATGAATTTACACTTACATCTCCTGGTGTATTTTTTAATTTCTTCCATACAAGTTGTGCAGTACGACAACATTACTTCATCATTTGGAATGTTAGAAATAAGCAAGTAGAAGAAAGTAGAGCAGAAAAACAAAACAAAACAAAAACCACTGGAGAGAGCAGCTTGGTCAAGACAGCACAACAGAAAATGGATTAGATCTGTCCTGCCTTAGACCTGTGTTTGTCTAGAAACCCAAGATGTGAACCATTTTGGGATTAAACCCTATTAGCACCAAAGTAGTTAAGTAAGTTACATAAAGAATGGAAGCACTTACTATTATGAAGTGCCAGAATTTACTACTCCCGGGAGTCATTTTATCAGAGAAGAAATATCCCAATAAGTATCCTGATTTCTTCACTTCAAAGGGCAATTTCCAAAGAAAGTAGAGATATCAGGCCAAGCTTACCAAATCACTTTTCAAACTTGTGGTTATTCAAAGTACATCTTGAGCTCTTATTTTCCAAATTCTAATTAATATCCACAGGGAATCACTGTTGTTCAGTAAAAAAAAAAAAAAAAAAAAAAAAAAAAAATGAAACCAGAAGATATTTTGGTGGGGCATAAGAGAAAGAAAACAAACAAACAAACAAACAAACAAACAGATTTATTCAGCAGCAGACAGCTACCAATCCTACAATCTGTCTTTACAAGTCACACTGATCCAAACAGAATTTCAGAACCAACACATTTAGCTTAAAGAGAGAGCAGATAATCTGGAGAATGTTTGTAATGTTGAATAAGGAAATGGGTGCTTTTTATAAAGCAACAGGCACACCGAATACCAAAGTCATTTTACAAAAAAAAAAAAAAAAAAAAAAATTCAACTGCTGGAATTCTACACATTGAAGTTGGCATTAAAGGTTGTCATATAGTCCAAATTTTGTTTTATGTTAAGGATGAGAAAGTAAGATTTCAGTTCTCCTTTTCCAAAAACAGCGCAAATGATTGTCCAATGTAAGCATTGCTGCCAGAAAGCTGACAAATGTTGCCTTTGCTTTATTTTCACAAATTTGGAATAGATTAAGAAGAATTTGGCCTCAAATTACAACCTTTGTTTTGGAACTATAAATGTATTGATGAGAAGAAGAAAATGTAATTGCAAAAACAACAAAGAAAATCAAGGTTAAAACAAATATTGATTGCAAGTAGAGAAACAAAATAGGTAAACCAACCAACATTATAGTTAATCATTCACTCAAAAAAAATCAAAATTTAAGCCCTAACTACTGGATACACACCAGACAAGGAATTTTGAAACTGTATATGAAATACTCTTCCAAAATGATCCCCTTCTCCTTTATTAACTGCTCCAGTTCTAGCATTCATTCCTTTTACATTTTAGGAAAACTATTAAGTTAAAATATTTCTAATTTTCTTGGAAACAGCAGTTAAGTTACCCCTGGTTGTCTGTGATTGGCTAGGTCTGTGTGGCAGCTGTCAATTAAAGTGACCAAGATGCTTCTAATTTTCCAATTCTCTAAACTTCTAAGAATAGGAAAATTGTTTATGTAATATTCTCATCAAAGTTTTTATCCAAGTTATTTCCAACACATGGAAAAATCTTATCTCTATAACCAAGGCCAAAGTTTGTCATGTACGTTTTCATGAGTTTCCCAGCCTTTTATTCTATTCACAAACTCCCTCATAACCAAACACAATTTTTAGTTTTAAAAAATTTTAAATTTAATGTATTTCTGATCATTAACTTTTACTTTATCTCATTTACACTAATATCTATTAGCAAAGAGGAAACAGTTTGACTTTCCTACTCGGCTGTTCCATTTTGGTACTTCCTTTCACATATCTAATGTCAGATCAATTGGTAGCACTCAGCTTTTGTCTTCTTGGCTCTCTATGCAAAGTTGACAGCAGAAGACTGAGTCCTGTGTGTGCCAAATTAATTATTACACTAATGATACACCTGCTACTCATTTGCCAGTTACTTTTAAAACAAAGTTGTTCTTGACCATTAAAATGATGTTTGAGGAAAAGAAAATCATATGAGGGCATGATGATCTAGTAACTTATTTCCCCCTTGTCCTTGTTATAACTAGAAGTTCATATTCTTACTGTTCATCATATTCATGACTTTTTCAATTTCACTCATTACAGTTTTATCGTATTAATTAGTTCAATAAATATTTTTGGAGAATCTATTATGTGGCGGGCCCTATAATGGTCATTAGAGATATGCTTAGCAAAACAGTCCTAAACTCTATGAACACTTAACTTAGCAGGGGAGAGAGATATTAGTTAGGTAAATATATATATGAGTATATTGTTATAGGCTGTAGTGAGTAATATTAAAGGAAAAGTACAGGTATTGAGAGAGGAGGGAGAACCAGACTTAATTGGATGAACAGAGAATGCTTAGAGTTGTTCTCTGCAGAAGAAATGGAGTGAAAAAGGCAACCGTGGTGGTGCAGAGAAATGGAGGATTGCAGGAAGAGAAAAATGCAAATAGAAAGGTCTGGAGTTAAGGGAAAAAAAAGCTTAGCATCGTGAAGGAACTGAAGGAAAACAGTGTGGCTCAGTGTATGGAACAAAGGGGAAATTGGTAGGGCTTGAGGCTAGAGAGACTGATGGAGTAGATCCACATGTCATTTTAGAGGTGGTCTTTCTTCTCAGAGCAATGAGAAAGCATTGAAAGGAAGTCATTCTGATCTGATCTGCATCAGAAAATTGCTAGTTCTAGAAAATAATATACTGCTAATTATTTATAGTATTTATTAACTAACCGATCATAGGGAATTGTTATCAAATAATAATTCACCAACATCCTCAAAAATAAATAATAGGAATTACCAATGGTGTCCTTTTTTTATAAATGCAAATCATAAAAGTGCTATTTAAATAAATCAAAAATAACTATAGAGTTGCCTACCAGGTAATTCAACATAAATGGAAGCTTCAAAGATAAATATAAGAGCTTACTCTGTGTCAGGCATTCAGGACACAAAAGGTAAACATACCTAATATAGTCCCTGCCCACATGTGAAATATAAATTGTAGGACATGTTATAGCTCATTTGCTGAGAGCCATCAGTTAGACTTTTTAGCATGGTCCTAGTCCTCCCTGGTACTTTCTTTGGTTAGTCTTGTTCTTGGTCAGCTTGCTGTTTCCACATCAATTCGAAGGTGGCTATTTCTTGAGGGATATTTTTAGAGATTAGAAATTCAGTGTTTTGTTTTGTTTTTTATAGAGAAATCTGCATACATTTATTGAAATGGATACATGTTATCATATATAAAAACATACATAGCATACACACAAAATTACAGAACAGCATTTATTGTTCTTTGACCTTTACACATATAGTTTGATTTTTAAAATGACTGTCGCTATATGTTAAGTAATGCTTTTGAGGTTAAGAAATAGAAGAATTACAAGAAACTTAAAGGCAAAACAATTTAAGTTGCAAAAGAGTAACAGCAACAGAAGTAAATCCTTCCCTACTGGGAAGTAAGGTGATAAAGATGATCACCAGATGCAAACAGGAAGTAAAAATACATAGATTATATAAGGTCATTGCAGAAACAAAGTCAGCAGTTAAGTCAGCAGTCCAGCCAGTATTTACTTCAAGGAGGTTTAGATCGGTGTTTAAAGATCCAGATTTGAATTATTGGGTCCACCTTTCCAGTTCTTTAAGTTATAATACCCTCACGTCACCCATTTGTATTAGTTTGACCTATCTAAAACAATGAAAACACATTCAAATTAAACTGGGTAGACTATTTGCGACTTGAACACTGAGACACAATTCAAGCTTTTATATCTGTTGATTCAGTCACTTCCCAAATTGTCTCATAAAGTCCAAAATACCTACACTAAAAAATATCTTAAATGTTAAACATGGTCTATGCCCATGCCACCCTGAATGTACCTGATCTCGTCTGATTTTGGAAGCTAAGGAGGGTCAGGCCTGGTTAGTACTTGGACGGGAGACCACTTTGGAATATCAGATGCTGTAGGCATTAAAAAAGAAAAGTTAAGCATGGTCTCAAATTTTTAAAACATAATCTTAAGTATCAATTTGTCATTAGAGCAGTTAGAAACTAAGGAGAAGAAAACAGAGGGAATTAATATGAAACTAAATCTTCCAACTCCCAAAAGAGAAATAAAATTAAAATGCTATCTCCGAATCTAAGATCCAGTCATCAAGCACAGACCAGTGGACACCTACATTATAGCTATGTTATTTGCATCAGACCTGGAACAACTCTTCTAACCACCACTCTCACCACCAGCCATTTCATGAACTCCTCTCTCTTACCCCATATACAATCTGTTCCTAAGTGTGATCAATTTTATTCATCTCTCAAATGCACCCACTTTTCCTATCACTTACAACATTTTCGTCCAAACTACTATTATATCTCACTTGGATGAAAGAAATATCACCCAAATAATTCCCTCAGTTTTACTTTTACTCCCTTCCAGGCTTCTCTCTTTTCATTGAAGCCTAAGTGATATTTTGAAGATACAGATGAAAGATAAAATCTCAAATTGTGATTTTTTTCCCAGGAGAATTCCACAATGATAAATGTATATGCAATATTTTATATGACAATCTGCCAGCTTTTGGTTTTCACAGAAATAAGTTAACATATAGAAACTCTTAGGCAATATTTTCTTCAACTTCTCTTTTAAGAGAAATACTCAGACCTCAAAGAGGAACCAGAGGGGAGCATCAACGGTGATGAAAGGGTTATGAACTACATTAAATCCCTGAATTATTTAAGGTGGAAAAGAGCATAATTTCCAATCTCTCTCTCTCTTTCTCTCCTAGATTGACTTGTAGATATAGGTATATAGTTATATATGTATAGGGTTATAGATATCTGTTTCTCTGGGGCACCCTAATACACCTCCTAAAACTGTGTTCTTCAATACTATTGAGCCCTGATAACAGCCTAGTCATACTTCGTGTCTTTCTAGTCTAGTCTGTAACTTCAAGTATTTTTCATAACTATTGCAGTTTTTCATAGCAATTCTTAAAGTCTTCTCCTCTACCTCTTCTCTTCATTTTCAGCAGCCTCTTATCATATAGAGAAAACAAATGCCATGCAATAAGTCACCCAACTTTTTAATTTCCATATTCGTCTATGATTTCCTCATTTATTTGTGTTAAAACAGATAAAAACTCTGACTTGCCTCCTGCCCCCAAGGGCAATCCGCTCAGAACTGAGGCAATTCCTTCTGTGTTTTCCTGGTTTCTGTATTTGTCATATTTTTCTCCTCTTTGTTTTTAATTTTTTCTTATGCCTTATAATTGTTTAAAAATTTAAGTGTGTTCAATTCTCTCCTATCACAAAGATAAAACAAATGAACAAACAAACAAAATATCCATCCCCTTTGGCATCCCTTTCTGCTCTGCCGGTATTTCAGCCCTTCCAACAGCCGTGTTTTCTGAGATCATTGTTTGAACTTGCTCTCTGGTCATCTTCAGTTCCAGCACTGAATCACATCTTTAAGGTATCAAAGCAGGAACTCAAAGAAATTATAAAAATGAAAGCTCGGCTCTACTTAATTTAGCCACAATTTTACAATAAAAAAAATTTAAGAAGAAGCTATTTAAATTTTAGGATTTACTTCCATTGTTTTGAAGGTAACATTTTACACTGACTTTTATACTGATGACGCAGTGACACTTTTTATTGTTTTAGGGCATAGGGCCATCAGAGTTTCTCAACAAAACTTACTTAGGTCCCATTCTCTCTGTGACCCACTGAATTCTGGGTTCTGCCCCTCCAGTGCTGCTGAAATTGCTCTTACCAATATCATTAATAGATACTCTTCTGACAAGTATGAAACAATTTCTTGTTACTATCCCTCTTGAAATATTCTCTTCCATTGGCTTCAATGTCCCATCTTTGGAGTTCCAGAATTTTAAGAGTTTAGTTCTCAGGAGTTTCTCCTCTTGTGTAACCTCAGGACAATTGATCTACTCTCACTCATCTACTCTCACAGCTTCAAGTCCTTTTAATTGTTGATGTTCCCCAAATTGAAAACTTTGGCCTACATCAATCCTGAACTGTGGATTCATATATTCAAATATTATATTTCCGTACTGGAATATCTCAAAGAAAGTTCAAACTCATCTTGTAGAAAAATGGCTTTCGTATTTTTATTCCAATCCCTGCACCTGCTCCTGTGTTCTCTGTCTCGGTAAACAGCACTGCCATCTGACTGCGGCTAGAGATTGAATCCTCAGCACAGGATTTAACATCTCCTATTTTACCCTGTCATCAATAAAGCACCAGTTCCTAAAGACTCTACAATCTTTAAGATTTCTACAATCTACAAGATTTCTAGAATCCTACCAATTTTATCTGCTGCCATAGCTTTTTTGTTCTACTTTATACAGGTAATCTCTCACTTAGGTTATTATAACAGCCTTCTAAATGAGTTTCTTGTTTACTTTTTTGCTCCTTTCTAATTCATTCTTTATAAATGCAACCAGAAAGATAAATTAAATGCAAATTACAATAGCTTTCTGTTTAACATTAACATTTCAATGGCTCTTCACACTGTTTAGAGTAATATTTAAACTCCTTAATATGAATTAAAAAACCCAGAATGAACTGAATTATTCTTACCTCTCCAGTATCTCTTCTTACCTCTTCTAAAACATGTATATTCTGCCCCAGAATCATATCAGATTGCTTTCTATTCCTTAAATGCACAATTATTCTATCTTTGAGCTTTTGTACATATTTTTTTTTCTCATTCAGCTAACTCTGTTTCAGATCACAACTTAGATTTTTACTTCCTTCCTACAAAATATTCCCTGAATCATCCAATGGGGGTTAGGCAGCCATGTGACATGCTACTTTAGACAATTATTTGAACTAAATCATAATTTTTTTATTTGTAAAATAAATGGCATTATTTTATGTACTTTACAGGGTTGTGAAAATTAAGGGAAATAATTCATGTGCAGTGTTAGCAGAGTGCATGGCTCAAAATAAATGAAATAATTCTCCGAAATATTAGCTACTGTGATGAGTTTTATATTTATGATTGTGATTATTAAGAGAAACCATTTTATAGAATCTTTCCTACTGTTAACAAAAGAACTCTTACATTCCTTTGACATAATTGTAATAAAAGTTTTTGATCTGGCTCTGCATTATTTTTTCCACTTAAAATTGCTTGAATCTATATTTTCTAGAAAAAAAGGAAATGACAAAATAGATATATGTGTTATTTAATTTTGTTGCTATCAAATCAAATGTTTTTTTCTAAACAGAATTAACATGGGCCCAGGATATCTGTCACAAGGAGTGAGCAGATCAACTCTACTATTTGAAACAGTACAGATTTTCTCCTGGTCTTTCAGAAGGACATGTTATACTAGATATAATCTTTTTGTCACTTACATTTCATCCCTATATGCTCACATTCATTCCCATTTCATCCCTACATACCATATTGCCTCACTGGGGAGCAGCTTCTTGGTAGAGAACAGGGATGGCTGGAAGCAATATATGAGAGACAACTTTTTATCAAGATGGTTCTGTAAATTGTATCTTTAATATTAGGAGATTTATTTTTTAATAGTAGCTTAGACTAGAGCATAGCTCCTAATTCTTTTTTGTAATTCCACAATCCAAAGAGCCCTGTAAACAAGTTTTTTTCACTGGTTTTGGTGTCAAACTCATTTGGAAATAAAATTGACTTGAATTGATATCAGGACATTTATAATTCTTTTTAATCCCATTTAGAGTGAATATTCACTCATACCACTATAGAAATCTTAATGAGTTTGTCTCCAGGATGCTGCCCTGATACCCCTGAAATTCTACATAACATACATATCTAAATTCTGAGCCATATCTGGCCCCAAAGATTTAAATACTGCCGTAAGACATGTAACTGGTGATATTCTTCAGTTTCAAGTTATAGAAACAGCTCAGATTAATTTCAGTTTAAGGGGTGGGGGGGCATTCATAGAAGGATACTTCAATTGCATGTAGAAATAGAGAAATATGCAAAACTATGGCAGTTTCAGTTTAATGTAATTTCAATTAGGGAAGTTAGGCAGTCAGAGCAAATTGTTGGCTACTTTTCCTCAGGCTTTTCTGAATGAAAGAAGACACTTTCTTTATTTATTTTTCTTTTTCCTTTTTTTTTTCCAGAAAATAAAGTTTCCAGCAACTTAAAGAAAAGAGAAAAAAATTATGCGGAGCCAGATCAAAAACTTTCCAATTATGTCAGGAGTTATAAGTTCTGATACTCACAGAAGAAAGAAGCTTTTCTTTGCCAGCACCATGTAGAAATATACTAGATAAAATATTCAATTACTTTGCTGGGTTCACATATTAATTCTTAGTTACAGAACGGGGCAGGGGGGTGGGGTGACTGGGGCTTCATCACGTGTCCAAACTGCCCGTCAGATGCTAACTCCAACATAACCACATAGTTGTACTAGAGAAGAAGCAGTACCCCAAGGAAGGTTGGTTTTTTAATTGGTAGTAGAAACAGCAAATGTCCACTCTAAGATGACTGATCAAGAAAAAGAAAAACATACATAGTATTCGTCAATCACTTTGGCAAAACTAGGAAACAGAGAAAACTATTTTTTTTCACATTTCAAGATTTAAGGTTCTTAAAACTAAATGTAACATGTCATTACATGTTAGGCAAAACCGACCTACTGGATCCTATTTTCTTCTTTTTAATACTTCAAGTCAGAATTGTTAAGTATTTTATAGTGTAATAGACTCATACTTTATAGTCTTGTGATATTTCTCCAAAGACACTGATAAATGAACAAATATATCATTTACTAGGCTAAAGAGTTTTTTTGAAAAACAAAGCATTATCTGCCATGACACTGATATGGTATTTCATTAATAGTTTCAATGGCTTTGAAATATTTCAAGGAATATGCATACCCGATAGTATTATTAAAACTAAATTTGGACATCAGTGCTTCAATGTGAAAGTGAATATATTTTCTTTGAAAGAAAAATAAAAGGATGTAGTCCGAAAAACAAATTACATTTTGATCATAATTATTTCTGATCTTTGTGAACTAAAGAAAATCTAACTCAAGCATTTCATTTGTTAAAAAATAATTCCATATCGACAGGCTGCAGAAATACTTAAAGCAGTCATTTAAGAAAAATGAAACAAATGAAATGACATAAAACTTTAGAAAGATTTTTATATTCCTTTATTTCAGGAAGTTTTCTTTAACTATTCCATTTCATATTGGTTTCCCAATTATTTAAACTTTTATGACACCTGCTGTCCAGCTACCTACTTTGCCCTTCATTCTATATAATCTGACATTATCACTGAATCTAATACAGAATGCATATTATGCCTTCCATTTAACTTGTAAACTTATTAAGGTAAACACATTATATTTCACTTATATATACTCTTCAGTGCCTATTACTAAAGGTACACTCTAGGCATAAAATGATATTTGAAAATTTAATTGTTAAATTTTGTAAGAGTTAATAGAGAATCATTGGCTAATTAATTTTAGACCTGGGCTTGATTTATTCAACAATTTATATATGAGATTTTTACCAATGATAATGAGCTATCAAATTTCCAAAATTTTCTATTAGTCTATATTCCAATGACATCCCCATTAGATGAAGTAGGGAAAGTATTAACACAAAGATAGTATAAAACATATTTTTCAAGACTAAGTTGATCACCTATGAAATATAATAACAAGTTTAAAGCATTATTATCAACTCATATTTGTGATGTAAACACAAATGATGTAATCTATTTTTTATCTTTGATGTGGACTGGGGCAATATTTTCTGAAATATTTTTTTCCTCAACTATATTATTTAGCTGCCATCAGAGCTCTAGATCTAAAACACATCTGTAATTTCTAACATAAACTTTTTTAAATGGTCTAATGTAAATTGAAAAACTCACACTTCTTTGCAGAAAAGTCCCTTTCCATATTTACCTCACTATCTTATGCTTTCCTGATCATTATTCTTCGTAAACTGTGGTAGCAATATCAATGTATTATTCTTCTCCAAATATTCTAATCCTTTTTTTCACTGTGGTTCACTCCTCTTTAAATATTTTTTCCTCATTTATCAATCTAAGTTTAAATACTGATTTCAAAAATTAGCATTTGAAAGTTTTTTCTAACTTACCCACAGTAAAAATAAAAAATCAAAATCACCCAAAATCCAACATTTAAAAATAACCATTTTAAAGCAAAAGAACTATCAACCCACAATCTTTCTGTACAGATATACCAGCCACTTACATGTTTATTCTCAGGTCTATTCCCTTCTCTTTCTCTGCATATACCAGCCGTCCTTGATCGTTGAATTCTGGCTAGGTTTTGCTATTACAAGGAATTTATAGGATTCTAAAACCCGAAAAGCAGAAGATAAGATAGTTTTCTTTTTTATCTGCATTGAGCTGTTTCTCTCTCTACAGTTGTATCTCTCCATAACCCCGTCTCACTCCAGGCAGCCCCTTCATCTGTGGTTCTGGTTACTACCACACAGCTTTCACATACATTCAGCAACCCCACTCCAATCTGACAACCCTTAGCTTTGGGACAGAGCATCACTTCTATCAATTCTAGCCTTAGGGTGATACTGGTTTCTCGGTATTGCTAGCCTATAGATTCTCTTACTGGCCCTTAGTTGCCTTTTAGCACTTCAAATACCATTTCAACTAGTCCCCACTGTTCTTCCATTGGGCTACCAGGCATGCCCTTTGTTTTTTAAAAATTATTTATTATTTTTTTTCAATTATAGTTGGCATTCAATATTATCTTATATTAGTTTCAGGTATACAGCATAGTTGTTAGACATTTATATAATTTATGAAGTGGATACCCCTGATAAGTCTAGTACCCACCTGGCACTATATATAGTTATTAATTATTGACTATACTCCCTATGTTGTCCTTTACATCCCCATGACTCTTTTGTAACTACCAATTTGTACTTCTTCATCCTTTTGGCTTTTTCATCCAGCCACCCAACTTCCCTCCCATTTGATAACCATCAGTTTGCTCTTCATATCTATGAGCCTGTTTCTGTTTGTTTGTTTGTTTTGTTCTTTAGATGACACATATAAGTGAGATCATATGTCTCTGTATGATTTATTTCACTTAGCATAAAACACTTCAGGTCCATCTATGTTGCCACAAATGGTAAGATTTCATTTTTTCTTTTTTATGACTGAGTAATACTCCACTGTACATATGTACCACATGTCTTTTATCCAATTGCTTATTGATGAGCATTTAGGTTGCTTCCATATCTTGGCTATTGTAAATAGCACTGCAGTGAATATAGGGATGCATATAACTTTTTGAATTAGTGTTTTGGATTTCTTCAGATAAATATCCAGAAGTGGAATTGCTGGGTCATAAGGTAGTTCTATCTTTAATTTTTTGAGGAAACTCCAAACTGTTTTTCATAGTGGTTGCACCAATTTACAATCCCACCACCAGTGCACAAAGTTTCCCTTTTCTCCGATTTCTTGCCAACACCTGTTGTTTTTTGATTGACTGATGACAGCCATTCTGACAGGTGTGAAGTGATGTCTCATTGCGGTTTCAATTTGCATTTCTCTAGTGATTAGTGACTTTGAGCACCTTTTCATATGTCTATTGGCCATTTGTATGTCCTCTTGGGAAAAATGTCTATTCAGGTCCTCTGCCCATTTTTAAATTGAACTGTTTGTTTTTCTGGTGTTGAGTTGTATGGGTTCTTTATAAATTTTGGATATTAACCCCTTATCAGATATATTATTGGAAAATATCTTCTCCATTCATTAGGATGTCTTTTCATTTTGTTTATTCCCTTTACTGTATAAAAACTTTTTAGTTCAATCCACTTATTTAAAAAAAACTCTTGACAAAGTGGGAATAGAGGGAACATATCTCAAAATAATAAAGGCCACATATAACAAACCCACGGCTAACATCAAAAGAAACATCAGAAGAAACAGAAGAAAGCTAAAAGCATTTTCCTTAAGATCAGGAAGATTTCATTCAACGTAGTACTAGAAGGCCTACCCACAACAATCAGACAAAAAATAGAAATAAAAAGCATCCAAATTGGAAAGAAGTAAAACTATCATTATTTGCAGATGATATGGTTCTACGTCTAGAGAACCCTAAAGATTCCACCAAATGTTTAGAATGTTGAGATGAATTCAATAAAGTAGCAGGATACAAAATTAATATTCAGAAATTGTTTGTATTTTTATACACCAATAACAAAGTATCAGAAAGAGAAATTAAGAGAACTGTTTTTTAAACTAGATCCTGACTCAGACACAATATATGCAAGTAGAAAGACTGATCAATCAGGAGATAAGTCAATTTAAAAAATGTAATCATAAGACTTATGTTATTTTAATAATAATTTTAAGTTGGATTTATTTAAATTAAGAAAATAAATCTCAAGTAAAACCAAAACTTCAGTAAAATACTGCTAAAAATCAAATATAAACTTCTTTATCACATATTATTTTTTCAAAAGACCACTCCGAAGTTAGAAATAAATTATAATTAAAACAAGGGACTTCACTTATTATTTTTTAACTACATATTTTTTATTTTAGATATTACCTGATTCATAGATTAAAAACCTTGGAACACTCATCATTCTCACTTTCACTCTGATCACTTCCTTATTTTTTTTAAACAAAATATATAATATTTATTTTGTTTCTTATAGAAATTATAGATTTAAGTAGAGTCACTGATAATCACTGCTAGATAAAGGTTTCTCCCATTCCTGAGTTCTTTATAAGGATATGTTACATAATTTATTGAATTATTTTATCAATTAAACTTTAATATATAGTTGGTTTTCTCTTAACACAAGTTAGTACATGACATATTACATAAGTTCTTTCATGTTTGAGGAAGTCTGCCTGTCACTTTTATCCATAAACGGAACACTTGACTACGTATAATGCTATTTAGCAACATTTTCTTTCCTGTGAAGCATTGTAGAATTTTATCTATTGTTTTCTGGCACTGAATGTTGCTATAAAGAGACTAAAGTGTTTCTTTTTGTAGTTTAGGTTCTCTTTGAATGGATTTTTGCATACTTATGTCTGTATTATATATATGTCCACTCATATACATGCACACACAGTCTGTATGTATGCTATATTGTCTTAAAATCTCTTATACCAATTAGAATTAAAGTTCTTTAATTACTTTGCCTTTTCATTGATTATTTCAAGCCCTTTTTCTATGCCAAAAATTCAGGTTTTTTAAATTTTTTTGTTGTTGCTCTATCTATTCCTTGTTTCTGCAATTTATTGATTCGTTTTGAAGAATTGTTTTAGCTATTTCCTGAAATTTGTGATATCATTTGCTTTTTTTTTTTAGTTTTATAATTTGTATTTGAGCTCTTGTGTTATTATATTCAAATTCTTTTATGTTGTTATATAGCTCAGAATATCTGTAAGCATACCCTTTACTTCCCTGCAGTCTTTCATGTTGAATTCTTCATTTATCTTCATCATACCAAGTTTTTTCTTTTTCCTGTGGCATGCTTTGTGTTTTAAATTTGCAGATATTCCTGAAAATTATTAGAATTTTTGACACTCCTCAGTTTAGCTCCTGGGGATAGGAACAGGGTTAAACCCTTGTCACTCTACTCCAAAATACTCTTGTGGTTCTTAGTAAGCATATTAAGTTTCTTAATAAGCATGTGTGTATGTATGTGTGTATGTTGATGTTATTACTTTGTTATAAATATTGCATGTTGTTATTGTTTGTTGTCAGGTTTTAGATATTGGAATAAAAAATTCTATGTAGCAGCTTTATAATACTATATAAACCTAGTAGTCTAAGTTTTGGACTTTTTAATATGGATATTTTTCCATTTTACTACTAGTTTATCAAGACTTAAACTATTCATAGTTTATTATGATAGGTCCTTAACCCCTGATGTTTAATGAATTATCAATATATGCTTGATGCATAAAAATAAATAAATGGATAAATCGCCAAACATAATATATAGCCTCTAGAAAATTAGGAAATTTGCATAACAAAATAATCCCTATGCATAAACGACACAAGTAGTCGATCTGAAACTTGGAGTATCTTTCTATATAGTTGGATGAAATGAATACCCTTTTGATACAACAGACTGTTGAGAAGACATTTTGTACATCTTTCACATATTTTTATTTTACTGTTTTTTGATGAATACAATGTAACAATTAAATCTTAAGGCTTTCTTTTTCAAAATAAAACATAAATTCTATTGGAAAAAATAAAATTTTAGCCTAGTTTTGAGTGAGATCATAATATCATTTTCTAAAAGACAATTTTGATGATAAAAAAGATAAGATCTGCACAACTAAATATGTAATATGAGAAAACTATAGCCACTATACAATGGAAAAGATTACAATATAAAAAACATGCCCTTTGTTTTAGAATATTATTACTGTTACTGTTACCATTAATATTACCCATTCATAGACTCTACCCATCTCTAATGATCCATTCTTATTGGAGTCTGCTCATACCTGAAGTTCCCAGAGCATCCATTACATACTCAATTAATGTTTGTCTATTTATTTCTTAATATTCCCACAACTTACTTCACAGGTTTATTTTGAGAATTAAAAACAATCTATATAGTTTATAGTATGGAGCATAATAAGTGGTAATAATTTAATAAATAGCATGTAATTATATAACTATCATTATTATCATCATAAAATTCATTCCATTATTCTCAAGGAAAAAAATCCAAAACTTTCAGCTTTTTTTAAATGGCCAATCATTAAATTTAGCAAAAATTTCTCACCCTATAAGGAACAATAAGACTTTTACTTTTAATTAAGTTTTAAAAACTGATTTTGAAAATTCTACTCTAAATCATATCAAACATCTCCTAATGTTATTTATACCTACAGTTAATTCATTCTGTGCTTGACAATTCTGTTGCTGTAGCAATGCCAGAAAAAAGAGCTGACCGTCGTAGATTCAGTTATAGTTTATTTCCAATTTGTCAAAATTTATTTTATTAGACTGACTCATAATGCTAAAAATAATCAGCTAAGAGCAGTAACATGGCCAAAATTGATCAAAAATTAGTCTTAAGACTATCATACAAAATATAAACTGTATAGACTCCAAGTGCATACATTAAGATTAGTACTAGATAAAAAAAACTACTGTTGCAAAATTTTTTTCTTAATTGAGAGTTAATTTAATACAATTCTGAGGCCAACTATGGTGGATATTTGTATCAGAACACTAAGTTTAATTAAGAGTATAATTGGACTCAATGTGAACAGCATGTGGTCTGTGCCTTTTGAATTAGAAAAAAGGGTTTTGAATCTCAGATAAGAAATGACTCACATTTTCAGCTTTTTAAGTTATTGCACACATTTTATAAAGGACTAGTCACAGAAATTCAAATCATATAAGCATGACAGATGGTTGTGTCTTTGTTGACTGTAAATTTTATTTTAAATATGCAAAGAATACTACTCTGAATACCGTAAACAGTGCGCAGTCATCTCATATGACTGGAACAGAGAGACTGACTGATTGAAATGCCCAAATAATGAGAAATCTCATTTGTACCACATTTGTAAACTACTATTTTATGAAATTCTACATTGGACTAGCCAATATAAAAAATCTGATATACTGCCTTCCCTTGGGAAGTATGGTACTCATATAAAAGCTTAAGGAAAGAGAAACAGGGAGCACAAATCATCTAAAAACAGCATAATTGAGAGTCTGGGCTGGTGGCGTGCTCCATTTGAGGGTGTTTGTTTTTGATTCCCTCACTGCATTTCAGTGACCATACTTTAGCAGTGGGAATATAAATGTGCCACTGTGTTCCCAATAAAGCTAGTTATTAGCCTTCAGAGCAGCAAGATAAGTACAATAGATTTTGTTTTTCAATGAAACCACAGCTAAAGGGTTTTGACTTTAAGAAATGTGTTGCACATGTTCTCCAGTCAATATATAAAAAGCTGTAGATATAATTATTCATTCAACATTAGTTTATACTCATCCAAATGTAATTTTCTTTTCTCAGTAATTTAGTAGTGTCTTATAAAATTGGCAGTACAGCATGTTCCTTTTGAGGATTTTATATAGTTATATAATCCATATTCTGTATTTTTCATAAGACATAAACATTTACTTACAGTTAAGGGGCTGAAACACAAAAGACAGCAAGGTAGATAATAAAAATGTAGATATTTCTATATCAATAATTTGAGTGATTTACCATTTACAGATGAACAAAATTATAAAAAATCTATTCTTCGTAGTCCTTTTCTTCCTCTTTCTTAGGACAACACTATCTGTCAATATTTTGTTTAACAAAAGCTTTCTCTTCCCTCTTGCTCCACTTGAGGCTTCATTTTTGTCAGAGTTAAAAAGCTAAACAAAGTTGACTGTCAAAATATGAATGCAACATGTTGAAAGACTGAGGAAGTTATATAAAAATTTTTTGTTTGAAGACTTCCTGCGGTTGGAGTACCTTTGACAGATGTTTAAGGCAACTGACATTGTATTTATCGTAGCAATATTCTGCTCAAAATTTATATACTGTTTTGCCAACTTTATAGTAAAGCTTAAAATACATAACTGAGAATAAAGCCTTGTTAGCATTCCCCTAACACATGGATGGCAAAAAGAGATCATCTCTTATGTCAACTATAATCCACTGATAGGTAAAGGCATTCTAGTGTGCCAATTCCTGAGATTTTTGAAGTCCAGTCTTAACTCAGGAAGAGAGAGGGTCTTAATCTATTGGTCACATCTGCCAAGAACAGAAATAAGAATAACCTTTCAGTTCTAATATTGGAAGTCCAATAAAGCTCATGGTTATCTACACTTATGCATACTGCCCCCTGTATGCATAAGAAAATTAGTTCAAGAAAATTAGTGTGTTTCCATTTCTTCCAATTTCTTCTATTGGGGAGTGATTTTATTTCAAAGTCATCTTCTTGGATAAATGGAAGTTAGATAAAAACACATCATTGTTTTGGAACAGTCATTCTAATTAGTTATTTTGTTCAATCCAGTTGTAACTGAATTCACTGAGTTCAAGCCTGTAATGTCATACTGCAGATATCAAGGTCACATATTTTAGTTAATACTTTTGCATGTCAATCATCCTTTTAGTGAGATTTTAATCTTCATGCAGATGTTAATCAGGACGTTATGGGCAAAAGTAAATTTTAATCAAAACTTGTTCAAACTTTACAATCTATTTTCTCCATTTATCTAAGAGGTCTAACTTTTTAGAAATGGAAAAATTGAAATCTCTATGAGAATGTCAGTCTGTTAGAGATATCATCTACTTCGCTTTTCCAAACAGAGTATAATTCTTAGTGCTCAATAAATGTTAATTTATGAATGAATAATAATAACCGCATATAAAATCTGAGAGAAAAATGTTGCTAAATGGATGTTTATTTATCGATTCAATTTTCATAATATTTTCTTCTTAAGTGCTTTATAAACTTGACCTCAGATTATACCAGTATGTGATAAAAAAAAAAAAAAGTTAAAGGATTATACAAACAAAAGAAAATAGGGTCCATGAAAGTCAAAAATAGAAAACTGCTTTTGGTAATATTTTATGTGTATCCTAAAACTGCACAGTGAATTTGTTAGAAATTTAAAAAAGACCTCTAGTGAGTTTAAACTCACTTATTATAGAACAGCGATATAAAATGGCTGGTTCAATTCAACAGAAGACTTTTAGACAAAACAAATGAAATTATTAAGACTAAGATCTTGAAGAGGATGTATCAAAGTAATCCAGAGAAAGTTCCTAGAAGCCTTTTATAGAAGATGAAACACATGTAAAGGTCAAGAATAAACTCAGAACCAGGGTATCTTCTAGAGTGATTCGAGTAGGCTCTATGTCTTGTGAGAGACAGCTTTTATGAAACAGCCTTTCTAGAGTAGGAAACATGTAGAAGTGTGTTGAAGCCATATAAAAATTAAATAAAATAGAAGTTCTATGTTCTTTCAGAGTTTTTTAGGAATCATTTGTATATCCAAAAAGGTGGCAGTTCTGAAACTACTAAAAAAAATTGACAGTAAAAAAAAAATGTATCAAATTACAGCAATTTGATTTAATGAGAAAATGTTTTCCACGCAAGAACAACTACAAGGAACTGAATTCTGCCAACAACCCAAATGAGGAGCTTCTAGAATCTCCAGAAAAGAATGATGCAGCCTTGCCAGCATCTTCATTTTAGCTCACTGAAACTTAAGTTGGATCTCTGTTAACAGAACTCTAAGATAACAAATTGTGTTGCTTAAGCTGCTAAATTTGTGGTAATTTGTTATGGCAGAAATAGAAAACTAATACATCTATGATTTAAAAAGATTACATACATAACTAAAATACTAGTGTTCTTCAGTGCCATATTACACTAGTTGATCTATATACCTTAAGGTTATATTTACTGGAGGATAAATAAATATATTTATTGAGAGTGTTAATATGCATATAACCAAAATAAAAGTTTTATTTGACATATGTCATAATACTTAGTATACAAAAATGCGAATGTTTAATAACAATACTGCATTATTTAAAATAATATAAAAAAATCAATTTCAGAAACAAAATTATTTCTTATTCTTGTGTTTTTCCTTACCTAGATAGTGCCAAAGTAATAGTCTTCATATTTTATTCTATGACTCATGTCTGTCATTCCTACAAAAAAGGCCATTTTTATAACAATATGTTCACCTATGTCCTTAAAAATATGACAGTTGTGAAAGGTACTAGATATTGTAGAGGATATAATTTTTATGAATGTTTATTTCTTCAAATCATACTGAGATTAATAAAATGGCTGAATTTTCTCTTGATCCAAGTAATATCGAAATTTAAGCATGTTTACATATAAAGAATGAATCACTTGCCTTCATTTTAGAAATCAAAAGCAAGAGCTATTGTCATTGAAGAATTGGTGCTTCATAAATAACAGTTCAAAGACTAGCAGAATAAACTATAACTCTCATAATGAATTGAGTTTACTTTTTAAGAAAAAGTTTACCATTTGATTTTTAAAAAATTTAGCTATAATAAAATGGAATTACAAGTCTTCCTATAATGTGTCTATAAGAAAGAGTCTCTAACATCTGACTGAATACCTTCTGCAAAGGTCAAATCTTATGTGTATGTTATATCATTTTCGAATAGTTGTCATTATTTCAAAGTACCGCCTAATACAGCATTAAAACACTGAGGATGAGTGAGTGTTCACTACTCCCCAGGGTAGTACCTCAGCCAGTTGCTGTTATTGTTGTTTTTCACCTAATCTAAAGTTTATTCAGTTAAAAAAAAATAAAAAGAGTCTCTGAAATTCCCATCTTTTGGACTCTAGAAATATTATGACCAATTAGCCTCAAGCAAAGATAAACAAAGATCTAACCATTTTTGTTAAGCACTACCTGTTACAATTACACCTACCTTGCCTGTGGTGTTACTCTTTCCTCAATGAAATCAAGAATCTTACTTCAGTGGATCATTTCCTCCTTGCATCTCTGGCTGACAAGGACAACCAATGAGGTGCACTGTAGGATGCTGGTATTCTTGACACTAATGCATTTCTCATTTCTCCTCACTTTGTGGAAGGGAGCTGAAAGGTTAACAACAGGGGGAGTTGGTGGTGCTGTTAATGATTAAGTCACACATAATAAATCTACTACTACATATGTATCTACCTAAATCTTAGATTTCTTCTTTTATAATAATTAAAGATTTCTGGCTCCTCAAAACCGTTCTTCACAATATACTACTGAAACCAAGTTTTAGTTAGCCAACTAAGTAACCAATCTAAAATATCTTCCAGCTTCTTAAGCTAGCAATCTAAATTTGATGGGATCCAGAATCTCTGGAAGAATGATCAGGATGCCACACTGGGGCTAGGACAACTACCCTAAAGAGTATAGTAATTTATCCCATCATTATTTTATTAAACATAAAACATTAGTTAAGTAATTCAATATATCTTAATCTATAACAAGGATTTGGACAATCAAGTGTGCACCAATAAAAATATCCCTCACCCTAAGAAATGTGATTTGAAGCATGAAGAAAAACTGATAGAGATTATGTCTATTTATTTTCTCCAGCATTTCCAAATTTTACCTTTGAAATGAGGATCTGGGAAAAAATAACAAGAAGCAAAAAGACCCTAAATATATAACCTATACTTTTTAGTTAGCATACAGCTGTAGTTATGGCCATTTCAAAATTTATTTTTGTTTTTAATTAAAAATATTTTTATAGAAAATAATTGAATGTACACTTAAATAGGTGAATTTATTATATGTAAATTATACTTCAAAAATTATTTAATTAATTGCAATTACAAAAAGTGCATAAAACTTGTGTTCTAAAAATTCCACTTCTGTGAATTCATCCTGCATAAGTTTCAATCTAAAAAGTTGCACTTACAATGTGTTGGTCTCTATTTTACACACTGCATTAATAACTCATTTATCTTTATTTCTAAATATAGGGTCTAAAAAGGCCAGTAATTAATTCATTTAACAAATATTTATTGTAAGTCTACTGTGCACTAGCAGTATGTAAACTCATTATACTGTACAGTCCTTGTAGAGACATTCAATAAAATAGTCGATATACAAAGAACTTAAAATTACAAATACTGAAAGTAAAAATTGATTAGAATAGAAAGACTAACAAAAGGAAGCCTAATTTAGATTAGGAGCTAATCAGGAAAGCTTTCTTTGAGGAAATGCCATATGAGAACTAAAAAACAGGATAAATAAGGTTTAGTTAGACCAAAAATTCATCATGGGGAGAAAGTCTGATTCTTCTAAATATAATTGCAGTTTTGAATATGTATAAGTTGATATTATCAATCAGAAGGTTATTGTCTGCAGTGAGAGAAAAGAATAAACAAAAGTAGAAATAGGTTAACAACCTATTGGGGAAGGAGATGAGACTGTGAGGTATTATTTAAGTGACATAATAATGAAAACATCACTCTCAAAACAACTGTTTATTTGCAAACTGTGAATGTGCTACGGACATTTAAATTAATTTCACCTACCACAGGCTATAAAAAAAAAAGTTCATAAACCAGGAAAGAGTGCATTTTTGGTTTAGATCTTAAGCAGTACAATCTTTTCTCCTCTAGTATTCACTTGGTACATCGCATTATAAACAAAGACAATGAATCCACCCTCTCATTTGTATCCCCTGTGTTGTTTCCTAATGTCTCAGATTTCTGCAGTTTGTTGTAGTGTATTCTGCACAAATAAAAACACTGCAGTAGTCCTTGTTCTTACAATAATTCTATAACAGAATTTCTCAAAAGATTCAGGGTAAATTACAAAAGGAATACATTAATGACATTTTTCTAGTTCATGAATATCCAATCTACAGGCAAAGTCTTGATAAAGAAATCTATACTCTAGGCAAATAGCAATTTCAAATACCCTTTTTCTATTATATGTGTTTCTCCAAAATATATATAATAAAGAATTTCACTGAGAATTCTCAAGTTGTTAATTTTGAAGCACATAATGTGTTATCATAAATGTTTTCCTGGGTTTTCCTGAAGTGTTGATTAAATTGTACATAGAAATTTAAAGTATAAACACCACAATGACTTTTTAAAATTTTATGTGATAAATACCAGTGTTATTTTGCATTTGATTTTTTTTTTTTTTGCTTTAACTTTCCTCCTATTATGTAGCTATTAGTTTTATTGAGACTTTAAAACCCTCTGTATAACCAGATGTAGGATTATATACATAAAACTGTGGAATTTGTTCATGATGAGCCTGTCTAAACTATCATTTTTAGAGCTGTTAGGTTACCATAAAACAGCCATTAAAAATCATAAGTGAGATGAGTAAACTATTTTTCAAGCCCCTAATGTATTTTGAACAATTTTTGCTTTTTTCATATAATTCAATACTAGATATGCAAATAAACTACCAGGGCACACTGCTGGGTCAAAAATTTGATGTAACCACCTTTCCAACCCCTACAGTCCTCCTCTTTATAAACTTGGACCACTGATTGTTGCTTTTAAAGAAATCTTTTATAAATACCTATCAAACATCCCCATTCTTATTTACATTAGCCTTCACAACCAACTCTTACACTATCCTTCGGCAATATTTTCTGCATGTGATCCTTTTATCTGTCTATTCTTTCTCTGATAATCTTCATCAGGAAAATTTTTTCCTTAGTTTTAAAAAGAAATGTTTCTCTTAAGTACCAGTTAATAATAGAGCTCTTCCTTGTACATAGTTTTCTCTAAGATACATCTCAAATCTTATGAGATGTGGTCATAACAATACTTAGATGAGAAATTATAGCATTAATTAATAGAAACAAAGATATTAAGATTAAAAAATAAGCCTTTGTTAGAGGTTGAATCACCCCAAAAAAGATATGCTGAAGTCCTAACCCCCAGTACCTTAGAAAGTGACCTTGTTTGGAAATAGGTTCATTGCAGATGTTATTAGTTAAGATGAGGTCATACCAGAGAAGGGTGGGCCTCTAATTCAATATGACTGGTTTGTTATAAAAAAAAATGACCATGTGAAGTCACACAAACATGCATGGAGAACACCATATGACAACAAAGGCCAATATGAGTTATGTACGTCCAAACCAATGGATAGTAAAGATTACCAATAAACCCCCAGAAGTGGGGAATAGACAAGGAAGGATTCCCCTACAACTTTCAGAGGGAGCATGACTTTGCAATCAACTTGGTTTTAGGCTTCTAACCTCCAGAACTATGAGATATTAAATTTCTGTTGTTTTAGGCCACCCAGTTTGTGGTATTTTGTTATGGCAGCCCTAATACTTCTGTCTCAACTATGGAAATTAAAAAAAAAAATCCAAAGGAAGTGGAAATAATCGGGAACAAATGAATGTAATTAACTTTAAAATAAGTATAAATGAGAATCAACAAAGAGAATAGATAACAGATAATAAATACAATAAAGTTAATGCATTACTCGACACTATAACCAATTAAAAATGTAATGAAACATAAAATATCCCATTCAGAAAGCAACAAAATGTTTAGGAAACAAAAAATAATAATCAAACTTATATTTATGTGATATATTTTATGGCTAATAATCTACTGAATATAATTGAAAATTATAAATTAATTAATATCTAATTTATCAAGATGATGGAGATGTGTCCTATTTTAAAAGTGTTAATATTCCTCTCAGTGCTATCTTGATAAAAATTTTTTATTAAACTTGATAACTGATTTTATAAGTTATTAGAAAGAAAAAGTAAGAAATGTTGAGGGGAAATTGTCTAACATGTGGCAAACTAGAATATATGAAACTAGAGTCAGTAAAAATTTTGTTAATGCAGGATAAAAGAAAACAGAACTATAGAATTGAATGTTCAGAAACAGACCTTTGTAAATATGTATCAATGATTATCCTATAGAAAAACTTCAAGTTAGTGGTGAAAATAAAGACTACTCGATAAATTGTGATAGAGGTAATAGAATATCTAATGGAATTGTGTATCTATTAGAAAAACAACCTATACTAAAACTAAAAATAAATGTATGATGCATCAAAGAGGTAAAAAAAATTTTTTAATGTGTCCGTTACCTTACATCAAAGAGCAACACAAAACTTAAAACATTATAAAGGTAAAAATTTACACGCAAATACAAATTTTTTTCATGATTAAAGAAGGCTTAAGCAAACTTAAAAATTACTATATCGTTTGGAAAATATAATTTTTATATATGGAGAAAAAGGGCTCCAGAATCTATAAATATAACTTGCATAATTGTAAGATAAAACATATCCTTGTCAAAAACAGTCAAAGAATATGAATTGGTAATTCATGAAAAAATAATTATAACCTACCAATAAACTCATTAAAAGAGTTTCACCAACTTCACCAATCCTCAGGGAAAATTAAAATAAAGCAAAAGAAAAACTCACAAAATTTTTCCAGGCCATAAGTAAAATAATTTTTTATAAAATGGAATTCTCAAACACAAGAAAAATTGCTATGCTCATTCACTCACTATTGGTGAAGTTCTAAATATATCAAGTCTTTTGAGAAGGAATTTGACAATATCCATTAGAATGTAAATATGTATTCCATAGGAACAGCAGTTTACTTTTCTTTATCAGATATTGAGAAACAAACTTATAAGAGAAATATACAAGGGAAAACATTACAATATTATATGCCCCAGTGAAAAATGGTTAAATATTCATCAATAGGATCTGGTTAAATAAATCTCCATATAAATGCTCTTTAACAGTTTTTAAAAAATGAAGTAGAACTATAAGATCTGTTGTGAAAAGTACTCTAACACTTTGTCAAGAAGTCATGCAGCACAATAAAAAATAAATTTTACATGAATTTTATTTTATATGAGGATGTTTTCATGTACATACTTCTTATATATGTCCACAAATAAAGAGTTGGAAAGATAAATGCCAAATTACTCACAAAATCTCTTTTTGTTTTAGAGAGTAAATATGAGTGGAGGGGAAGAAACTGAAAAGGAATTTCCTCTTTGGCTCTGAATTTTAATTTTTTAAAAAGATTATTTTATTAAGTAGATTATAAGATAACTTTAAAAGGAAGTGGTAACATAGATGTGTTTTTAAATTATATTTTTAACATGAAGTTTTCTTACTACTTTAATTCACATACTTAGTCTCTTTATCAGCTAAGACATTTTTAACCTGATATAAGAATATAAAAATAATTAGGAAGAATTTGCTATTCTGGTGTGAACCTTTTTCATTCTTGACTTAAAATAGTACACATGACGGTTTGAGATCCCCCAGTCCAATTCTTTATTTAATGCCAACTCCCAGCCCTGAACACTCATAAACACAGGTATAAAGTAATAGAAGATAAACCCTACATGACAGGCATTAGAAATCACAAATTTAGGATATTACTTTTACACAGCATTTTACATCCCAGATATCTAGTGGCTCTTCAAGTTTCATCTTTTCTGTATTTCTAAAAGCTTAAACATATTTAGCTTACCTGAATTTTAGTTCAATCAGTTATGTATGCCTAGAATCTTTCATTTTCCCCATTGCAGAAATTTGTTGCTCAGTAATGAGCAAGAGCTATGCACATGAAAGTAAAGAAGTCATTACTTAGAGTTAGATAAATAGTAGAACTAATGAAACTAATGAAAAAAATATTCTTCTTAATCTGCTGGTATATTATTTGATATGTCAAACTCAATTTTAGAACTTAGTAAAAGTGAATTTGAAGAGCTGATCAAAGTCAATCTGTGACTGTTTAACATATAAAGAACTCAAAGGAGAATGTTCCATTTAAGAACATTTCTTAAAACTCATTGGAAATTGCTAAGAAATAGTCTTCTAGGAGTAACTCAGGGCCTCTTCAATTATAAGCAAAGGGGATTCCTATAGGCTGGGAATAAAGCTTGTTTTTCCAAATCTCCTTTGTTCTATCAAATGTGTTAAAAAGGAGGGTATCATTCACCCCTCCTTGTCCCTAATTTCTCAGCCTGGAAAGCACTATTTA